>NW_027019653.1:4277378-4292525 GCF_013076305.1 Rhopilema esculentum
GGACCTGCAAAAAAGTTCAAAAAATCTGAAATTTTTCAAAAAATTTTTTTTACTCGAAAAAACCAAGAAAGTGTTAAATTACGTTCCGAACATCATTTAGGGTAGTTTCGGTGAATTTTAGACTCTTACCTTTAAGATAAGAACTTGAACATTTTTGAAAAATCTCATGACCCCGGACCTGCAAAAAAGGTCAAAAAATCTGAAATTTTTAAAAAAATTTTTTTTACTCGAAAAAACCAAGAATGTTTTCAAATACGTTCGGAACATCATTTCGGGTAGTTTCGGAGAATTTTAGACTCTTACTTTTAACCCTTTAATTCCTTATCCAGATGTACATCTGGATAAGACCACGTGACCGATACCCTAGCCGAAAATATTTTATTTTGGAGCTCCAAGGCAACATACCCTCCTTAACTTATGCTAAAATTGCTCAAATATGATTGGACAGTTAGAAAATTATACTTATTTGATTAATTTATGCGCTTCTTTCGTATAAATATCCCAGACAACGTGGGCCTGTAACCGCCATCTTGACTGATCTTGTTGCGTATGTCGTGAATGAGGCGTGTTTTTCAAAATTGATTTTAAAATGGATAATGAGAACGGACTTGACTCAGAAGATGAATTTGAGATCGACTGTGCCTTATTAAGTGGTAGAGAGGTAGAAATTCGGTTTGTAGCACCGCTGACGGAAAGAGTGGACGAACCAAGACGAAGGAAGCCCCGCAGGAAGCGACAAAGAGAAGAAAATCCTGAAACTTCGAATGAGAGTGGATCGTAAGTTTACATATTGTTTCCTTCAAACTTTTGGATACATTAGCGATAAAGAAGAACCATTTCTGAAGCTGTAGTGAAAATCTTAGAATAATGGCTAACTAAGTACGGCCAAAAATTTTTGTTTTTTTGGGAGTGGTTTTCAAGAAATTTTAGGCCCGTGATAAACAAATCAGCTGATTTTGTATATGGTGGCTCTGAACAGATTCACTTAGATTTCTTTACTATTTGTTGCACTACTGCAGAAATTACCAAATTATAAATCATCTTGTCTTTGCTTATTTTCTATATCTTTGTTTTAGGCAGAGTCTGGCTGGTTCAGGACATCCAGTTGAGTTGGACGATGAGTTGGACGGAGCTGTAGTAGTCGATGAGATCCATGACGAGTCAGAAGTTAGTGAAGAGGAGTATCAGGATAGTGATTGTAGTTTGGCAGAGTCTCTAGGCTACACAGGTGATAGGGAACAGAAATGGCTTCCACCCAAAATGTAAGCAGTGTTGGCCCAAAAGTAGTTTGGGCGAGAGGCAGTGCCCCTTGTAGAGCCTTAGACTTTTTCTTGCTTTTTTTTTCTTTTGATCTGATGGGAACCATAATTGAAAACTCAAACATTTATGCTGTGTATGGTCAAGGAATAGGTCAAAGCTACATGTCCCAGGACCATGGTTGCCATGTGTGGAGACCCATTGATTTGATGGAATTTAGGAGATTTCTTGCCTGTCTATTTTATATGGGTATTGTTAAGGCCCCTGCTAGGCGTAACTACTGGCAGAATGATAAGCTTTTTTCTGGTCTTCTTGGGTCAATGTTTATTCCAACATTTTCTAGGTATTGTGGAATACTTGCTGCCCTTCATTGTGTAAACCCTGAGATAGAGGACAAAAGTGATCCATTAGGAAAAATAAGGAATTTCTATGACCATATGCGAAGTCGCTGTAAAGAACTTTTTACTCCTGGTAAATGTGTGTCAATAGATGAACGTATGGTTAAGTCTAAGGGTAGGTTCTTCTTCAAACAATATATAATGAATAAGCAAACTAAATGTGGTTTCAAACTTTGGGTTCTAGATGATTCTGCTACAGGCTACAATTGGGATATGGTGGTTTATACTGGTAAAAGCAGAGGATGACTGGGATGATTTCACTGTTGTTGATAATAGTTTTGAAGGGATAGAAAGAGGGCTTGGTAGAGCTAAGGCTTTTAATGAAAATCCCGATGCAGAAAGTGCAGGAAATCTCATCAACCAATTGGCTGCCAGAGTTGTTATTAATTTAACAAAACCTCAGGTAAACAGGGGGTATGTTCTTTTTGCTGATAACTTTCATTGCAGTGTCCCATTGTTCCAATATTTGATTTCAGTTGGTATAAATGCTGTTGGTACTGTGAGGGAAAATTCCTCATTCTTTCCTGAGTTAATGAAAAATAGGCAGTCTTGGGGGAAGAAACTTGTTAAAGGAACAATAAGATATATAAGAAATGGAGAAAAGCCGAATGATGTGTTCAGTGGGTTGATTGGAATGTTGTATCTGTTCTTTCCACCTACCATTCTGCCAATTATTATGATTATGGTACAAGGAATACCAAGGTTGATTGAAGTCATAGAAAGGTTAAGGTTTTGTGGCCTAAATGCATTTCAGATTATAACAAAGATTTGAATGGTGTGGATTTGTCTGATCAGATGTACGATATGTATTCTGTTCAATATAGGACTAAAAAGTTTTGGAAAACATTATTCTTTCATTTTGTTGATATTTGTGCTTGGAATACATATGTGGCTTAGTAGCCTAACCCCTGAGCAGAAAATGTATAAGAACTATTCTTTTCTTGATTTTAAAAAGGATTTAGCCCTTCAGCTTGCTTTTGTTGAGCAGAAAGCCATTAGAGCAGAACCAGAGGTCAGATCATTTGCAGATTTAGGTACTAAAGTTAGTAATGTTAGTAAAACGTTAGTTAGTAATTAGGGACTTAATCTGTAAGGCAACAGCTCATGCAGTAAATAGTGCAAAGCAAAGATAAGCAACTTTGGACAAGGCAGTTAGAAAAAAGGAATTGTGGCAGAATAGATTAAAAAAAGGACATTTGCTGGCGAAGCTCGAGAAACACCAAGTTTACAAAGTTTCCTCAGTTATGAAGTCAGTGCATAGCATAGATCGAAGTTATAGGGCAAAAACCTCGCAATTTGGCTGTGTTGTATGTGATATCCCTTTGCATATTGGAGAAAGAAACTGCTTCTTGCTTTTCCATTCCCCAGAGTTTGAGCTGTACAAGGAAGCTTTCCTAAGTTACAGTCGTGATTGCTAGATTAGTTGTTGTTTTTGGTAAATGCATGTAGATTAGATAGAGAAAAAGCCATAAAAAACATTTTGGTCAAAATTACAATCTTTTCTCTCCAAAATATTGTGATTTTTACTTGTTTTCTTTCTCTTAAAAGTCAAAATCGAAATTGCCGAATTGAATTATTTTAGACCCATTGTTGCATACTAATTAATTAAAAAAAGACTGTTCAAGAAAAATGTTGATATTTCAACTCAGTGTGCTAAGACTATGACAAAATACATTATTGAAAGAAAAAAGTAGTTAAGTGTTTTATTATTGGAGATCATTAACCTTAATTTATAAAGTTCTTTTCTTTGATATTTATTTAATTATGCAAATTGGATGCTAATTAATGTCAAATTATAGTATAATTTTGGCATAATAAGATTATTTGCATGAAATACAGCTATTGATGATTATTTGGGCCAAAGATCATCCAATTATCTTGAAAAATAAATTTTTATTGAGTTTTTAGATAAAGTAGGCAGAATTCTGTCAATAACGAAAGCTGAACATAATACACTGGTGACATATTTCGTGAGATATTTTTGTCTGGTGCCTTAGAAAATCCATTTGTAAACTCAATATTGAAAGTAAGTTAGATATGTCCCTCATGTACTCTACAAATATCTGTGATTGAGTTGCACAACTTTTAAAAAGAATTTCAATAAAAGCTTCAAACTCAGCTTAAAATAAAATGACGTTTAGTGTTTCTTGCAATGGCTTTTGCACAATCGTAGTTGCATCATAAAAGCTTTAGAGTAGGTCTTCTGCTCTGCAGCATTTTTTGAAGATGTGAGAACTAAATGAACTATAATAGAAATCTCTTAATAGAGACTCAAAATAACCATAATTTACTCCAGCTTTGTCCTGATTCAATTTTCACTATCTCTATCAAGCTGAGCTCTTGAAAACATAACCTAACTCTTAACATCACTTCAAGATTTGTCTAATTCTTCTGCATTTTCTTTAAGAGCCTTCTCCCGCTTCTCCTTCAAAATATCATTTTGGCGGAACAGATCCCAAAGGCAAGCTCTCTCTACCAACATCGCTATAAGCTTACTGATTTAGCCACTCTCCCATTTCTTCACTCCAAATAGTTAATTTACCCTGAATATTTTCCCTGAAATTATATTATGTTTCTTGAGAAGTTTGGAGCTTTCACAGTCATTCTCTCTTTTCTTCCCTGGTTTTGACACTTCCATGGTATTTTTTAGAAGAAGTCCCATTGCTTTAATAGCATCTTCATTGGCATCATTCATATCCATGTAACTATTCTCACTGACTTCAAAAGCCAAAATTTTTTAATCTCAGTGAAACTTCATCAAACGTTGAAACTGGAGATGATGGTGGTCAAACAATAGCAAATGTTGCTAGATAAAATACAGGATTGTTTGGCCAGGGCCTTAAGCAGTGGAAATTCAAAAATTGTGAAGAAAATGGATATTTTCGCCCAGCTTTAAAGTGTAAATATAGAGAGTTGGTTGGACACCCTTCATGAATCTGAGTCAAGGCCAAAACATTTGAGAAAAGCTACTGAAGAAGGAGCAAACAATAAAGATGAAGCAGAACACATCAAATTTTTTGATTGGACGTTTTCTGCATCTGCAACAGAAACCCTGCCAATTTCAAGTCAGCTATGAGAGAAAAGATGAAAAATCGGGTGTGGCATATGCATTCGACATTTAGACATTTTATCAACATTTGCTTTTTCCTGGCCTTCAAGAATGATGGCCTCTGAAATTGAAAATAGATTTAATTTCAATAGCAAAGCACAAAAATACTCTTTAAACTGATCCCTTAACAAGATTTGAGAAGAAAAAGTGTGTGAAATACTGCCAATTCCACTGAGAATTGATTCTCAGAAAAATAATTTTCAGAGTGAATGATTCAAACTTGAAAGGGTATCAATAGATACCTAAGTGGCTACATACCATACCTATGAAGACAGTGGCTTCATAGATACATACCTATGAAGACAAATGCAAATTTTACAATTTTCAACTGTATAAATATCAACGCAAACTGATTTCTCTTTTGTTAATTCCCCCAAATACCTTCCAATTAATTTTGAAAAGATAGAAAATGATATAATGGAATCATTCATCAAAAGTGACACTCTGCTATCTGAAAGTCAAGATCTATCAGCCAAAATAATTGAATTAGAAAATCATTGGAACCTGTGGAGTTGCACCTTGCTCAAGTTAAACTGTCTATTTCTTCATTGAAAAGTTAAAGTCTGATAGTTCTGCAGCAAGGTTTTACACTGGTTTTACAAACTTTCTAACACTGATGTCAACATTTGAAAACTTGGAACCTAAAGTTATGCAAATACAATTGAAAGTTGCTTTGTTTGTTGATGATTTAGCTGATGATTTAGCTGATCATTTTGAAATTTCTTCAAGTCAGGTTTCAAAAATCTTTACAACATTGATTTGTTTTCTCTACCATGAACTCATACTGCTTTTCAAACCCCCTTTCTCAAGAGGTTGTTCGCCAAGCCATACCTGCTCAATTTAAAGACTTCCCAACAACAAGATTAATAATAATTAATTGCACGGAAATATTTGCAGAAGTCCCATCATCTATGAAAGCAGTCACAAACATGGTCTGAATACAAGCACCAAAATAAATGGAAAGTTTTGATTGGCATATCACCTTTTGGCCTAATTACCTTTATGTCAAAGTTGTGGTCTGGTAAGGTCTCTGATAAAGAAATCACTCCAAGTTCAGGCGTTCTAGCACTTCTTGAGGATGGTGACAATCTTGTGGCTGACTGTGGCTTTAATTTCAAAGATATTCTTCCTCCTGGTGTGACTCTAAACATCCCACCTTTTAAGGGTTCACAAGCACAACTCAGAATGAATGAGACTGAAGAAACTGCTCGCATTGCTTCTGTACACATTCATGTGGAGCGTGCCATTGGAAGGGTGAACAATTACCATATCCTGGATGATGTCCTTCCATTATCATTGCATTCAACGGCTAATCAGATTGTCACTGTTTGCTGTCTACTTACAAACTTTTTGCCAATTTGAGTTGAACAAATAAAGTACTTCTATATATATCTATAAAATTTCTATACATTTATCTATCTTTGTTTGAGCCATGTTACATCTATTCTGTATGCATAGTAAACAATGCTTTAGTAAAAATTATATATGTTCCAATACTTTAGAACATACACAATGTTAAATCTACCCTGTATGTATACTATACGATGATATTTTGTAAAAATTATACATGTACCAATACTATACAGCATACACAATGTTTACTTGAATACATATTTAGCGATGAAAAACTCTTTAAAAAGGCTTTCAGAAATTATTATGTTTAGCCAACGATATTGAAAAATGTTGCAAACAGGATTTATTTTCTGCGTGTATATCTTAGTAGTGGCATAGGGGGAAAATGCGTGATGCTGGTCATGGCAGCACGGGATTGCGGGCACAAACACTCCACATTGATGGAAACACAAGGTCAGTGGTTGAATCAGAAAATGTCAACAACAGGTTAGGTGTGGGGAAGAGACTAGCATTAAAAAAAGTTCGAAAAGGTAAATGAGTAGCTATCTATCAGTAAAAGTATCGATTTCTATCATCTATCTATACCTACTTTTCAAAATAAAAGCAATGACACGAAATGGAAGTCACTACAATTCCACCTCCTGGATTGTAGTGGAAGTGAATAACAGGCAACATTGCCGTGAGAAAAAATGTCAACTAACTAAAAATCTAGCTTTTCCAACAATATGAAATTATCACTGCCGACTTTGCAAAACTGTAAGGTTTCACATGGTAACTTTCTTTCATTGTGAATTTATTGCCTATTTTGGCAGGGCAGAGGACTTTAGCCAGCAGTTTTATCTTTTGAATACCACCTCGTTGATTGTAGTTGAAGTGAATAACAGGCAACATTGCGGCAAGAAAAAATGTCAACTAACTAAAAATCTAGCTTTTGCTAGAACACAAAATTATACTAAAACTAAATTCGCAATCATTTCAAGTGGGAGCAAATTCGAAGCTTTGGTACATGCGTAAAGTACTTCTTATTTTTCGATAAATGTGCAAAATTTCTCAAGGCAAGCGACTGGGGCACAAGATATAATGGTGTCTTTCATGTAATGAAAATGGCTGTCAAAAAGGTAATTGCTTTTATTTTCTATTATGATGGCCATAGCTTAGTCAGGGTTTATTATCAAAACAATCGCAACCTTTCTCTTTTGTGATGATAACCTCTCTATTTGTCCTAACAGATCTTGCAAGTCAATCACAGCCTTCCGTGGCTCGGACATATACAAACCAAGGTGACCGAGTTGTATGATGTCTTCAACATACATGTTTTAGTTCCCATTTATTTTTGGTAATATTCTATAAAGAGCATTGCCTCCATTGATAATTCTTATGTATTGTCTGGCAAGACTTTCGTGGTTATCATTGACCATCAAAAAAGAATCATTCAACCAATGAAGACAGGCAATCGCGGAAATGACACAGCAGGAATTGATTCCGTCAAACATATTGATGTCGTTATGATTAGTCAGTCCTGGCTGACTGTATTTCTACGGCAGACTTATTTTGGTGACAGACCCAATTTTAAAGACAGAGAGATCAGTTTCTGTTATATCGGGACTGAAAGATGATGTTAAGTGCCATGAACATCCACAAGGTACTTTTATGCCCTCATTGGAGCAAACTTTCCCAGACCTGTTAAATTTTCTTTTGCTTTTTCTTCCACTGTGGCCACGTGAAGAGTGCATGCATTTTTTAGAATGGGAAGGCCTAGTTTGCCCATCCACTTTAATAATCGCTGTCTTTTCTCTACTATTATCGGGTTTTGCAGGTTTTGAGGAGTCTTAACTTGCACGAAATTTTGTGGATTATATCATTAAATTTTTCTTCGAAAATATCATCAAGGGGTCATTCCATGTCAATGTGAAACAGTCACATAACCCACCACCTCAGATTTTGATGATTTTTGGTCGACATGTTGAAAACCATGACATAAACATAAACTGAAAATTTCATCTTCATATCTTTTACTATTAAAAAGTTAGACGGGTTTGAAATTTTAATAATTTTGGCACATTTTTCAATGATCTGCCACTTTGAATTTTTGCTATTATTTACTTAAATTAGAACCAATGAAGAAATGATACATTTAAAATGAAAATAAACCAGACAAGCTAATCAACTATGTAGATGTCAAAAACATGATCAAAAATTTCCAGTCACAAACAAAAGTCATTCTAAATATAGAAAAAGAAGGGGAATTTGTTGCCATGGCAACAGCCGGTGAAGATAATGGTGTGAATTTCATCATGTTGCTTAAGTTGGAATGATTTGAGTTTTTAAATTTGATTAGAGTACTAAAGGAACAAGTAAGATAGAAAAAACTGTTAGGGTGTTTTCTTCCTTTATTGAAATATGGCATGTTAAAAATTGCCCAAAATTAGCATTTTCATGCAACAATCGAAGTAAGATATTCTCTCTCTTTTAAGCGATGATAATTCACTAAATCTAAATCAATACTGAAATTCTCTGTTTGGAAATCTTCTGTATGCTTGTTTTGTTTTTCTATCTTTAATTCAGCTTGCTTTTAATATACTTTCATTATTTAGCTTCAAGTTTACATTTTGCTAACGCTGATAGAGATTTGCCTGTCTTGGATAGGAAAAGATACATATTGCACTGATTTACATGATATACTGATGATGTATATTAATTGTTTGAGCTCGTCAAATCAGGTGTAGTTAAAAAAATTTTGCCCTTGATTTGATGACATTTCCTATTTGCTCATTTTGATTTTGCTAATTTTCTCTTTCAAATCTAATTCAAAGAATTTATATTAGCTATAAAACTGTCTATAATTTTTAGGAAATTCTTTTATTTTTCAATCCTGCCATTGGTCTGCTATTGGATTCAATTCAAGTGAAATTCCTTAGAGATTGTATTGCTAAGACAGCTATTGCTGCTCCTTGATAATCCTCTTAAGATCTATTTTGTAATTTTCACACCTTTCTAGGGTGTGTCAAAACTACATTGTCTGCAATACAAAAAGTTTTCCTTTTAAAGATCCTGCAACTACAATGTGAAATTGAAAAGTCTAGTGTTAATGTTTGCAATGCTTTTTTTTATTAATTGTCACCTCTTTGAATTATTTAAGTAAGCATTTCACAAGAATATAAAATAGTTTCAAAGACACAGGAATTACATCATAATTATCATTGTGAAGAAAACAAGTTAAAAAACCCAATGAGAGGGATGTTGGTCATTTTTCAGTTTACTATTGCCCTGTTAGACTACTGCTCCTTATGGTAACTCTTGTTCAATTGGAAACTCATTGGGAGATGCCTGTCATTTGTTAACCTACAGTAGAACAACTGGTCTTAAAACCATTGAATCTCTGCCGAAAAATGTCAGAGAACTGATATTTTGGAGGTCCGAATTGTCCATTTTGAATGTTAATGCAAATATATGCTACCACCATGAATATATGCTGACTACAAGATTCCAAATGAACTTTACTCGTTGCGCTGACCCATTCAAAAAACACAGAAAGCCTGTGAAAGGTTTGTAGAAATATTTCAAATTCACATTCAATTTTTTTTATTTTTAATAAAAAATCCTGCTGTACATAATCTCTTTTAAAATACTGGTAAAATTTTGTTAAATAATGGTTTTAATGAGTTACAAATGTGGTGTAGTTTTTGTGAAGATTTTTGTTTGATGACTGGATCAGGCTAATGATTTTTCTTAAATATATATATTTTATTTATGTATAAATAAAAATTTTCAAAACTGAAGCTTGTATATTTATTTCAAAATGCATTTTTTATTCTTAGGTGGATTGAAAGAAGTAAAGTTGTCACTGGCACAGTACATGGTCACAATTGGTTTTATGATTGTTCCTGGAGACAAACTATGTCCCTCTTGTTTAAAGGAAATTAATGACCTGAAACTGGAAGTAGAGGGAAAGCAGAATTCACCAATGGCAGAGGACAACAAGTTGATTGAAAAGTTAGAGCAAGACACATTGAAGAAGAGAGGGAGTTGTTGCATAAAACGCTAACTACTCTTGATGTTTCACCGATGAAAGTGCATTCTCTGCCAAAATCATCAAAACTTAAGCGAGGGAAAAGAAAGTTGCGACAGATAAATGAAGCCGCTTCAAAGAAGGTTGCAGCAATACTAAATGTGGAACCAGATGATTTAGAGGAGTCAGATGAAGGGAAAGAGCAGATAGAGGAATTTATCCAGAAAGCCAGCGACTTAGACTTTTTGGTCAGTCTCATGAAAGAAAAATTGGAGGTTTCATGTTGACGGGAGAAAATCCAAATTCTTACACTGATTCCTAATTCTTGGTCAGTACGGAAGGCTTCAAACATATTTCAAGTACCTGTTTGCATGGTCAGGAAGGCAAGAGAAATAAAAGAAGAGAAAGGGATTCTTGGTATGCCAGACAAAGTGACTGGCAAGAAAATTAAAGAGGTGTTTTTAAATGCTGTTCAATCTTTTTATTGCAGCGATGAAAACAGCCGACAACTTCCAGGAAAGAAAGATTTTGTGAGCCTTGGACAAAAAAGACATATGCAAAAGCGACTTCTTTTATGCAACATAAAAGAGCTATATTCCTTGTTCAAGGCTGATAATCCTGCTTTCTGTATTGGGTTTTCCAAGTTTGCAAGCTTAAGACCAAAATGGTGCATCCCAGTTGGTCCCAAGGGGACACATTCTGTGTGTGTCTGCACTTCTCATCAGAATCTGAAGCTTCTTCTTGATGCTGCAAATTTAGGACACCAGTACCATGACCTGATTGATATGGTAGTCTGTGACAGTACTTCCAGAGGATGCATGATTCACAGATGTGCACGATGTCCTGGAATTGAAACTGTTGAAGATTGCTTACGCAATATCTTCACAGAATCAACAACATTTGGAGAAGGCAAGGAGGTTGAAGATGAAGATGATTTTACTGAAGTCACTTTTCATCAGTGGAGATCTTTGGACAGAGCTGAACTGGTTTCCCAAACTCTCCCAGTTCCTGATTTTATTGATAAGTTGTGTTGCCAGCTAGATCAAATAACCAGCCATTCGTTTATTGCAAAGTCGCAAGCTTCTTATTTGAAGAGGTTAGAAGAAACTTCGAATAAGGACGAAGTTATTGTTTTACTGGACTTTGCAGAAAACTTTAAATTTGTGATCCAAGATGAGTGAGGTCCAGGGCTATCACTGGAACCAGAAGCAATGCACATTACATCCGGTAGTCATTTACTACAAAGAAAATAATGGAGTCATTGGATCAACATCATTATGCTTTTTATCCGATGACCTGGAACATGATGTGCATTTCGTATATAATGTGTTGAAAGCCACTGCACATCATATCAGGGAAATGATATCAATGGACATAAAGGTTGTCCATTACTTTTCTGATGGTTGTGCAGGCCAGTATAAGAACTGCAAGAATTTTTTAAACTTGTGCCACCATAAGGAAGACTTTACAATTAGTTGTGAGTGGAATTTCTTCGCCACCAGCCATGGTAAATCCCCATGTGATGGGATTCGAGGTACAGTTAAGCGTTTAGCTGCTCAAGTCAGCCTGCAACGACCAATGAAAAACCAAATTATTTCTGTTGAGGCATTATTTCAATTTTGTAAAACAGAAGTCAAAGGAATCAACTTCTATTACATTACAAAGGAGGAAAACAACTTGACAAGAAAAGATCTTGAGAAACGCTTGACAGCTGCAAAAACGATTCCAGGAACTAGGGGGTTCCATCAATTTGTACCGCAATCCAAAGCATTGATTGGAGCAAAAACAATATCAGAAACCCCTGAATTTGATGTCAAGTTTGATTTCAATCTAGCTGTCATTGAACCTCATGACGATATTGAAATCGGAGATTACCTTGTGTGCAGGTATGATACACATTGCTGGGTTGGAGTGACTATTGAAGTCAGTAGTGAGAATAAAGATGTTGCCATAAAATTTTTGCATCCACATTTGCCATGTGTATCATTTATGTGGCCAAGGCGTGGTGACGTACGTTGGGTGCCAACATCAAACATTCTGAAAAAGGTACAACCACCAAAACCATCAACGATGACTGGAAGGCAATACACCTTTGAACCAAAAGATGCTCTTGAAATAGAACTGTAGACAATATGTATATAATTGAGCATTTTGTAGATTTTAATGTACATAATTTGTCAAATAATTGAAAGTTTGTTGCATTGATATCAATTGACACTCAGTGAATATGACCTTTTTGAATCATATATCTGTAAGATGTTGAAGTCAGAGCTTTAAAAGATGCACAACACTGTTTTCTTTAGATTTACTGAACACTCTTTGCTTAAAAGAGAGAGAATATCTTACTTCGATTGTTGCATGAAAATGCTAATTTTGGGCAATTTTTAACATGCCATATTTCAATAAAGGAAGAAAACACCCTAACAGTTTCTTCTATCTTGCTTGTTCCTTTAGTACTCTAATCAAATTTAAAAATCAAATCATTCCAACTTAAGCAACATGATGAAATTCATGCCATTATCTTCACCGGCCGTTGCCATGGCAACAACTTCCCCTTCTTTTTCTATATTTAGAATGACTTTTGTTTGTGACTGGAAATTTTTGATCATGTTTTTGACATCTACATAGTTGATTAGCTTGTCTGGTTTATTTTCATTTTAAATGTATCATTTCTTCATTGGTTCTAATTTAAGTAAATAATAGCAAAAATTCAAAGTGGCAGATCATTGAAAAATGTGCCAAAATTATTAAAATTTCAAACCCGTCTAACTTTTTAATAGTAAAAGATATGAAGATGAAATTTTCAGTTTATGTTTATGTCATGGTTTTCAACATGTCCACCAAAAATCATCCAAATCTGAGGTGGTGGGTTAAAAAATTACAATTTTTGTTTCATTCTGAGATGGAATGACCCCAAGGCTAATCTTAATTGCGAAGTCATTTTCATCATTTTCATCATCATCATTATTGCCACGTTTGTCATTTCTGGAGCAATTTTTTTCTGCATTGTGCTCTCCGAAAATTGATGATGTAGCAAGACGAAATGTTTCATTTTTTGGGTGGGCATTGCAAATCAAACAGTAATTTACATGTCCTGTACAAATGTTATGGAAAGCATGCCAACAACCTTCAAGTGAACAGCATGGTAAATTCACCCTACATTGCTGTTATGATGGACGACACAAGTGATTCAAGCAATGTTGAGCAGTCAGCAATTTCAGTTAGACTTGTTGATAATAGTAATGTAGAAGAACATAGGCTTGGTCTGGTTGATGTCTCCAAAGATACATCAGCAGATGGTTTAACTAAAATTCTCCTGGACACCCTAAGCTCATTCAATTTTACCTCAAAAACATGAGCAGAGAAGCTTAAAGGACAGTCCTATGAAGGGACTGTAGTAATGAGTGGCCGGTTCAGCAGGGTGCAAAGACAAATGTAGGACAAGTTTCCATCCATATATCATCAGAACTGCATAGTTATAATATGCACTGGCACAGAATGGCACTCTGCGCATCTAAAACTGCAGGTAAAATCCCCAAGATCGCAGAATTTTTCAGCACAGTTGACAAATTGATAACTTTTTTATATCTAGCCAAAAACGAACATTGGTTCTTGGGCACTGCTTGCCAAAACCAGGAAAAACAAGATGGCTTTCTTGCGATACTGCAGTGACAATAATAGATGTATGGTATGAGACAATCGGCACTGCTTTATATGAGTTTTCAACTGATACCACCCAGAAAGCTGAAAACCAGGCTAATGCAAGGCGCCTTTGCAAACAGATTCAAGAAATTGATTTCATCTTTTTACTGAAACTGTACAGAAAATTATTTCATCACTGTACACCAATCATAAAATTAATGCAAAATCCATCTTTTGACGCTATCCAACTTGCTTCTATGCTTGACCACTACCAGCAGGTCCTACAGTTGTATGACTCGAGTCAGACATGGGCAGATGCATTAAGCATGGATCCATCTCTGCCATATATTCGCACTAGAGGAGATTGGAGGGGAGTAGAGCAAAAAATGGATAGTTTGGAGAGCTGGCGGCAATCTCTGCAGAAAGTTGCTGCAAACCTTACGCAAGAATGTTCAAAGCAGATTCAATGGAGGTTTGAAAATCTAAAAAAGTTCAAGTGGGAATCGATCTTGTTCATCCAGTTAAATTTAACCAGCACAGGATGGCTACTGTCAACGACAAAAGGGCCCTAATTAGCGAATTAAAAGAGTTATATCCATTTGTTGTACCTGATACAGTGGATCTTGCTAAAACAGAAGATATCAGGTAAGACAAAGACAAAGAGTTCATGGGGTATGGACAAAATGAGTGATTATAGTTCACAAAATTCAAACATTGCAACAATTGATGTGATTGAATGTTTCAGTTAATGATTTGATTAAATAAACTGCTTATATTATTGATCGTATTTTTGAAGTTAACTTTTAAAATTATTATTTATTGAAGGAAAATTTTATTCCCAAAGTTAGAGAGGGATATGATGTCTGAGCGATGACATCGAATTGTTTGATTGACATTTAGATGTTTAAATGATATTGATAGTAGTATGAGTTAGCATGCAACAGAGATAGATCACAAATATAGAAAAGGTAATTTTCTTGGATTTCTCTACATCATGGGTCTCAGCCCCTCACTCAAAGACACTATCAATATTATGCTGGTAATTGTGTTTTCTAGGAGTGACCGGTAAATCTAGTAATTCTGCTTCAGGCATTACCCAAAAAGATATAGTCTGCTTGATGCAACTTTTGTAGTGTTTTAATCCAGAGGACTGCTACTGTTTGGCCAATTCATGCTGACGTTCTCGGATTTGGGAGGGATTTAAATTAATTATCACTGTGCCTTAACAAAAGTTGCAAAATATAAACACCAAAAAGGTAATTGAATGACTGCATTTGACTTTGTATCCCAATTATTCTACATCAGATTTAAAGGGTCTCCAGTCAAACAAAATTTTCTATTGACTAAAAAGTTAATATCTGGTGCTTGTATTATGTCTA
>NW_027019653.1:4292625-4318045 GCF_013076305.1 Rhopilema esculentum
TTGATTTGATGGAATTTAAGAATTTCTTGGCCTGTCTATTTTATTATGGTATTGTTAAGGCCCCTTAGCCGTAACATCTGCAAAGAGATATAAGCTTTTTTTCTTCTGGGTAATGTTTATTCAACATTTCTAGGTATTGGTGAAGTACTTGCAGCCTTCATTGTGTAAACCCTGAGATAGAGGACAAAAGTGATCCATTAGAAAAATAAAGGAATTCTATACCATATGGAAGTCGCTGTAAAGACTTATGGGTCTCCACACATGGCAACCATGGTCCTGGGACATGTAGCTTTGACCTATTCCTTGACCATACACAGCATAAATGTTTGAGTTTTCAATTATGGTTCCCATCAGATCAAAAGAAAAAAAAAGCAAGAAAAAGTCTAAGGCTCTACAAGGGGCACTGCCTCTCGCCCAAACTACTTTTGGGCCAACACTGCTTACATTATGTGGTGGAAGCCATTTCTGTTCCCTATCACCTGTGTAGCCTAGAGACTCTGCCAAACTACAATCACTATCCTGATACTCCTCTTCACTAACTTCTGACTCGTCATGGATCTCATCGACTACTACAGCTCCGTCCAACTCATCGTCCAACTCAACTGGATGTCCTGAACCAGCCAGACTCTGCCTAAAACAAAGATATAGAAAATAAGCAAAGACAAGATGATTTATAATTTGGTAATTTCTGCAGCAGTGCAACAAATAGTAAAGAAATCTAAGTGAATCTGTTCAGAGCCACCATATACAAAATCAGATGATTTGTTTATCACGGGCCTAAAATTTCTTGAAAACCACTCCCAAAAAAAACAAAAATTTTTGGCCGTACTTAGTTAGCCATTATTCTAAGATTTTCACTACAGCTTCAGAAATGGTTCTTCTTTATCGCTAATGTTTCCAAAAGTTTGAAGGAAACAATATGTAAACTTACGATCCACTCTCATTCGAAGTTTGAGGATTTTCTTCTCTTTGTCGCTTCCTGCGGGGCTTCCTTCGTCTTGGTTCGTCCACTCTTTCCGTCAGCGGTGCTACAAACCGAATTTCTACCTCTCTACCACTTAATAAGGCACAGTCGATCTCAAATTCATCTTCTGAGTCAAGTCCGTACCATTATCCATTTTAAAATCAATTTTGAAAAACACGCCTCATTCACGACATACGCAACAAGATCAGTCAAGATGGCGGTTACAGGCCCATGTTGTCTGGGATATTTATACGAAAGAAGCGCATAAATTAATAAAATAAGTATAATTTTCTAACTGTCCAATCATATTTGAGCAATTTTAGCATAAGTTAAGGAGGGTATGTTGCCTTGGAGCTCCAAAATAAAATATTTTCAGCTAGGGTATCGGTCACGTGGTCTTATCCAGATGTACATCTGGATAAGGAATTGAAGGGTTAAATCTGATGTAGAATAATTGGGATACAAAGTCAAATGCAGTCATTCAATTACCTTTTTGGTGTTTATATTTTGCAACTTTTGTTAAGGTACAATGATAATTAATTTAAACCCCTCCCAAATCCGAGAACGTCAGCATGAATTGGCCAAACAGTAGCAGTCCTCTGGATTAAAACACTACAAAAGTTGCATCAAGCAGACTATATCTCTATTGGTAATGCGTGAAGCAGAATTACTAGATTTACCTTGGCCGGTCACTCCTAGAAAACACAATAACCAGCATAATATTTATAGTGTCTTTGAATGAGGGGCTGAGACCCATGATGTAGAGAAATCCAAGAGAATTACCTTTTCTGTATTTGTGATCTATCTCTGTCACATGCTACTATCAATATCATTTAAACATCTAAATGTCAATCAAACAGTTCAATGTCATCGCTCAGACATCATATCCCTCTCTAACTTTGGGAATAAAATCTTCCTTCAATAAATAATAATTTTAAAAGTTAACTTCAAAAATACGATCAATAATATAAGCAGTTTATTTAATCAAATCATTAACTGAAACATTCAATCACATCAATTGTTGCAATGTTTGAATTTTGTGAACTATAATCACTCATTTTGTCCATACCTCTGAACTCTTTGTCTTACCTGATATCTTCTGTTTTTAGCAAGATCCACTGTATCAGGTACAACAAATGGATATAACTCTTTTAATTCGCTAATTAGGGCCCTTTTGTCGTTGACAGTAGCTATCCTGTGCTGGTTAAATTTAACTGGATGAACAAGATCGATTCCCACTTGAACTTTATTAGATTTTCAAACCTCCATTGAATCTGCTTTGAACATTCTTGCGTAAGGTTTGCAGCAACTTTCTGCAGAGATTGCCGCCAGCTCTCCAAACTATCCATTTTTTGCTCTACTCCCCTCCACTTCCTCTAGTGCGAATATATGGCAGAGATGGATCCATGCTTAATGCATCTGCCCATGTCTGACTCGAGTCATACAACTGTAGGACCTGCTGGTAGTGGTCAAGCATAGAAGCAAGTTGGATAGCGTCAAAAGATGGATTTTGCATTAACTTTATGATTGGTGTACAGTAATGAAATAATTTTCTGTACAGTTTCAGTAAAAAGATGAAATCAATTTCTTGAATCTGTTTGCAAAGGCGCCTTGCATTAGCCTGGTTTTCAGCTTTCTGGGTGGTATCAGTTGAAAACTCATATAAAGCATTGCCGATTGTCTCATACCATACATCTAGTATTGTCACTGCAGTATCGTAAGAAAGCCATCTTGTTTTTCCTGGTTTTGGCAAGCAGTGCCCAAGAACCAATGTTCGTTTTTGGCTAGATATAAAAAAAGTTATCAATTTGTCAACTGTGCTGAAAAATTCTGCGATCTTGGGGATTTTACCTGCAGTTTTAGATGCGCAGAGTGCCATTCTGTGCCAGTGCATATTATAACTATGCAGTTCTGATGATATATGGATGGAAACTTGTCCTACATTTGTCTTTGCACCCTGCTGAACTGGCCTGGCCACTCATTACTACAGTCCCTTCATAGGACTGTCCTTTAAGCTTCTCTGCTCATGTTTTTGAGGTAAAATTGAATGAGCTTAGGGTGTCCAGGAGAATTTTAGTTAAACCATCTGCTGATGTATCTTTGGAGACATCAACCAGACCAAGCCTATGTTCTTCTACATTACTATTATCAACAAGTCTAACTGAAATTGCTGACTGCTCAACATTGCTTGAATCACTTGTGTCGTCCATCATAACAGCAATGTAGGGTGAATTTACCATGCTGTTCACTTGAAGGTTGTTGGCATGCTTTCCATAACATTTGTACAGGACATGTAAATTATTTGAGTTTTAAATTTGATTAGAGTACTAAAGGAACAAGCAAGATAGAAAAAACTGTTAGGGTGTTTTCTTCCTTTATTGAAATATGGCATGTTAAAAATTGCCCAAAATTAGCATTTTCATGCAACAATCGAAGTAAGATATTCTCTCTCTTTTAAGCAATGATAATTCACTAAATCTAAAGAAAACAGTGTTGTGCATCTTTTAAAGCTCTGACTTCAACATCTTACAGATATATGATTCAAAAAGGTCATATTCACTGAGTGTCAATTGATATCAATGCAACAAACTTTCAATTATTTGACAAATTATGTACATTAAAATCTACAAAATGCTCAATTATATACATATTGTCTACAGTTCTATTTCAAGAGCATCTTTTGGTTCAAAGGTGTATTGCCTTCCAGTCATCGTTGATGGTTTTGGTGGTTGTACCTTTTTCAGAATGTTTGATGTTGGCACCCAACATACGTCAACACGCCTTGGCCACATAAATGATACACATGGCAAATGTGGATGCAAAAATTTTATGGCAACATCTTTATTCTCACTTCTGACTTCAATAGTCACTCCAACCCAGCAATGTGTATCATACCTGCACACAAGATAATCCCCGATTTCAATATCGTCATGAGGTTAAATGACAGCTAGATTGAAATCAAACTTGACATCAAATTCAGGGGTTTCTGATATTGTTTTTGCTCCAATCAATGCTTTGGATTGCGGTACAAATTGATGGAACCCCCTAGTTCCTGGAATCGTTTTTGCAGCTGTCAGGCGTTTCTCAAGATCTTTTCTTGTCAAGTTGTTTTCCTCCTTTGTAATGTAATAGAAGTTTCCTTTGACTTCTGTTTTACAAAATTGAAATAATGCCTCAACAGAAATAATTTGGTTTTTCATTGGTCGTTGCAGGCTGACTTGAGCAGCTAAACGCTTAACTGTACCTCGAATCCCATCACATGGGGATTTACCATGGCTGGTGGCGAAGAAATTCCACTCACAACTAATTGTAAAGTCTTCCTTATGGTGGCACAAGTTTAAAAAATTCTTGCAGTTCTTATACTGGCCTGCACAACCATCAGAAAAGTAATGGACAACCTTTATGTCCATTGATATCATTTCCCTGATATGATGTGCAGTGCCTTTCAACACATTATACACGAAATGCACATCATGTTCCAGGTCATCGGATAAAAAGCATAATGATGTTGATCCAATGACTCCATTATTTTCTTTGTAGTAAATGACTACCGGATGTAATGTGCATTGCTTCTGGTTCCAGTGATAGCCCTGGACCTCATCTTGGATCACAAATTGAAAGTTTTCTGCAAAGTCCAGTAAAACAATAACTTTGTCCTTATTCAAAGTTTCTTCTAACCTCTTCAAATAAGAAGCTTGCGACTTTGCAATAAACGAATGGCTGGTTATTTGATCTAGCTGGCAACACAACTTATCAATAAAATCAGGAACTGGGAGAGTTTGGGAAACCAGTTCAGCTCTGTCCACAGTTGTCCACTGCTGGAAAGTGACTGTATCTTCAGTAAAATCATCTTCATCTTCAACCTCCTTGCCTTCTTCAAATGTTGTTGATTCTGTGAAGATATTGCGTAAGCAATCTTCAACATTTTCAATTCCAGGACATCGTGCACATCTGTGAATCATGCATCCTCTGGAAGTACTGTCACAGACTACCATATCAATCAGGTCATGGTACTGGTGTCCTAAATTTGCAGCATCAAGAAGAAGCTTCAGATTCTGATGAGAAGTGCAGACACACACAGAATGTGTCCCCTTGGGACCAACTGGGATGCACCATTTTGGTCTTAAGCTTGCAAACTTGGAAAACCCAATACAGAAAGCAGGATTATCAGCCTTGAACAAGGAATATAGCTCTTTTATGTTGCATAAAAGAAGTCGCTTTTGCATATGTCTTTTTTGTCCAAGGCTCACAAAATCTTTCTTTCCTGGAAGTTGTCGGCTGTTTTCATCGCTGCAATAAAAAGATTGAACAGCATTTAACAACACCTCTTTAATTTTCTTGCCAGTCACTTTGTCTGGCATACCAAGAATCCCTTTCTCTTCTTTTATTTCTCTTGCCTTCCTGACCATGCAAACAGGTACTTGAAATATGTTTGAAGCCTTCCGTACTGACCAAGAATTAGGAATCAGTGTTAGAATTTGGATTTTCTCCCGTCGACATGAAACCTCCAATTTTTCTTTCATGAGACTGACCAAAAAGTCTAAGTCGCTGGCTTTCTGGATAAATTCCTCGATCTGCTCTTTCCCTTCATCTGACTCCTCTAAATCATCTGGTTCCACATTTAGTATTGCTGCAACCTTCTTTGAAGCGGCTTCATTTATCTGTCGCAACTTTCTTTTCCCTCGCTTAAGTTTTGATGATTTTGGCAGAGAATGCACTTTCATCGGTGAAACATCAAGAGTAGTTAGCGTTTTATGCAACAACTCCCTCTCTTCTTCAATGTGTCTTGCTCTAACTTTTCAATCAACTTGTTGTCCTCTGCCATTGGTGAATTCTGCTTTCCCTCTACTTCCAGTTTCAGGTCATTAATTTCCTTTAAACAAGAGGGACATAGTTTGTCTCCAGGAACAATCATAAAACCAATTGTGACCATGTACTGTGCCAGTGACAACTTTACTTCTTTCAATCCACCTAAGAATAAAAAATGCATTTTGAAATAAATATACAAGCTTCAGTTTCGAAAATTTTTATTTATACAAAAATAAAATATATATATTTAAGAAAAATCATTAGCCTGATCCAGTCATCAAACAAAAATCTTCACAAAAACTACACCACATTTGTAACTCATTAAAACCATTATTTAACGAAATTTTACCAGTATTTTAAAAGAGATTATGTACAGCAGGATTTTTATTAAAAATAAAAAAAATTGAATGTGAATTTGAAATATTTCTACAAACCTTTCACAGGCTTTCTGTGTTTTTTGAATGGGTCAGCGCAACGAGTAAAGTTCATTTGGAATCTTGTAGTCAGCATATATTCATGGTGGTAGCATATATTTGCATTAACATTCAAAATGGACAATTCGGACCTCCAAAATATCAGTTCTCTGACATTTTTCGGCAGAGATTCAATGGTTTTAAGACCAGTTGTTCTACTGTAGGTTAACAAATGACAGGCATCTCCCAATGAGTTTCCAATTGAACAAGAGTTACCAATATGAGTTGCCATAAGGAGCAGTAGTCTAACAGGGCAATAGTAAACTGAAAAATGACCAACATCCCTCTCATTGGGTTTTTTAACTTGTTTTCTTCACAATGATAATTATGATGTAATTCCTGTGTCTTTGAAACTATTTTAAATTCTTGTGAAATGCTTACATAAATAATTCAAAGAGGTGACAATTAATAAAAAAAGCATTGCAATGAAACTATTTTAAATTCTTGTGAAATGCTTACTTAAATAATTCAAAGAGGTGACAATTAATAAAAAAAAGCATTGCAAACATTAACACTGGACTTTTCAATTTCACATTGTAGTTGCAGGATCTTTAAAAGGAAAACTTTTTGTATTGCAGACAATGTAGTTTTGACACACCCTAGAAAGATGTGAAAATTACAAAATAGATCTTAAGAGGATTATCAAGGAGCAGCAATAGCTGTCTTAGCAATACAATCTCTAAGGAATTTCACTTGAATTGAATCCAATAGCAGACCAATGGCAGGATTGAAAAATAAAAGAATTTCCTAAATATTATAGACAGTTTTATAGCTAATATAAATTCTTTGAATTAGATTTGAAAGAGAAAATTAGCAAAATCAAAATGAGCAAATAGGAAATGTCATCAAATCAAGGGCAAAATTTTTTTAACTACACCTGACTTGACGAGCTCAAACAATTAATATACATCATCAGTATATCATGTAAATCAGTGCAATATGTATCTTTTCCTATCCAAGACTGGCAAATCTCTATCAGCGTTAGCAAAATGTAAACTTGAAGCTAAATAATGAAAGTATATTAAAAGCAAGCTGAATTAAAGATAGAAAAACAAAACAAGCATACAGAAGATTTCCAAACAGAGAATTTCAGTATTGATTTAGATTTAGTGAATTATCATTGCTTAAAAGAGAGAGAATATCTTACTTTGATTGTTGCATGAAAATGCTAATTTTGGGCAATTTTTAACATGCCATATTTCAATAAAGGAAGAAAACACCCTAACAGTTTTTTTCTATCTTACTTGTTCCTTTAGTACTCTAATCAAATTTAAAAACTCAAATAATTCCAACTTAAGCAACATGATGAAATTCACACCATTATCCTCACCGGCTGTTGCCATGGCAACAAATTCCCCTTCTTTTTCTATATTTAGAATGACTTTTGTTTGTGACTGGAAATTTTTGATCATGTTTTTGACATCTACATAGTTGATTAGCTTGTCTGGTTTATTTTCATTTTAAATGTATCATTTCTTCATTGGTTCTAATTTAAGTAAATAGTAGCAAAAATTCAAAGTGGCAGATCATTGAATAATGTGCCAAAATTATTAAAATTTCAAACCCGTCTAACTTTTTAATAGTAAAAGATATGAAGATGAAATTTTCAGTTTATGTTTATGTCATGGTTTTCAACATGTCGACCAAAAATCATCAAAATCTGAGGTGGTGGGTTATGTGACTGTTTCACATTGACATGGAATGACCCCTTGATGATATTTTCGAAGAAAAATCTAATGATATAATCCGCAAAATTTCGTGCAAGTTAAGACTCCTCAAAACCTGCAAAACCCGATAATAGTAGAGAAAAGACAGCGATTATTAAAGTGGATGGGCAAACTAGGCCTTCCCATTCTAAAAAATGCATGCACTCATCACGTGGCCACAGTGGAAGAAAAAGCAAAAGAAAATTTAACAGGTCTGGGAAAGTTTGCTCCAATGAGGGCATAAAAGTACCTCGTGGATGTTCATGGCACTTAACATCATCTTTCAGTCCCGATATAACAGAAACTGATCTCTCTGTCTTTAAAATTGGGTCTGTCACCAAAATAAGTCTGCCGTAGAAATACAGTCAGCCAGGACTGACTAATCATAACGACATCAATATGTTTGACGGAATCAATTCCTGCTGTGTCATTTCCGCGATTGCCTGTCTTCATTGGTTGAATGATTCTTTTTTGATGGTCAATGATAACCACGAAAGTCTTGCCAGACAATACATAAGAATTATCAATGGAGGCAATGCTCTTTATAGAATATTACCAAAAATAGACGGGAACTAAAACATGTATGTTGAAGACATCATACAACTCGGTCACCTTGGTTTGTATATGTCCGAGCCACGGAAGGCTGTGATGGACTTGCAAGATCTGTTAGGCAAATAGAGAGGTTATCATCACAAAAGAGAAAGGTTGCGATTGTTTTGATAATACACCCTGATAAAGCGATGGCCATCATTATAAAAAATAAAAACAATTACCTTTTTGACAGCCATTTTCATTACATGAAAGACAGACACCATTATAGCTTGTGCCCCAGTCGCTTGCCTTGAGAAATTTTGCACATTTGTTGAAAAGTTTCTTAAAAAGTACTTTAACGCATGTACCAAAGCTTCGAATTTGCTCCCACTTGAAATGATTGAGAATTTAGTTTCAGTATAATTTTGTGTTCTAGCAAAAGCTAGATTTTTAATAAGTTGACATTTTTTCTTGCGGCAATGTTGCCTGTTATTCACTTCAACTACAATCAACGAGGAAGAATTCATAAGATAAAACTGCTGGCTAAAGTCCTCTGCCCTGCCAAAATAGGCAATAAATTCACAATGAAAGAAAGTTACCATGTAAAACCTTATAGTTTTGCAAAGTCGGCAGTGATAATTTCATATTGTAGCAAAAGCTAGATTTTTAGTTAGTTGACATTTTTTCTCGCGGCAATTTTGCTTGTTATTCACTTCCACTACAATCCAGGAGGTGGAATTGTAGTGACTTCCATTTCGTGTCATTGCTTTTATTTAGAAAAGAAGGTATAGATAGATGATAGAAATCGATACTTTTACTGATAGATAGCTACTCCTTTATCTTTTCGAACTTTTTTTAATGCTAGTCTCTTCCCCACACCTAACCTGTTCTTGACATTTTCTGATTCAACCACTGACCTCGTGTTTCCATGAATGTGGAGTGTTTGCGCCTGCAATCCCGTGCTGCCATGACCAGCATCACGCATTTTCCCATTTACGCCACTATTAAGATATACACGCAGAAAATAAATCCTGTTTGCAACATTTTTCAATCTCGTTGGCTAAACATGATAGTTTCTGAAAGCCTTTTTAAAGAGTTTTTCATCGCTAAATATGTATTCAAGTAAACATTGTGTATGCTGTATAGTATTGGTACATGTATAATTTTTACAAAATATAATCATATACTATACATACAGGGTAGGTTTAACATTGTGTATGTTCTAAAGTATTGGAACATATATAATTTTTACAAAAAAGCATTGTTTCCTATGCATACAGAATAGATGTAACATGGCTAAAACAAAGATAGATAAATGTATAGAAAGTTTATAGATATATACAGAAGTACTTCATTTGTTATCATTAGGTTCAACTCAAATTGGCAAAAAGTTTGTAAGTAGACAGCAAACAGTGACAATCTGATTAGCCGTTGAATGCAATGATAATGGAAGGACATCATCCAGGATATGGTAATTGTTCACTCTTCCAATGGCACGCTCCACATGAATGTGTACAGAAGCAATGCGAGCAGTTTCTTCAGTCTCATTCATTCTGAGTTGTGCTTGTGAACCCTTAAAAGGTGGGATGTTTAGAGGCACACCAGGAGGAAGAATATCTTTGAAATTAAAGCCACAGTCAGCCATAAGATTGTCACCATCCTCAAGAAGTGCTAGAACGCCTGACTTTGGAGTGATTTCTTTATCAGAGACCTTACCTGACCACAACTTTGACATAAAGGTAATTAGGCCAGAAGGTGATATGCCAATCAAAACTTTCCATTTATTTTGGTGCTTGTATTCAGACCATGTTTGTGACTGTGCTTTCATAGATGATGGAACTTCTGCAAATATTTCTGTGCAATCAATTATTATTAATCTTGTTGTTGGGAAGTCTTTAAATTGAGCAGGCATGGCTTGACGAACAACCTCTTGAGAAAGGGGTTTGAAAAGCAGTATCAGTTCATGGTAGAGAAAACAAATCAATGTTGTAAAGATTTTTGAAACCTGACTTGAAGAAATTTCAAAATGATCAGCTAAATCATCAACGAACAAAGCAACTTTCAGTTGCATTTGCATAACTTTGGGTTCCAAGTTTTCAAATGTTGACATCAGTGTTGGAAAGTTTGTAAAACCAGTGTAAAACCTTGCTGCAGAACTATCAGACTTTAACTTTTCAATGAAGAAATAGACAGTTTAACTTGAGCAAGGTGCAACTCCACCGGTTCCAATGATTTTCTAATTCAATTCTTTTGGCTGATAGATCTTGACTTTCAGTTAGCAGAGTGTCACTTTTGATGAATGATTCCATTATATCATTTTCCATCTTTTCAAAATCAATTGGAAGGTATTTTGGGGAATTAACAAAAGAGAAATCAGTTTGCGTTGATATTGATACAGTTAAAAATTATAAAATTGGCATTTGTCTTCATATGACCTTTAAGCCACTTAGGTATCTTTTGAAACCCTTTAAAGTTTGAATCATTCACTCACTTTTTCTTCTCAAATCTTGTTAAGGGATCGGTTTAAAGAGTATTTTTGTGCTTTGCTAATTTTAATAAAATGATTTTATAGTGTATGATGAAAGCTGATATGTATTGAAAATATTGTGTTTGTGCTGACCAGAATACAAACCTTCTTGATTTTTTGAACAGGAAAAGTTAAGGGCGGTGAAAGAGATTGAGAACCAGAAGCCATTGCCAGAAACACTAAACGTCATTTTATTTCAAGCTGAGATCGAAGCTTTCATTGAAATTCTTTTTAAAAGTTGTGCAACTCAATCACAAATATTTGTAGAGTACATGAGGGACATATCTAATTTACTTTCAATATTGAGTTTACAAATGGATTTTCTAAGGCATCTCTAAGTTAAGTCCCTGTCTTTCAAAGGCAAGAAAAGGTCTAGCTTTCAGAGGTGATAGCATAGAGAATTGTTATTTCTTCCAGCTTCTCAAACTGAGGGCACCACATTCACAAACATTGAAATGCTGGTTAGATGAAAAATATTCAAGACTTTTTCATGTCAGCTATTGTAGTCCCAAAACATTTTTATCCAGTTACTTACTGACAAAAATTTCAAAGATTGCCTGTTATGTACTGTATGTTTTGTAAGCTCTAAATAAGGAGGCAGAAAAAAGCCTGATAAAAGTAAAAGAGCTCAAAGATAAGAATGGTTTAGGGCATGCAAAGGCTGTATTGGCAACAATAGATACCTCTGTCCTTAACAAATTGTGATTACATTGTATTTCAATCTAAAACTTTGCTGCAACGATGTCTGGAGAACGCAAAGGAGCACAAGCAACGCTTTTCAAAGAACTGAAGAGATGCAAGATGTGGAAGATTTAAGCAAATTATGTCCAGCTTATTTGATGCCAAATGCAAGAAGTCTTTTTGCTGGTGTAGTGATTCCATTCATTCTGATTTTTAATTTGTTTATTTTACCTACAGGAATTTCTTCACTGCATTCCACGAACATATCACTATGTCAACATTTCCTGTCTTTTGTTTAGGCCCTCATTAATCCTACAAATCTACCTACACCTCAATTCATAAAACATATACACTCGGCCTAGCCCTTCCTTTCCCACGCCACCTTATTTATTTTACGTACATAACCACCTCTTATGTATATACTTTTCAAATAGATTTTCAGTAAGTTAGTTTTCATTTGGCTGGAGAAAGGAGGCACAAAAACTCATTATATTTGTTTTATATTGTGGCGATGGCCTAAGGCAGCGTAAACCAAAAATCAAGATTATAAAGATAAAGATAGGTGAGATTGTACAATTACAACTTACTTATTAATAGTTCATTATTCATGCACATCCAAAATTTGATCTATTAAACTGGAATGGAGAGTTGGAATACATAAATTGCTTTGATAAAACTGCTGAAAAGACAGAAAATATAGCAGGAGCAGCAGCAGAAGTGTTTGGCCTAAGGAAAGTGTTACCTGTAACAAATCGGGCATACGCACTTTGGATTCAAAAAAATTCTTCTGAATCTTTGAGCAGTCAAAACGAAATTTCTAGCTGCAATGAGAAAGATGGGGCAGATGAAAGAGTAAATTTAAAAGAAAAAGAGAAGCCCTTTCAACAGTATCACAAGGAAGGCGAAATGCAAATCAATCAAGTATATAACTCATTTCAGAAGCAGATGGTCTCAATTATTAAATAAGATTCTATGTTAAAAAGAGAAGATATTGAGCTAAGCAGAAAACTAATCAATCAATTTGAGCCACTGCTCCAATGTAGGAGTTTAACAATAATTCAAACAGTCAAACATGTTTCAAGACAATATAAAGGAACCCTTTAAATTATATTATCTCTAGCATTTTGGTAAATGCTTAAGTATCTGCATCCCTAAAAACTGGTTTAGGAAATAAATATTTTCAACAAAGAAGTGGTGATGTTTTGTATTGAAAATGTTATAACTAAGCATTGACTTTACCAAAAATCTGATTCAAAAAGGTCCCTCAGAAGCACCAATTAAACATCAGAATATTAATAATTATTGATATGAACTTTTTTGGTGATGGAATGGTCTAAGAGAACAGTGATTAATCTTGAACTGTTAAAAAAACTGAAGAACTAACATTATAACTAGAGCTAACTACACAACTGCATCAATCAGTAATAAAAAAAACATGAGAAAGAATGCTATAATGTCATACTGTGTTGAGAATTTTAAGAAAGTATAAAAAGAAAGCACTTCCTTTATTCATCCATTCTAAATTCGCTTCTCTGTCAAAAGTGTTTTATGTCATCCTTGAACGTCGTATTCACCCAGAGTTTATGCAGAATGTTGGCTTAAAACGCCAACAAGAACTGAACAATCAAAATTATAAGGAACAAAATATGTGTAAATCTAAGGCAAATGTAGAACTTCTGGAAGGCCTTGTTATAAAATGTATTGAGTTGCATACAAAAATTGCTATCTTTAAAGAAAAACCTTGGTTTTGTTTTTTTTTTGTAAAATATATTACACATGTTAGAAAGAGATTCACTTAAAATATAAAGAAATGCAGTAGTTTCTCATGTCCCCTTAACTTTAGCTGTTAAAACACACACACCCATACTCATCTGAAGAATTGTTTGAAGTGTAAAAATGCTTCCAAGCAGTTGAGCAATTGCTTCTATTCTGCAAAGGCAACTAAAATTCTGGCATACTACACAACATGTTCGATCTGAGTCATCAGTTACAAGATCTTTGTGCAGCTCACAAAAATTATTTAGGATGAAACAGCTGTAGATGACTGACATTTGATAAAAAAATTTTACATATTGCCGTTTCAAAATTATAATGCCCTTTTCATTATTATAATGCCAGATATAGAAGAAAATGATGATGGTGATGTAGAGTTTGATTTGACCAAAGGCAGAGCAAGCGAAAGCTTAGATTCAAGCTTAATTGATACGGAGGTGAGCCCCATGAAACTGCATGCTGTAGCTTCAAACTAGAAGGTTGCATATGGAAAGAGAAAGCTGAGACAAGTGAATGAAAAATTCAAGGGGAAGGAATCTTGTTTGCAAAAAGGAATAACAGAAGTTGTCAATGTAACACTGGAAGATTTAACAGCAAAAAAGGTCAAGGACAATTTTGAAGTCCTTAAATAGAAGGCTGATGATCTCGATGTTCTTGTCCAGCTGATGAAAGAGAAAACAAAAGTCCCAGAAAGGTGAAGAGAAACCCATATACTGACAACGGTACCCTGCTCTTGGTCTAGCCAGAGAACATAAGATGAATTCCAGGTTTCGCAATACCTCATCAGGCAGGCTAGAAAGCTTGCCCAAGGAAGGGGTATACTAGAAGTGCCTTTTCCCAATCTTGGCAAACCAATAAGTGATTATGTTAAAGAAACCGTGTTGAATTTTTTTTTAAAAGATGATGTGTTCAGCAGACAAATGCCTGGCAAGAAAGACGGTGTAAGCATTGGGAAAACATTCTTCAGCAAAATAGGCTGCTGCTGTGTTATTTAACTCAGCTCTATGTTGCCTTCAAGAAACAACATCCAGAATTAAAAAACCGCTTTTCAAAATTTTGCAGTCTACAACCAAAATGGTGCATCTTAGTTGGGCGTTCAGGTACCAAGTCTGTTTGTGTCTGTGCAATACATGAAAATGTTTCATTGATGCTGAATGGAGTTGACTTGGAAAAGGAATATCATAAACTGGCGAGCTTGCTTGTATGTGATACAAACTCGAAGGAATGTATGCATCACAGATGTTCTAATTGCCCAGACACTTCAAATCCAACCACATACTTCACAAATTCACTTATTGATATTGAATGGTCATGATGATAAGTGATGATAAGGAAATTGATGCAGATTATGAGATTCAGTTACAGCAGTGGATCAATGTTGACATGTCCCAGTTAGTTCAGCAGAGCACGTCAAAAAGTTCATTGAAAAGTTGAGTGAAATCACTACTCATTCATATATCACAAAAGCACAAGCTAGATATCTAAAAACATGTAAAGAGCAGCTTGAAGAAAACCAGACAAAAATATTCTTAGATTTTGCTGAAAACTTCATAGGTTTATCATTCAAGATGAGGTCCAGAGCTACCATTGGAGCCAGCAATCCTGCACACTGCACCCAGTTGCTCTCTACTACAGAAAGGGTGAAAAACTTGAATCCAGTTCTCTTTGCTATATATCTGATGACCTTGAACATGACACTAGCTTTGTTTATCAGATAAGTTAATTTTGCATTTAGGTCAAGTAGAATTATTTGATGCTTTGGTTTTGTAATTATCAAAAATTTGTGCCCTTAAAATGCAAGTTTTTTAACGTTCTTTGCTTGCCGATATGATTTTGCCATGAAAAGAGGGCCTTTCATGGCAACAAACAACAAGGCTACGGCTACAGCTTTTTCACTTTAAGCTGGTGGTCTTTTTATGCGTGCGGCTGGTTGTTGAAACCAAAGCCTACAGTCATAGTTGAAAGACTTGTTGTAGCCTCTCTGTGGCACCGCTTCAGAACTCTAGAGTTGGTAGACATTCTGATATTTCAAACGAAGTTCATTCTAGTCAAAATTCATCTAGAACGAATAAATGTCTAATTTTATTTAATCCTAAATTGTATAATATTATTTAAAACAAAGAAATTTGTTGAGAATTTTCACCCATTTGTCTCCATTAGATACATGGAAAATTGTCAAAGTTTCATAAGAGAACTGTCTGGAGAAATTTATTTGGCAGTCCTATGATGGACAACACTTTAACCTTCGCTTTGCGGCAGCAAGCGCGCGCACCTAACCCTACCAAAGCACCGGTCGACCCGAGTACCAAATTCTTGGGTCGGGTACAAAGTAGTAATGTATGAGGACTTAATCTGTAGAGGCAAGCATGCTCATGCAGTGCAGGTCTAAGTTTAGTAGTAAATACCCAATATCCCAGAAGCAAAAGGATAGCAAATCTTTGAAGAAGGGCAGTTAGCTAAAAAGTAATTGTTGAAGGCACAGACATAGATTAGAAAAATGACATCTTGCCCGGTGTAATCGAAGCTTGGAGAAAACACCCAAGCTTTGCCAAAAGTTTCCCTCAGTTGCATAGCATTAGATCAAAGTATAGAGAAGAAAAAAACCTCGCCTGTCGCTGTGTTGATATGTGCATCCCTTTGCATTATTGGAAAAGGAACTAGCTTACTTGTTTTTCCATTGCCCAGAGTTTGGCAGCCGTACAAGGAAGCTTCCCAATTACCAGTCGTGAGTTAGCTAGATTAGTTGTGTTTTTGGTTAAATAGCATGATTAGATTGATAGAGAAAAGCCATAAAAACCATTTTGAGTCCCAAAAATTACATTTCCTTCTTCTCCCAGATATTGTGTTTTTAACTGTTCTTACTCTTAAAAAGTCAAAATCGAAATTGCCGATATGAATTTTTTAGACCCATATTTGTTGCATACTAATTAAATTTTAAAAAAAACTGTTCGAAAGAAAAATGATTGGATATTTCAACTCAGTGTGCTAAGACTATGACAAAATACGATTATTGAAAGAAAAATTAGTTTAAGTGTTTTATTAATTGGAATCCATTGACCATTAATTTATAAAGTTCTTTTCCTTGAATATATTATTTATTATGCAAATTGGATGGCTCTATTTAATATCAAAATTATGCGAGTAAAATTTGGGCATAATAAGATCATTTGCTAAATGAATCACAGCTATTGATGAATTATTGGGCCAAAGATCATCAAAATTATCTTTGAAAGATCAAGAAGTTGTTTTTGCTGAATTTTTAGAAAATTATAATATATATAAGTAGGCAAATCTGTCTAATAACGATAGGGTGTTAACCAATACAGCCTTCACGTATTCATTTTAATTTTGTCCTCAGCCATACTATTATGTCTGTGCAACAAATTATGTACTATAGAGTATTCTAACTACATTAAGTTCAGTTTCGTTTAATGAAAAGCCAAAATACCCTTTACTGTTATGAAAGTTCCCTTGATATGTCTGAAAATTACGATTTACTTAAACGCTATTTTGTGTGAAATTTAATATGTACTGTTCCGAGAAAAGTTGTTCATTGTTCTTTTCTTTTGTGATTCTGAAAATAAGCGTCCTTAGATTGCTGAACATAATTACACTGGTACATTATGGTCGGATATTTTTTTTGAAATACTACGCAATGAACTTCCTGAAACATTGCTAAAGTTAGATGCGTTACTTATTATGTCACTTGGTTGGTTACCAATTTTGATTAATATACGTATATTCGGACAGGGTAGCTGATTTTTGGAAGACTTCCAGCGAGAAATGCCAAAAACAATCTGGAACTCACATTATAGGAATCATTTCGTGACCCATTTTGCTTACCCAAGGAAGCAAGGAGACTTATTCTCATGCCCATTATTTTATTCACCACCAGCAAGGGAGATAAAGAACTCTGCAAAAACATTTCTGGAAGAACCATCCAGGTTCTGTGAGTTAGGGTTAGCTGCGCTTAAAGCATGTTAGGTATAATTTCGGATATGTCCAAGGTGAGTCCTAACCATATGGACTTGATCCAATGAAACCAACTTTATCCGAAGGTTTGCGATGTCCTAGTAAGAATTGCGACAACTTCTTTTACTACTGCTGGCCTAATTCACCCCATTTCTTATGGGCAAAAAGAAGCATTGCCATAGAGAAACAAATCAAGAAGAAACCTTAGAAAAAAAATGAATTACCGGCTTACCCATCACCTGGGGTATGAGGTAGCCTTTCGTTTAGTTAAAACCGCCGAAACTCTTTTCTGCACATAAACATATTGCAATGATCATTTTTGACAGTTTTAAATTAATGATTTATGAGACCTTTAATGTTTATTTAGATTCAGGTTCTTAATATTTCCAGAAGTAGATAACCGAGCAGTGAGCTTTAAGTTTCACTACTCCCTTCCTTTTTGTTCGCAACAGGATTAGGGTTAGTTAGGGTTAAGGTTAGTTAGGTAGGTGGTAACCATCCTCCCATCCCTCAACCATAACCCGACTTATGCTGCCTATAGGCTTCTGCCACTGTGGCGGTTGAAGACATTTGTCTATGCATTGCTAAGAGATTTATTATATCAAAATAATCCACTAGCCCTTTGTCCTCAACCATTAGTTATCGTACTAAGAAGGACGGTTCGTCCTCGTTTTGTGTAGATGTGTAAGTGAATGCCATAACATAAGGAAACCAAACTTGTTCCCTTGCCAATTTTTACATTGGGTTATTTGCCGGCGGTTTTCTTGACTTACAACTTTTCCTAGGTGGCTCAATTTGCGAAGGCACTTGGATAGAAGGGGTTCCTTCTTTTCTATAAGAACAAGGGAACTCCGCTTAGGATCATCTGCATAAATTATATCTCAATGTTAATATCATGATGCTGGGTACAACTTCTGGTGCATCAATTTGCGATGGGCACTTGGATAGAAGGGGGGTTTCCTTCCTTTCTATAAGAACAAGGGAATCGCTAGGATTCTCTGCATAAATTTTTATATCATGGTATATATTTGGTGGGTAACAACTTCTACGGTCGGCATCATTTGCGATGGGCCAACTTGGCATAGAAGGGTTTCCTTCTCTCTATAAGAACAAGGAATCGTAGGATTTCTGTTGATATAAATTTTTAACAATTACTAACCTTTGTTGTTGCTTGCGTACGCTTCCTAGTCTGCATCATTTTGCGATGGGCACTTGGATAGAAGGGTTTCCTTCTTTCTATATAAACAAATGCAGATGGTAGGGAGGTTAGGTAGCGGTCTAGAACGGGACTTAGCGGTTAGGTTAGGGTTTAGGCGTTAGGTTAGGGTTAGGGTTAAGGTTAGGTTAGGTAGGGTTAGACCCGTTGTAGGGTAGTACTTTAGGTTAGGTTAGCTTAGTTTAGGGTTTTAGTAGGTCTCCACCCGCCAAGTGAGTCAGGGTTAGTGATCTCAACGCCCACAGCGTTCTGTCACTGCCCCACATAGGGTGTGAGCTTTGGTCACACTACGACTACCCCCTCACGATTTTAAACCATTCACAGTCGATTACATGGTTGTCGCAAGCCCTATACCTGTAGCAGCGTCCTCGAATGCCGCCCGGGCAACCACCCCCGCACATGCCACAAGCATTCCCGGACAGGATATGATACGCGCGATTATGTCCGGAATGGACATAGCCGGCAGGATCGTCCGAGCGCCTTCCGCGTACCTTGAAACGAATGTGCGTGACCCGACTTGATTCCTCCGTGGCTGCGCCCCCTTTAATTTGGGAATTCGGACACAAAACCCCGTCAAAGTCAGAGACAGTACGGCCGTTTATACTCTACGCACATCCCCAGCGAGCTACTACGCAAGCCCACTCACAACGCATTTGCTCGATCTCTCTCCAACCATATCCACTTAACGGTAGCCAGGCCCTATCGGCGTTCCGATAATACAGGGCTATCCACAAATACAATCTGCTACCTGTCCCAGACCTTCTGCCCAAGGTTAGGGTTCAGGGTTAGGGATCTTCTAGGCAGTAAGTTTAGTTTAGGTTTAGGGTTAAAAACGTGTGTTCTTTACGAGGCCTCAATCTGCTGAACTGAAGGGTTAGGGTTAGGGTCCGGGCTTTATTCTACATTACTACCGATCGCGTTAGTGTTACGCCGGTCCGTAGTTTAAGGAGGCTTCAAAAGGGTATTAGTAGGTTAGGTGCCCTACTTAGGGTGAGAGCTTCGGAATACGCTCCCGGTTGAAGACGCCGTTCGGGAGCCTCCCGTCAAGCTCCCAACAACCAAAGTCAGTCTCACTGACTTTTTACGGCCGTTTGACCCGGATGCCGTGTTTGGGCCGTCCTTCGACACAAGGTGATCTTTGAGGTCTTGTTTCGCAGCCTCTCCGCCCTCATAATCCGCATCTGGTGCGCGGGATCCTACCTGCAGTGATGCCCTTTAGCTAAGCACTCTCGGTAGATATGAGATCTGCCATAGAGCCTCGTTTGACCAACGACTCACCCAGCGGTCCGACAGCGCTTAAGATCACTACAGATATACTAATGTCCAAGTAAGGGCTGCTATGGCGGGCTGTATCATATGACGTCCACTAACCTACTCCAGGCGTCAGACGTTGCCGCGAAAGAGCCCATTACTTTCTGAGGGGTGGTACACATCGAGATCCAGACCTGCAGTTGTTGACCTCGTCGACCAGCGTGCCGAATCACGATTGGGAAAGCCTCTTGAACGGCGTGTCGCACAATATACATTGTTGCCCTATCTTCTGTCATTTTTCCCTTCATTGTGACTCCCAGACTTGCGTTCGTTTGTTGTCTTGCTATGCCCATCCAAGTGATTGTTCTCACACTCTTCAGTAGCGTAATCTAACAGCTTGGATCGCCACGTTGAAACTAACCCTAAGTGGAACCTACCACACCAGCGGCTGTGGTTGAGGGTTATCAGTCGCACTCATTTAGCGGTATTTCTACTCTTTTAAAGTGCCGTGATATCGAGGTATTATTCGAGAACTATCGCTTAGCGATTGTAATCACCAATATTTGCTGTTGCGAGGTTGCTTCCAAGGGCCTAACCCCAAAGCGGGATAGGGTTTAGTTTAGGTTTCAGCAGGGGTTGAACACAGGTAACCGACATACTCTTGATCCTATTTCGACCTCACTCCAGTTCCATGTGACCCTGCCTACGTCACACCTTTCTTAGTTTCTCTGGAAGCTGTGTGTGATGCTACTCAATTACAGCTGGGCGAATGTTAGGGCGTTAGGTTTGCATGGGTTGGAGGGTTTTAGGTAGAGATGGTATTAGAGAATTTTCGCCCATTTTGTTGCGCGTCATCCTCGCTAGGGTCGGCGATGCAATGCTTAAGCGCTTCTGACTAGGCCTTGCGTTTTCAACAAACTTGCCTCGGGTCTTAGATATATCCTGCAGATCCCCGTGTAAGCTAATGTTGAGTTAGGTTTAGTTGCGTCACTGGAGCCTACTCCACGCTCCGAGCCGGTCACAAACCTACAAAAAACATGAGGGTTAGGCGTTAGGTTAGGTGCTAGGTTAAGTATAGGGTACGTTAGAGTGCACCGAGGGTGTTTAGTTGGAGGTTTTAACGTTAGGGTTCTGCCAGGACCCCGATCTATCTGGTCTTCACTTTGAGCACTTTAGCAACGCGACATCCTTAACTACCATCGCAATCCCTATCTCTCATTATCTCTTGTATGCGATGCAACACGCCAGAAAGATAGCTAGGTATAGGATCCACCTTCATGTCCTCACCCCTCCAATAATGCCAATAAGTAGGACTACAGGCTAGCAAAGAAGTGTCAGGTAGGTTAGATATAACAGGGTTATAGGTTGCCACATTATGCGCTATAGTTAGGGTTTTTAGGTGGCTTGACCTTAACTAGATCCCTGTATGCTTAGTTGAGGATAGACATATCCCATGAGACGCACCTGGTCTGAGGCTCACGATATCGACCATAAGGCCTGCGTGTGTGCGAGCGTGAAGTCGCAACCAATGGTATCATATGTGCAAAAGGAGAGTGAGCCGCCTTTCGTGTGAGCAGGGTTAGTAGGTTGAGCGCGTTTCGCGTTAATAAGGATTTACGGCTTTTAGTCGCGCTCATTAAATGTTAAGGTATTACATAGGTGCCTCTTCAATTACGACACCTAACATCAACCCCCTACAAGACCTAGCCTGAGCTGTACGATTCGACAGTCGTGTAGGCGAGGAGCTCGACCCTATGTTTGCGCACCTCATATCCATAATTATCATCGAATCCCACCTTATCGATTGCGCAGACGGATCCAGGGTCAAAATATAACAACACTCCCTTATGAGAGCAATTAATAAGGGTTTGGAGCATGTAGGATGTTTTATTATCGTTACGGCTTATTAGGTTGGTTTGCATGCCAGTGTCAGATGGAAGCTCTTCTGCCCCAAGCCAACGCCCATGTGTGACCTTCCTCCCTGTAATATAGTTTCTTAAGGCTTCTCAGAGAGTGCAATCTCTGAGGGAGCTATTTAATTATTTGCTCTGATGGATTGCCAATTAGTCTTGGGGTCTGATTACGTACTGATAACCTCACAGTCTGTTCATGACTTAAAACTCTACGCTGTTTTAAAAGCGCTTTCATCCTCTGCCTAACAACGCGCCCACTAACGATGCATACTCACAGGTTCGGCATCTCTTTCTTTTTTTCGTCAAGAAAGTCCCAGCATGCGTTAGATGACTCACATCTCTGAATTCCAGGCGTGCGGACACTCCTATAATGACGCCAGATCCCTGCTGAACCTCTGCCATTGATCCTCCCGATCTCCACCTACTACGGGGCACTGAGAAATCGCGGTGCTTGATTACACAATATGCATTATTGGCTCCATCACCAAAGTGAGGCCTAAAGCCAATGTGCGTCTTCCTCGACTGATATCTCTCCTGGGCCAAATTTTGAGAACGATGCCCAACCGCAATAATCCATGCCCGAACCCTAATTTCTCCCGCGTAAGAGCTGTAGACTCTGACATCTCCAATGGTACAAGTGCATAGACCTGTCACAATGCATCGCTGAACGGCCTTCATTTAAACGCAACGATGGCTGGTATTGCTCTTTCGGGGTGCGCCACACGTGAGGACAGGAAAAGGCACAGCTGTTATTCCGCATTAAAATTTGTATTCGGTTGTGTAGCCTGCAGTTTTAGACGCGAAAGATCACCGAGAACCAACTTCTTGCCTGGTGGGGAAGGTAGTAATATTCGCCTTGTGGTTTCAATTTTAACTATGTCAATACCCCTATATAAGGGTTACGCCGGTTCTCATATTTTTTTTGATCATATACGAAAATCAGGAGCCCGCAATTTTTTGAGACTCGCCCGCGCTGCTGTCGTACATTGCATCGTACGTTCAAGTGAAATTTTCCAAATTCCTGTGTCCTACCCTTAAGACCGATTCCTGAACAAAAATGAAGTTGTTCCGAGCATCAATGAAAACCTATGATGAACCCACAGTATTTGCGCGTCTGGGGGCCCCTAAGCCACTCCAGCTCCTAAGATATACCCGTGAACACTTTCTGGACGTGCAGGCACCCTTTACACCACGCCCAGGAAGCACAAATTAAACAAACGATTTAATTCCCGCGAGTGCTTTCGCCCAACATGGCCATAGAGTACAGCGAGTATCATGAGCACAGGACCCCTACCTTCTTTAGCTCCAGCCTTGGATTATAGCACAGAAAACCTCTAGATCTCTCTCGGTTTATAGCATTTTCCTTACGGCTCGAGGTTCGTCGCAATTCGCAATATAGCCGGGTGAGCCCAGACGCATGTGCGTTACACACTGTCTCAAGTGCTCCTAACATTCAAACTTTTAACCAGTGTTTCTACGTTTATTGTCTCCCACCGGGCCGGTATATTGGTATCGACAAATTTGTCGTTCGTAAGAGTTCGCTCTGTTTGCGAATTTTCTTTAACAAGAGCATTCCGGGAATATCTGAATTTATTTTGCGCTCCGCAATTTATTATTCCCACCCTTCAATATAATTACGACAGGGTCTCTCAGTCCATCCTTATATGTCATACGGCTCATCCTTAATGAGAATGGTTCCGATGTTCAGCAAGTTCCTGGGCTGGATAGCGCCGATCCACCCAAAACCAAGAGATATAACTTCGTTCACACCTAGATGCTATTAGGTCGTTCTTGGCCATGAGGACACAATAATCACAATCTATCTGTTGGAACACACCTCTAGCTGACATTACTTAAAAACATAACTTTTGATTCCGGCTCTTATTCATCTTCTCGACTTATACCTCGAAGCGACAACGCATTCGCTCTAATCGTACTCAACTCCATAGCGAGGTTAGATATATACACAGCTCATCTTTTCAGGACTGGGATCATTTGAGAGGGCCGTGCCCTCACACAGGGCCTCCCTTACCAAATAGACAAGGTTCGGAAGGGAAAACACGTTAATTTATTAAGAAAGAGTTTGTTCATCTCTAGACACCATAGCGCTGTAGACTGTAAACATTCTAAAAAACGCTACTAATGCAATGTATTTGCGTATGAAAATTTGGGTTGCTTGCCAAATCCAACATAGTAAGCTATCCACCGTTAACCGTACTTGCACTATCAAAAGAAACCTGGGCGCGCACCTCCTCCATCATGTCCTTCTCTACATAGCACATTACGTGATCTAAATCAGTAGTGGTGCAGAAAATTCTTGCTCAACTCGCTACAAGAGACCTCTCTCCATTGTGAAACTCTGGTAAGGAAATTTAACGTGCAGTTATACCATACCATAAATAAGAAGCAATGCCTGCTTAGTACGGCCACGAGGGCCTTCTTTTAAGTTAGTTTTGGTCCCCTGTTCGTCACAGCAGACAAGCAGCATCCTGCAATGTACAGAACTCCCCTCGCTTGCGTTTAACCCACGCTTCGCGACTTCTATCTCTCGTGTGTTGTTTGCTCTGGCTTTCAGTATTTTACAGGAAAAGACTGTTTGCTTGGGTAGTTCTTCAACACTCTCACTTTTTTCTTTCTTCAATAGTCTCCCATCAAGGGACACGGATCTGTGAATTTTCTTTCCGCTTCTGCGTAGCCGTCCAAAAGAGCACCCGTAATATTTCTCTCTTTCCTCTTTCAAAGTTGCAGAATATCTCTCATCCTCTCTATATACCGTTATGCGCTTATAGAGAACGAGTTCACCAATTTTTTCTGTGCTTACAGCAAGATGACCGACAAGCGCCTCAAGAGGCTATCTGTGCGTCAGAGCTGCAATTAACTCGGAATAAGTTGTTGAAGTAGCTGCCGCCAATTCAATCTCCTCTTTGCACTCACAAGATCTCTGCTTTCGTGTCTCTCTTTGAAATTGTCATTGGACTGGAATAAAGTTCATCCATTCTTTAATTTTTTTACCGTTTTCCATTCTCCAGGATATTTGCTCTGAAACCAACTTTTTCTGTGCACAGACTTGCCAGTTCACGTTAGTGACGTTTCCAGCGACCCAGGGCGCATGTAATGGTGCTCACACCTGGGCCAACCAAAGCTTTCTGTAAACCTTAAAAGAAACACAAATCTCAATGTCGCTGCATTTGTAAGAAAATTGACTCTCGGCGATATCGCTCTTGAGTTGTTCTGCCTTTTCTATCATTATATTCGTGGACATATCTTAAAAATATTAGAACCGAGTTCTTCAAAATTCATGTCTAAGCCATCATAGCCGTATCCACACTGCAACACACACTCGAGTATCTCCTTCGTTTTGCACTTCTCCTCCAAGATAATGGATATGTTTAGGGCTCTAGTCAGAAAGAGGGAGATGTATGGGATTCTAATTTATCCATATGTACGAAAAATTTGGCAATTTTTGATTATTCTAATTTAATTCTGAGAAGGCACAAAGAAGGCAGTCTAGTGCAAACACAGTTGATTATAAAAAGCAAAGGAAATTTATTCTGTTCTTCTCTCTTTTCAACGCCCTCAGTTCACCATCATCGCCGGCACACAT
>NW_027019653.1:4324148-4364616 GCF_013076305.1 Rhopilema esculentum
AAAATCCAAATTCTTACACTGATTCCTAATTCTTGGTCAGTACGGAAGGCTTCAAACATATTTCAAGTACCTGTTTGCATGGTCAGGAAGGCAAGAGAAATAAAAGAAGAGAAAGGGATTCTTGGTATGCCAGACAAAGTGACTGGCAAGAAAATTAAAGAGGTGTTTTTAAATGCTGTTCAATCTTTTTATTGCAGCGATGAAAACAGCCGACAACTTCCAGGAAAGAAAGATTTTGTGAGCCTTGGACAAAAAAGACATATGCAAAAGCGACTTCTTTTATGCAACATAAAAGAGCTATATTCCTTGTTCAAGGCTGATAATCCTGCTTTCTGTATTGGGTTTTCCAAGTTTGCAAGCTTAAGACCAAAATGGTGCATCCCAGTTGGTCCCAAGGGGACACATTCTGTGTGTGTCTGCACTTCTCATCAGAATCTGAAGCTTCTTCTTGATGCTGCAAATTTAGGACACCAGTACCATGACCTGATTGATATGGTAGTCTGTGACAGTACTTCCAGAGGATGCATGATTCACAGATGTGCACGATGTCCTGGAATTGAAAATGTTGAAGATTGCTTACGCAATATCTTCACAGAATCAACAACATTTGGAGAAGGCAAGGAGGTTGAAGATGAAGATGATTTTACTGAAGTCACTTTTCATCAGTGGAGATCTTTGGACAGAGCTGAACTGGTTTCCCAAACTCTCCCAGTTCCTGATTTTATTGATAAGTTGTGTTGCCAGCTAGATCAAATAACCAGCCATTCGTTTATTGCAAAGTCGCAAGCTTCTTATTTGAAGAGGTTAGAAGAAACTTCGAATAAGGACGAAGTTATTGTTTTACTGGACTTTGCAGAAAACTTTAAATTTGTGATCCAAGATGAGTGAGGTCCAGGGCTATCACTGGAACCAGAAGCAATGCAAATTACATCCGGTAGTCATTTACTACAAAGAAAATGATGGAGTCATTGGATCAACATCATTATGCTTTTTATCCGATGACCTGGAACATGATGTGCATTTCGTATATAATGTGTTGAAAGCCACTGCACATCATATCAGGGAAATGATATCAATGGACATAAAGGTTGTCCATTACTTTTCTGATGGTTGTGCAGGCCAGTATAAGAACTGCAAGAATTTTTTAAACTTGTGCCACCATAAGGAAGACTTTACAATTAGTTGTGAGTGGAATTTCTTCGCCACCAGCCATGGTAAATCCCCATGTGATGGGATTGGAGGTACAGTTAAGCGTTTAGCTGCTCAAGTCAGCCTGCAACGACCAATGAAAAACCAAATTTTTTCTGTTGAGGCATTATTTCAATTTTGTAAAACAGAAGTCAAAGGAATCAACTTCTATTACATTACAAAGGAGGAAAACAACTTGACAAGAAAAGATCTTGAGAAACGCCTGACAGCTGCAAAAACGATTCCAGGAACTAGGGGGTTCCATCAATTTGTACCGCAATCCAAAGCATTGATTGGAGCAAAAACAATATCAGAAACCCCTGAATTTGATGTCAAGTTTGATTTCAATCTAGCTGTCATTGAACCTCATGACGATATTTAAATCGGGGATTATCTTGTGTGCAGGTATGATACACATTGCTGGGTTGGAGTGACTATTGAAGTCAGTAGTGAGAATAAAGATGTTGCCATATAATTTTTGCATCCACACTTGCCATGTGTATCATTTATGTGGCCAAGGCGTGATGACGTATGTTGGGTGCCAACATCAAACATTCTGAAAAAGGTACAACCACCAAAACCATCAACGATGACTGGAAGGCAATACACCTTTGAACCAAAAGATGCTCTTGAAATAGAACTGTAGACAATATGTATATAATTGAGCATTTTGTAGATTTTAATGTACATAATTTGTCAAATAATTGAAAGTTTGTTGCATTGATATCAATTGACACTCAGTGAATATGACCTTTTTGAATCATATATCTGTAAGATGTTGAAGTCAGAGCTTTAAAAGATGCACAACACTGTTTTCTTTAGATTTACTGAACACTCTTTGCTTAAAAGAGAGAGAATATCTTACTTCGATTGTTGCATGAAAATGCTAATTTTGGGCAATTTTTAACATGCCATATTTCAATAAAGGAAGAAAACACCCTAACAGTTTCTTCTATCTTGCTTGTTCCTTTAGTACTCTAATCAAATTTAAAAATCAAATCATTCCAACTTAAGCAACATGATGAAATTCATGCCATTATCTTCACCGGCCGTTGCCATGGCAACAACTTCCCCTTCTTTTTCTATATTTAGAATGACTTTTGTTTGTGACTGGAAATTTTTGATCATGTTTTTGACATCTACATAGTTGATTAGCTTGTCTGGTTTATTTTCATTTTAAATGTATCATTTCTTCATTGGTTCTAATTTAAGTAAATAATAGCAAAAATTCAAAGTGGCAGATCATTGAAAAATGTGCCAAAATTATTAAAATTTCAAACCCGTCTAACTTTTTAATAGTAAAAGATATGAAGATGAAATTTTCAGTTTATGTTTATGTCATGGTTTTCAACATGTCCACCAAAAATCATCCAAATCTGAGGTGGTGGGTTAAAAAATTACAATTTTTGTTTCATTCTGAGATGGAATGACCCCAAGGCTAATCTTAATTGCGAAGTCATTTTCATCATTTTCATCATCATCATTATTGCCACGTTTGTCATTTCTGGAGCAATTTTTTTCTGCATTGTGCTCTCCGAAAATTGATGATGTAGCAAGACGAAATGTTTCATTTTTTGGGTGGGCATTGCAAATCAAACAGTAATTTACATGTCCTGTACAAATGTTATGGAAAGCATGCCAACAACCTTCAAGTGAACAGCATGGTAAATTCACCCTACATTGCTGTTATGATGGACGACACAAGTGATTCAAGCAATGTTGAGCAGTCAGCAATTTCAGTTAGACTTGTTGATAATAGTAATGTAGAAGAACATAGGCTTGGTCTGGTTGATGTCTCCAAAGATACATCAGCAGATGGTTTAACTAAAATTCTCCTGGACACCCTAAGCTCATTCAATTTTACCTCAAAAACATGAGCAGAGAAGCTTAAAGGACAGTCCTATGAAGGGACTGTAGTAATGAGTGGCCGGTTCAGCAGGGTGCAAAGACAAATGTAGGACAAGTTTCCATCCATATATCATCAGAACTGCATAGTTATAATATGCACTGGCACAGAATGGCACTCTGCGCATCTAAAACTGCAGGTAAAATCCCCAAGATCGCAGAATTTTTCAGCACAGTTGACAAATTGATAACTTTTTTTATATCTAGCCAAAAACGAACATTGGTTCTTGGGCACTGCTTGCCAAAACCAGGAAAAACAAGATGGCTTTCTTGCGATACTGCAGTGACAATAATAGATGTATGGTATGAGACAATCGGCACTGCTTTATATGAGTTTTCAACTGATACCACCCAGAAAGCTGAAAACCAGGCTAATGCAAGGCGCCTTTGCAAACAGATTCAAGAAATTGATTTCATCTTTTTACTGAAACTGTACAGAAAATTATTTCATCACTGTACACCAATCATAAAATTAATGCAAAATCCATCTTTTGACGCTATCCAACTTGCTTCTATGCTTGACCACTACCAGCAGGTCCTACAGTTGTATGACTCGAGTCAGACATGGGCAGATGCATTAAGCATGGATCCATCTCTGCCATATATTCGCACTAGAGGAGATTGGAGGGGAGTAGAGCAAAAAATGGATAGTTTGGAGAGCTGGCGGCAATCTCTGCAGAAAGTTGCTGCAAACCTTACGCAAGAATGTTCAAAGCAGATTCAATGGAGGTTTGAAAATCTAAAAAAGTTCAAGTGGGAATCGATCTTGTTCATCCAGTTAAATTTAACCAGCACAGGATGGCTACTGTCAACGACAAAAGGGCCCTAATTAGCGAATTAAAAGAGTTATATCCATTTGTTGTACCTGATACAGTGGATCTTGCTAAAAACAGAAGATATCAGGTAAGACAAAGACAAAGAGTTCAGGGGTATGGACAAAATGAGTGATTATAGTTCACAAAATTCAAACATTGCAACAATTGATGTGATTGAATGTTTCAGTTAATGATTTGATTAAATAAACTGCTTATATTATTGATCGTATTTTTGAAGTTAACTTTTAAAATTATTATTTATTGAAGGAAAATTTTATTCCCAAAGTTAGAGAGGGATATGATGTCTGAGCGATGACATCGAATTGTTTGATTGACATTTAGATGTTTAAATGATATTGATAGTAGTATGAGTTAGCATGCAACAGAGATAGATCACAAATATAGAAAAGGTAATTTTCTTGGATTTCTCTACATCATGGGTCTCAGCCCCTCACTCAAAGACACTATCAATATTATGCTGGTAATTGTGTTTTCTAGGAGTGACCGGTAAATCTAGTAATTCTGCTTCAGGCATTACCCAAAAAGATATAGTCTGCTTGATGCAACTTTTGTAGTGTTTTAATCCAGAGGACTGCTACTGTTTGGCCAATTCATGCTGACGTTCTCGGATTTGGGAGGGATTTAAATTAATTATCACTGTGCCTTAACAAAAGTTGCAAAATATAAACACCAAAAAGGTAATTGAATGACTGCATTTGACTTTGTATCCCAATTATTCTACATCAGATTTAAAGGGTCTCCAGTCAAACAAAATTTTCTATTGACTAAAAAGTTAATATCTGGTGCTTGTATTATGTCTATGTAGTTGTTTTTGCAAAATTCCAATTGATTTATAAGTTATAAGGCTTTAAATTATATTGCACCTTACAACAAAAAAGCGACAAAAATCAATTTGGTGACATTCTGACATCATAATGTGCGGCTCTTGTTTGCTGTAAATTTTGTATATCTTCCAACAAAGCGTGAAGGAGTACAGAGCTTTGTTGTATCCAAGATGGATCTCCGCACTCAGGTCAAGAAAATCAGGCATGTTTGCCATGACTTTGCTCTCTGCATTCTTTTTCAACAAATTATTACATCTGCTTTGGTTGGAATGTTTCTGTTCTCGGTGGAGGCGGGCAACATCAGCAGCAGTGCTTTTGTACCCAACAAGCTGGAGACCAAGATACATAAGACCTAGTTTAGACAGCGCATTTTGAGCACAGCAAATTAAATTCGCTCAAAAAGCTTTAAACCTTGGAGCGCTTTAAACTATTGCTTGGTTTTAGACAGCAAATTTTGAAACAAGCGAATTGACTATGCAGATAGTATAGCATTGAATTTGCAAGTTCAGAGGAAATGTTTCAAGTCTGGTGCAGTTCCTTCAAAATTTGCCCTTCCTGACCATATTGTCCCTAAAGAAAGTAAAATTAGAAAGCCACCTGCTAGAGGAATATCTTTAAAAAATGTGATATTGCCCAATCACCTTCTAGTGAAACATCTATGAAGAATTGTGATCGCTCATATGGTGCATCACCCTCTAAGAAAGTAAAGAAACTATCAAATATGATATTAAAAAAGAATAGGCAAATAAAACGGCTTAAAGCCCAGAGACTTTGCAGAGAAAAAACTATGCACAGCTTAATCAATGAGTTGAATAAATATAAATATTTAACAAATGCAAATGCTGACCAAATGCTGATTCAAAATTTCAATGAAATTGCTCTTGATCTATTCAAGAACCAAGCAAAGAATAGTGAAAAGAAAACTGGTTCAAGATATGATAAGTCCATAAGAGAATTTGCTGTCACTTAACATTTCCGTAGTCCTAGAGGCTATAGATATGTAAAAAAAAACACTTTGTCTGCAAAGTCCATCAACCATTTGGAGTTGGGCAGCAAATATTGAAGTTGAGCCTGGGTTTCTTTTGAATGTCATCAATTCATTGGAGCACATGGTTTCTTCTGATCAGCGTGACAGTATTATCATCTTAGATGAGATATCATTAAAATCACAAACAGTGGTGGAGAGAAAAACTGGTCGGCTCTTTGGTAATGTTGACTTTGGCTCTATCCAAGAAAAGAGAATATGGCAATTCATGTACTTGTAGTAATGGCAGCAAGCCAAAAAATGAACTGGCAGTATCCAAATGCTCATTTTTGTACTGCCACAACAGATTCTGATATTCAGGCCCAAATAATTACTGTGGGAATAAACTTTTTAACAGATCGTGGTTTCAATTGTCACACATTAGTCTTTGATGGAACTTCAACACTTTGGCCACAGCAACAAAGCTAGGTTGCAAAATATTTGAAAATTTTGATGGTGCTTTTAACCATCCATCCAGAGATGGTGAAAAGGTCCATGAAATTTCAGATGAATGTCATATGCTAAAGCTGGCAAGAAATGCACTTGCAAAAAAAGGCATCTTTTACAATTCAAATAAAGGGCAATCCAAATGGGACTTTATAACTAAATTGCATCAGGTCCAAATTGAAAATATCTTGCATCGTGGAAACAAACTTCGTGGCCAGCATATAAATTGGCGAAATCACATAATGAAAGTAAAAATTGCATCCCAAACTCTCAGCTGTTCTGTTACCTCAGACTTAAATTTCTTGTATGCTCTTGGATTTTCTGGATTTGAATTGAAGACAGTGCAGCAACAACTCTTAAAATAAATGACCTTTTTGATCTGCTTAATATTTAAAACAAATTTAGGAAGGGAAAAAAGCAACCAATAACATTGGAAAACATTGATGAATTCTCATCGCATATACTGAAAACTATGTAAAATCACGATCCGCTGTAAGTGTCAGGACTAAAAGGCAAATGGTATTATATATGAGCACATTGTGGTTGTTGGTGAAAAAGGAGGCAATTTATTTCAAGAAAGCTGCGAAACAAGACAATGGTGCCTTCAAGAAAATCTTTTCACATGTTCCAAAGAGTGCTGGTGACAAACCCTCAAAAAACAGATGTGGAAAAAATAATGTTGAGAAAGCCCCGATTGTCAGTGTTGTGCAAAGTATGGAGACTAGGACTCCCCGACAGGGCATTTTTACCGATCATTATCACAATGATAAGAACTTCAAAATAGTTTTCATCAGTTTGTACTGATGCAGTTATGGTTTTCTAATGTATAAAAAACCCAAAAACTTGAACACACCGGTATTGCAATGTTTGACATCGTCGGGTTGATGCATAGAAACGGGCATTGTCAACAAGCCATTTCGAGCAGGTTTGGCAGAGGAAAGCGATTCAAACATACACAATATAATTTCTAAAGAGCTAAAAACTTCTTCAAGGTAAAGCAGGGAAAGCCTTAATTAGGCCCAGGCCATGAATACTTGTCTAGCAAGACATCAAAATTGTTACTTTTACAGTTAGAACAAACTGATATTTAGACATTGCAAACAGGGAGTGGGGGTAGGAATTAGAATCACTGGCTAAAAGTGGTACAATTTTGTGATTCTTGCATCTATATATATATTTTGGCCATTGTTGTGGTAGGCCTTTGCCTTAATTGCCAGAAATAATAGGCTTTAGACCATAGAAATAACTATGATGGCAATTGTTCCACATGCTTAATGTATTTGCAAAGTGCATCATTTTAAAATAACTTCGTGGTCACAATGGGTAATGATGCAGTGCTGCTTAATACCATTGGAATTTGGATATACTTTCATCTTTCACTATCTTATTTGATATATGTTATGTTGTGTTACAGGTGGATGTGCGATAAGTGTTCTGTTGGAAAATTGGCAAGGAGTATCGCTGCTGTTGGGAAATTTTATCAGCTCATGGAAAGCTCACTTTTGATGGGAGCATTGACAGGATCAAATGTGTCACTCAGCGTGATGGCTTTGCCGCACTTACAAACACAACTTTTTTAAAACAAGTAGCACCACTGTTGAAGTGCAGAGATGGTAAAAGTTACAGAAAAAAGAAAGACAACACAGAAAATGAGTAAAGCCCAGGTCAAATGCATCCAACATTTCATCCAACATTTACTCCCAAAAAAAAAGTTTGTTGATATTTTTAATTGGGTGGTCAAACGCATCCAATATTGCATCCAATACGCGAAACCAGAAACTGGATAAAGAGAAGAGAAGAGCATGGATTTTGCAATATCATAATAATAATAATATCATATTTATACAGGTTAACTTTGGTCAGCAACAACGTGCTGTTATCAATAAAGGACCTGTCTAAAATATACATGGATTACCGAAATAAAAATTATATACATGATGAAAATGAAATCTTAAAAGTCGAAGTTAAAATTTTTACAAAAAGTCTTAAATCTTAGAATTGAAGTTTCACACTTCATTTCGTCTGTTAGTTTATTCAAAATCTTTGCTCCTTGAAAGTAAAAGGCCTTCTTGCCTGCTTCTGATTGTACTTTGGGCAAAACAATATTTTTTGCATTGGCACGAGTACACTGCCTGTGTTTTACTCTAGTCAAGTAGTTTCAAAAACTGTCCATGTTCAATTCACATCGTTCGTGAGTTGCATATCGAGGACTGTGCAGGTTATAGAAAAATGATGGGAATTGAACATGGACAGTTTTTAGAAATTTTAAATATGATAGAGAAAAACATAACTCCAAAACAGATACGGTGATCAGTCCTATGTCCAGACTGAAATTAACATTGAAGTTTTTTTGCAACTGATAATACATACCAATCGTTGGCCTTCCAATTTTGTATCTCTAAGGCCGCAACCTGATACATTATTGACAAAGTTTGCTTTGCCATCGTGGATGAAATGGCACCTGTGTACCTCAAAACACCCCAAAATGATAAAGAATGGAGAAAAATAGCAACGCAATTCGAAGAAAAATGGCAGTTTCCAAATTGCCTTGGTGCATTAGATGGCAAGCACATAGTCATGCAGCCACCTCCAGGGGCTGGCTCAAAGTACTATAACTACAAACACTGTCACTCCATAGTTCTCCTTGATGTTGCTTGCCCAAATTATGGGTGTCTTTATGCAGATGCTGGAAGCAATGGTAGAGTATTTTGCTTCCCCCTGAAAAAATTGAGAGATTAACAATGGCAAAATTGGCCATTCATAACTTCTTGAGGCAAAGCAGATCATAGAGTGCTTATTGCCCCCTGGTTTCATAGACAGCAACCATTCCAGTTCTGGGGAAATCATTCCATGCCAATGGCAAAAAGACATCCCAAATGAGTCATTATTTCACCTTCAAGCTTCTTCCACTGGGAATAATCCAAGTAATAGTGCAAAAGAAGTGAGGGAATTATTGAAGAACTATTTTTGCAATGAAGGAGCTGTAAGTTGCCAATGGCGGCAATGCTAAAACTTGAGACAATCTGAGAAACTAGACCTCTTAGCTTTTTAATCTTTGCATTAATGCAAACTGTAACTTTGTTGGAGAAATCTTAAACTGTGTTACCAAGGTTTTGTGATGAACCTTCTGACAACAAACTAGTTCATAGGGCGCCAGAACTTTTTTTTGCTGATTAATCCAAATAAACATCAATGTCCAAAGAAGAGCAGCACTGCATTCACAGGCATCAAATGTCCTTTTCTTGTTATCATTTTTAAAAATTGCATACAAATTTCTTGTTGTTCAAACTGTCATTTGGTTTGAGAAATAGCACTAGACATTAGGAAACTGTATCCTTAAAACAACATTTTTTGAAATTATTTCTAGTTAGAAACAATGGTCATCGACCCTCTCTTGGTACTCATAGTGCTAAGAAAGTCAAATCAGTTCAGTTCATATATTTCAAGCATTGGGAGTGTTGAATTTCCAGTAACTTGTCTCATGTAAATTATGATTCCAGAATAGCTGAATAAATAAACTTATGACAGGTACAGTATGTTCAGAGTTGCTCTACTTGAAACTACCTCAAGTACTATTTGTTCTAAGTATATTTCCTCAAATATAAGGAAATATTGTTCAAATACAGTTTGCCACTGGTATCTGTGCAATACCAAGAAAATCTTTCGCATTTAGTAGGCAATTCAGGAGACTTTACTTTAAATTTTACATAGTGATTTCACCATAAATAATATAAAATTTTCAAAATGTTACCCTATTAGCAATACTCTGCATGTACCCATCATGAAATTGAAACATTCTCTTCTGGAATCCAATTTTAGCTAAAGGATTTAATTTGGCTTACCAATTTTGATCAATTTTCTTTGCCAAATTGTCCATGAGCAAATTCGGTAGATAATTCATTGGAATGCCCTTCATGCATGTCTGCAACATGGTCGAAAAAGACTTCCATTTTGCAACTACTAGCTCTCCAAACCCTTCTTTGGTCCAAACACATTCTGGAATACTGTAAGGTCAGGGTAGGCAGGACAGCACTGCACGGAAAGGTAATGGCAGATTCCAGGCCTCACAACCTCTAAATAGAAATGAGGACTGTAGGGTTTACCATGTAAATGTCGTTAGGGGATCCTTTTCCAAACCATCTGAGGCAGATTCTTTGTCTACGTCAGCTACTTTTGTCCCCCTGATTACTCTGATTCTCTGTGAAGCTACTGAATCCTTACTCCTGAAGGCTACCATAAATAATATCCCGGTTTTCTGTTTAGTGAAGACAGGTGCTCAAATTACTGTAATTTGTTATGACTTAACTTCTGAAGCCCCCTGTTGCTACATTAAGATCACAGGGACACATTATTGCAAGTGGTATTGATAATATTTATTTACAAAGTGATTCATATGAAGGTTGTGTTAATACTGTGCTATCTACCTTCAGACAATTTAAAGACCTTTGTTTTGTCGTACATCCAGAAAAATCAGATCTTTTTTCTAAACAGCAAATAAAATATCTAAGCTTTACTCTTGATTCAATATATATGACAATTCATTTATCTGCTGAGCTTAAAACAAAGATAAAAGAATTTTTGCAAAATTTGGAAGGACATGGTCGTGCTGTATCTATTCATGATACTGCAAAAGCTATTGATTATATAGTCTCACGCCTCCCTGCAGTTCCTTTTGGGGGAATACATCTTCTATCACTCAAAAATGATAAAATACAGGCGTAAAAAATCTCTCTGGGCGATTTTGATGCTATTATGGCGATCAGTAAACTTACCCCATCTGATATAGAATTGTGGCTTTTGAATTTAGATGATAGTTTTAGATACATATCAAGGTCACCCCCGACCCTACTCTATATTAAGATGCTTCACTTTCTGGGTGGGAAGCCGCACTTGACTCCATTTCCTCTTGGGGTCCAATGTCCCAAGCAGAAGCCTGATATCACATTAATGCCTTAAAGCTGCTAGCAGCCTATTTTGTCCTCAAAAGTTTTCAAACACAGCTTGTAAACAAACACATTGAATTAATGTTTGCAGTTATTAATGACATTGGTACCAATCATAGCCATAATTGCAGTACCATGACAATGAAGATTTGGAATCTTTTTTATGGTAACCAAATTTGGATTACTGCTTGTCACAGGTAAAAGCAACTTCTTTTGTGCAACATAAAAGAGCTATATTCTTTGTTCAAGGATGATAAAACCTGCTTTATGTATTGGGTTTTACAAGTTTGCATGCTTGAGGCCAAAATGATGCATCCCAGTTGGTCCCAAGGGGACACATTATGTGTGTCTGCACTTCTCATAAAAATCTGAAGCTTCTTCTTGATGCTGCAAATTTAGGACACCAGTACCATGACCTGATTGATATGGTAGTCTGTGACAGTACTTCCAGAATATGCATGATTCATAGATGTGCACAATGTCTTACAATCGAAAAATGTTGAAGGTTGCTTGTGCAATATCTTCACAGAATCAACAACATTTGGAGAAGGCAAGGATGTTGAAGCTGAAGATGATTTTACTGAAGATACAGTCACTTTCCATCATTGGACAACTTTGGACAGAGCTGAACTTGTTTCCCAAACTCTTCCAGTTGCTGATTTTATTGATAAGTTGCGTTACCAGCTAGATCAAATAACCAGCCATTCATTTATTGCAAAGTCGCAAGCTTCATATTTGAAGAGGTAAAACGAACTTTGAATCAGGAGGAAGTCATTGTTTTACTAGACTTTGCAGAAAACTTTAAATTTGTGATCCAAGATGAGGTCCAGGGTTATCATTAGAACCAGAAGCAATGAATATTACATCTGGTAGTCATTTACCACAAAGGAAATGATGGAGTTATTGGATCAGCATCATTATGCTTTTTAAACGATGACCTGGTACTTGTATTTCGTATATAATGTGTTGAAAGCCACTGCACATCATATCAGGGAAATCATATCCACAGACATAAAGGTTGTCTATTACTTTTCTGATGGTTGTGTAGGCCAGTTTAAGAACTGCAAGAACTTGTGCCACCATAAGGAAGACTTTGCAATGTATTGTGAGTGAAATTTCCTGGCCAGCAGCCATGGTGAATCCCCATGTGATGGGATTGGAGGTACGGTTAAATGTTTCGCTGCTCAAGTCAGCCTACAACAACCAATGCCAAACCAAATTATTTCTCTTGAGGCACTATTCGAATTTTGTAAAACAGAAGTCAAAAGAATCAACTTCTATTGCATTACGAAGGAGGACAACAATTTGACAAGAAAAGATGTTGAAAAACGCCTAATAGCTGCAAAAACGATCCCAGGAACAAGGGGGTATCATTTATGTGGCCAAGGTGCGATGACATATGTTGGGTGACAACATCAAACAATCTGAACAACCATCAGAACAACCAATTGATGACTGGAAGGCAATACACCTTTGAACCAAATGATGCTCTTGAAATAGAACCATAGACAACAATGAAGCATTTTGTAGATTTTTATGTAATTTGTCAAATAACTGACAGTTTCTTGCATTTTTAACAATTGAAACTCAGTGAGTATGACTTTTTTGAATTACTTATTTGTAAGATGTTGCTTGAAGTTATGGTAAATGTTTTCTGGATGAAAACATCTATTTTTCCATTATGCTCAGACCACTAACATATGCTCAGACATTAAAATCATATTTACACTAATGTTCCACACATTGTTTCCACCTATGGAGTAATATGCTTCGAAAGTGAAGTCATCGTTGATTGGCTAATTGTCATCAGCCATAGTTACAAGGTAGCAACTGTCCCGCTTCTCGTGAAAGCCGACAAAACATTGGAATAATTGCAGCACAATGGCGGAACAACTTGTCAGTTTGTCAGGATTAGTTACCTTCTTCCGTGAAGATTCTAATTGTATTACGAAAGGTGAACTTAAGTTCAACTCAGGTTTCGTTCTAGACGTCAAGCTTAAAGGTTTTGAAGTGATTGCGATAGTGCATGCCTTGATGAAAGATTGTTCGTATAAGGTGGGCCTAAATATCGATGGAAAGGGTTCAATACTTTCTGCAACATGTGTGTGTGCAAGAGGAAACTGGATTTGTAGTCACATGGCAGCAGCAGCAATTCACGTGAATAAGAAGGGATTCTCAAAGACTGATTTGCCTAATAGCTGAATTGCGAGAGCCAAAACCGGTCAAATTAAAGAGTGGGTCAAGACCATGCTGGATTTATTCAAGCTGAGTAAGCCAGCATATCGAGCAACTTCTAGGCATTTTCCAGAGGAAGATAGACAGTCGTTTTTGCAAGACCTAATTGTCAATGATGTTGATTGCCCTTTTAGATGGTTGCTTTCTCCTGAAATTGACAATACTTCTGACCCAAGAGCACCACCTCTCATTGAAGAGCTCTTACCAATCTTTGCCAGCGACCCGTCGTCATTTCTTGAAAAGGTTAAAGTTACACAAGAACAACAAGAATATGTTGCTGAAAAAACACAATTGCAGCGAAAAAGTCAGTACTGGGGAATGTACAGACGCTTGAGGCTTACAGCCAGTAACTTTGGAATGGTGTTAAAATCAATAGATCGCAAGAAAAATACAGGCCGTCCTTTCCCTCCCTCACTCTTCAAATCTCTTAGGGGAAAGTATAACTTGGAAAGGAAAGACCCAATAATTTGGGGCAACATGCATGAAGAGATTGCGTTGAAGGCATATATAGAGAAGACAGGCAATCAAGTGGTCCAAAGTGGACTGCAGTTGTTTTCTTGTGGCTATTTGGGATGCAGTCCAGATGGGATAATTATCCCCAAGGAAACCAGTGGCTCTCGTGGTGCCTTGGAAATAAAATGTCCATGGAAATACAAGGACAACACAATAGATGAAATCCTATCTTTGGAAAAGGCTAAGAATCCACTTTTGAAGGACTTTTTTTTAACTGAAAATCTAGAACTTAATGTGCTACACAATTATTGGCATCAGGTTCAAGCAGAAATGGCTGTACTTCCTTTAGAATGGGCTCATTTTGTTGTTTGGACTTTTAAAGATTGCCTGATAACATACCAAAACTTTCAAATTTTTACCTACATGATCTATTACCTGCATGTTACACAAAAGATGATTAATTACAAATACACACAAACAATTGTTTCTAAAGTTGGTTTAGTTTATAAATACTTTGCATAAGTAAAATTGTGATTCTTCTTGCTTTTTTTCTTTTATATTCATCACACCAGATAGAATAGGTGACTGAAGGTTGACAAGTGAACAGCATACTTGGACAAGTTCAGATGCTAGTGGTCTCAAATTTGTTGCTATCTTGTCAAGGATCCTGTAATTGCGAAGTCGCTCAATTGCCCTTTCAACATGTATCCTTGAACGCGAAATTTTTTGAGAAAAAATAGCTTCTGCTTTTGTAAACATCTTCTTTGAAAACAGAAAAGCTGGCAGGTTCAGGAAAACACCTTGTGGCAAAACGTTGTGTAGCAAAAAGCCCTTGTCAGCAAGAATTAAATCACCAGCCTGAAAAAAGAAATTAGAAAGTGTTTTGCATTCAAAGAAATTTGTTGCCACTTTAGATGAATTTGTGCAATAATGTCAGGGTTTCATTTATTTAGGGGCGCATGCAAAAAAATTTGGGACAAAAAAGACAAACTGAACATGGTATCAGGGGCTTGAAAGCATGAATGATATGACAAGGGTGCAATTTTTTTTCATGCATGGGGGAGGGGATTGGCCTCAACACCCCTTCTATAATTTTTGCAACTGTTGAACTGCTTTAATGAAAAAGGACTTGAAAAAGCATTGCAAAATTTATTTCATTCTACACTGTAATTACTCACTTTTAGGTGATTAAGGACCCCACAGTGTTCTGTTAAAACTTTATCACTAGTATTTCCAGGGTAACCATCATTAACATATGTGATTGTACCATTTGGTGCTACACCAATTAAGAATTTGCCAGTGAGGTTGTGCTTGTAATTGCTGTATGAAGCACTTGCAGCATTCAAGTCTTGCCTTGGTGTGGTGATTCTGAATTCAGTGCAGTCAATGATAACCCTGCAATTTGTGAATTCTCCAAAAGATTCAGGCATACTCCCTTGGTTTTTTGCCAGTGAAGGCATTCGCTTCATCAGTCCCTGGTACAAAACTTCATGCACTGCATACAAATATGTTAGAAATATATTGTGTATTGTTGTGCGACTGACACCATACCGCTTTGCTATGTCAAAAAGTGGCACATCAAGCTTCAGTTTCATTAGAAAGATCAATAACTGGTCTTAATCACTAATTTTGACTACTTCGCAACCAGTCCAGTAATTCAATGGTCTAAATGCATTGATTAGCTTGTCTAATTTAAGTAAGGCTCGTTTTGACAAGTTTGTATATCCTTTTATGTCGTCTTCTGAAAGCCTTTCAAATGTGAAGACTTTCCTTTCAAGCTCTCTTGTTTCTGAGAAAGCTTTATCAAGATGTTTCGTGAGAGACTCCATTCCCTGCTCTTCGTGGTGGTGATCTGCTTGAGGTAGGGACATCTCAGCGTCGGTTTCGTCCAGCAAGAATTCACCACTAGCAGCTAATTTCTTCTTAGGGCTTTTCTTCAGTGGCTCTAGTGCTCTTAAAGATGTCGCTGTCAAGCGCGACTTGACTTCTTCACTACTCTCCCCACGTAAAAACAAGCTCGGTATTGCTCCCCTTTTCAGTCTTGGCTTTTTGTACACAGTAGGTGTATCCTTTGAAGGCTCAGTAAAGTCCTCCTTTTTGAAGTGCTTACTGCACACGTACGAATATTTCGAAGGCTCAAAGCCGAACCTACAATTTCCAACTTTCCACGCTGCTGCTTGTTCCTTGTTCGATGGAAAATCATGGTACGAAACGTCTCTGTCCCAAGGATTATGAAAACATACAAATACACAGCAATATCGCGGCATTTTCGATTCTTAGTTTGTGCTCAAGGTCTCTCGTGTGTTTACTTCGACACTAGGCCAATAACACTAGGCCATTGCTACCTGGTAACTAAGGCCGGCGAAGGCTAGCCAATCAGCGAAGATTTCACTTTCGGAGCGTATAGAATCTTATAACAGTGATCACAAAGGTATATACACTACAATTTTAAAATGTTCAAAGTATCTCAAATCCACATGCGAATCTCCTGTAGAAATTTCGTTAAGCTTTTAATTGCAAGAATTACTACAGTGCAAAAATATTCAAAATTACTATACTTTATTATTCTATATTATACAACCTGTCCTACTACCACAATTACTTCTTCAATTATCTGCAATAGCAATAGCTCCACATAGCTAAATATGTCTACAAAAACAATTACGATTTCCTCAACAAACTACATTGCTATTAACTCAGAAAAGTGCTAATTTTTGTCATTAAGCTCAGTTATAAAACTACCAAATAACTTTACTTTGCTACAAAAAACTCAAAAATTATCATCAATTTCCGATTTCATCCAAAAATACAAGATAAATTGCATATTTAAACATTGATATTTCCCACGCTCTAGCTCTTCGATAACATATAAAATCCACTCTGGATTTTTTACCACAAAATGCAGTTCTATACCACATATTTGTTGCACAGAAAGAATGTTTAAATACATCATCGAAATGGCAAAGAAATCTCAAGATCTCTGAGGTAACTTCACTGTCTTTGTACGTTTTCTGCTCTCTGTGCATAATTATCCTCATATCTATCATTAGACATCATTTTGGCCAGCAGTCTCAAATTGATCATACGAATAATGATTGGTATTTGAAAAACTTGTTGATGATCTGTATTTAGTGCTAAATACTACTCCATTCTTAATTGTCTCTAAGGTGGAATAGGTTATATTTTTTGGAGCACCATAAAAAATAACAGCATGAACTTCTGCTCCTTTCTCAGTTAGCAGGTTAATGTCCTCAAAAATTATGTGTTGCAAAATATCTGCATTCACGCTGTTGGTTAGAAAATAGCCAATGGGAACAAACCATGGTCTCTGCAAGCCAGAAGCTAGAAACAAGGGTATTTGATGCAACAAGATCAAGTGGCTCACCCTTTAAATTCCCATAATCCACATGGCCAGCAAATTTAAAGTTTCTTTTGTCCCATTCAAGGGTTTTTTTATTGCCATCTCATCAACACTAAGAACACAGTCTTTCTGGCCTTCATTCACTTTTTGCTCCACAAAGTCAAGTGGTTTTTGCAAAAATCCTGGCTCACATTCAACATTTACTGACCATGATCTCAGTGTTGATGGGTGTGGCAAATGTAGAGCTTTCCGGACAAATCTATAGGCACGTGGACTATAAAAATGCAATGAAATGGCAAATTCTTTTATCTCATTTGAATATGAAGAACCTGTTGACCTATTTATATTTTTTACTTCGTTTTTGAATAATGACAATGTCATGTGTCCAAAATTTTCCAAAAATGAATTTCCAGACTCTTCGGAGAGCATTCTATATTGTTTTAATTTGGCAACCAAGGCCCCTATGGTTTTTTGCTTTCTGATATTCTTCCTTCGAAGATTTTTTATAATTAAATTCTTTTTCTTTTATTTTTCCTTGATAAAGCTTTTTTGCTTTTCTTTGGGGATGACTTTGTGGCATAATTATGATCCAGTCTTGGTTGCTTTGAGCTGGGTATAGGAGGTTCAACAGAACTGGATTGAATAATTCTTTTAGGGACAGATCGTGGTGGTGCTACTTTTTTCTTCAAATGGTCAGGAAAATTAAATACTGATGGAACAGCATCTTTTTTTAAGTATTTTATTTTCAATGAGGCAGCACCTGGTAAAGATGGTTCATAACTGTAATCAGTGGGAAGAAAGTGACATTCGCATATCCTTGCTGACTGGGATGGGTGCCAATCTTTTCTTCGCATAGCTACCAGCCATTTTTTTAAAAGCTCTTCATTTTTGTGGGGAAATCTTTCAAACCATAAAATTCTGAGTAAAAAAAACATGATCTAAAAATGTTAATGTTGATCTAAATAACTGTTACGTTTGCGGATCCGAGCAGAGAGAGACATATAATGATCACAACACTTGTACTTTGTAACTCTTTTTCTGATCGTTAACCTTAGTCCAGTACTCTTACTGACTTAGCCCTGGTTAATGTAGCATGCAATGACGCAAACAACAGGGTTGTCGACACATACAAATAGGACAATGGCTAAGGATCATTACACTACCTCCCCTCTTAAAATCTCCACCCAGGATCAGTGAGTTATGTATTCTCCAAACCTCAAAGGGGGATTAATATTTTGCCTCAAATGAACCGGCCTTTGTAATGGTTGAAGGTCAAGGTTTTGATGTCCCCCTGCAAACAGTCCCTCTGTCTTTCTAGGTTCCCCTGGGAGAAATGTACTTCCTCAGCTTCGCGAACCGGGCAGAACGGTTCCCCTTTGTCAAAAGGAACAGTGCAAGTTTTGACATTGTTGTGATGAGCCACAATACTTTTCCCTTCCTTAGATTGAAGTTTATAGTTAACCCCATGACAAGAAATTATCTTGTAAGGGCCAACCCACCTCATACCAAACTTCCAAGACTTGGGGCGGCGCAACCAAACAGTTTGGCCAACCGGGAGGGGTGTCCATTCATTTAGAGACAACTATTTCTGACTATTTCTACTACTGACTAGATTTTTCTTAGCTACCTCTGGGACAGTAAAAAGGTGTTTTCCAACAGATGTAGAATATTCTGATTGGCTATGAGGATTCTTCAATGGTACCCCTAAGTCTACCTCTAAAGGTGTTCTAGCAATAGGACCAAAAACTAATTCATAGGGACTAAAACCAGTTGACTAGTGTGAACTGGTATTGTATGAATAAACAGCCAAGTCAACCCACAAGTCCCAATCTTCTTTATGTGAAGAGACAAAGGTGGCAAGAATATCCTGTAGTGTACGATTCTGTCTCTCGACAAGGCCATCACACTGTGGGTGATATGCAGTGGTGCGACCCTTATGAATACCCATGATGTTACATACTTCATGCATTAAATTGCTTTCAAAGTTACGACCTTGATCTGAGGGAAGAACTGTTGGAAGGCCAAATCTACTAAAAACTTTGGATACTAATATCTCAGCAACAGTGCAGGCTTTCTGGTCTTTAGTTGGAAAAACCTCACACCATTTTGTGAAATGATCCATAATCACAAGTAAATTTTTGTTACCACGAACTGTTTCAGGGATGGGGCCCATGTAATCCATTGCCCAGAACACAAAAGGCTCATTAACTTCAATAGATTTTAGGGGAGCTTGTTTATGGCATGGGTCAAGTTTTCTTTGAGCACAATTGCTACAGTTGCAAACAAAATACTGCCGCTTGATGCTTTTGTCAACTGAGGACTGACTTTATATCCAGGTGTCCCTAAATTCTTCCAGCATGGCATCCTCGGTGGCTTCTTGCATTGGTCTCTCTCTTATCATTTCCAATTGACTTTTTTCTCTTTCTTTGAATTTATTCTTTCCAATTTCCAAGAATTCTTGCCCACACTTCAACTGTGCCTTGTGCTTCCTCGACAAGCATTTAGTTATTTCTAATTCCAGCTGCTCTGGCCTTCGACCAATATTAAGTATTGTTTCAGCACTTTTTACTCCTTTCTGTTATTTAAAGATAATATATCCACAGAGGGATTGTGCTTGCCCTTCGTTGTTTACCTTTGACGCTATAAGATACTTGAAGTCTTCACTCTGCTGTTCCAGTCGCTCCATGTTATCATCTGGAAAACACTTGTAGACAAATGTCAAACACTTCGCTTTTTTCAGATGTCCCGCATACTCATGCAACCATCTGATGTTTTTTTCCCGAAAAGAGAGCCCTTAAGCATCTTAAAAATTCATATGTAAAAAATGCTGGCATTTGGCTAATGTTCCATAGATCCCCATAAAAGGAACAAAGGTAATAAGATAGGTCTTTAGGACCATGGGAACTGTTCCTTTATTCCTTTGTGTTAGGAACGTCTCATCAATTTTAGGATATGCTGCTAAAGTGCCGTTATGGGAATTACGGACCTTTGATCGCTCCCTTTTCCTATACATTATAACATAAATTTGAATATACGTTCTCAAGTTCCTTAGTTCTGCATGCGCTAAATACTTTTGGGCTGATTTTCTTTTGCTTATTTGAGTTAAGTCACGTTTCTCCATAAAACAGCAAAATGAAATTCACATGTCTCTTGAAAAGTTTCAACCTATATAAGGCGCTGCAAGTTATAAGCTTGGCCACAAAACTAGAAGATGTCTTCGATGGTAGTACGTTGGAAAGACGTCCCAGGAGCTGCAAAGTTGAAGAAGAGGCTGATGTTAATAGCTAATGTGCACGGAATATTTCAGTGCCCTATTGGTGATTGCGAGCATGAAGGCTTCCGCAGTCAAACAGGTTGCAGAAAGCATGTTACAAATTCGCATCCTTGGTTCTTCTATTTTGACGAATACCCGAAAGATATTATGGATAATAAAGCTGCGCCACAAAACGCATGTGACGAGAAGACCAACGAGTCAAAGGATGGTAGTTCAAATTTCATTCCAGATGACGTCATTTTCAGTGAATCATTTGCCAAATGGATGTGAAGCTCTACTGGTGGTGCTCGCACGAAGGCACACGCAAATCAGATTTGCTCTCCTGTCCTCAAGTTTATTCAGCACTCTCAGGACGATCTTATGCTCGAAGGGAAAGAGGGGCCTAAAATTGACTACTATTTGGCTTCAATGGCATGCTTGTCAGCTTTTTTACAACATTTGGAGGATGAGAAATCTATTGGATTTGCTGGGAGCGTTAGTTACATCAATGCTTTGTCGGAAACAATGGAGTATAGAAAGTTTGAGGGAGTGTCAGCTTCCATTTTATCAAACTTTAGGGTTGCAGAGGTATTTTTGAAACACGCCAGAAGATGTATTGCTCGTAAGATGCGTGTACAGTGGACTGTAGAATTGGATGTTGATACCTTGGAGAGAAAAGGACATTGGGCATCACTGAAAGACTTACAAAAGGTCATACCATTTCACATAGGACAATATAAGAAAATGGAGGCCAAATGTCGAGAGCATTCAGCAGATGTTTCAGCATCTGATCTAACTTTTTCAACAAGATTTATAACGACATTTCTCTTCTTACATGTCAAGGGTTCTCGGCCATTGACATACCAATTCCTGACAATTGGCATGCTACGTAGTGCAGCAAAAAATGGCGGATACATCGACCAGAAGAAATTCAAAACAGCTGACAAGTATGGCTTTGATTCCATGGTCATAGATGACGTCTGCATGCATGTTTTGGACGACTATGTGAGACACGTTAGGCCGAAGCTTGTGTCCATGATAACGAGTTCCATTGGTAACTGCTGCATTTTATAGCGAAAGGACAATGACATTGAACACCTATATATTTTTTATAGCTTGAATATGTTCTTATGGTGAGAAACAACGGTTATAAAACACAAATGGATAGAATCCCAGTCATAGTTTTGTTTTACGAAGTAATATTTTTATATTAAATACATTCCGTACGTATTAAGAAGTCCATTAAGGAAGAACAACAATAACGACAACATTTTGTGTAGCGTTTTTATTTAACCTCAAGCTCCTGGCCATAGCGAATGTCCTCTACAGTATAAGTTACTATACTTTCTAACGGATCTGGAGATTTTGCTAATGCAACGATATGATATCTATCATTAGACATCATTTTTGCCAGCAGTCTCTAATTAATCATACAAATAATTATTGGTATTTGGATTACTTTTGTTGAAGATCTGTATTTAGTACTAAATACTACTCCATTTTTAATTGTCTCTAAGGTGGAATAGTTCAGTTTTCCTGACTTTTCACGGCTTATGTCGAAAACAATGTACCGCTCGCCCTTCCATGCATATGCAATATCACGCAAGGATGTGGATGTGAAATACAAGGCGTTCTTCGTGGCCAGTATATATTTCGCCAGAAATGTCTTTCCTGTATTTCCATTCTCGTCCACCACGAATGTAATTTTCCTTGGCCCCTGAGATCTTGTTAGGCGAAGAACAGCTTCCTGCCATGGTCGCAGCTTCACACTTTGAAATTTTTCAAGCATTCGCTGTCTCAACTCTTCCATTGTCGTTCAATGCTCCTATCCACAGTGGATTGACTGTGAAGCCAGGCTTCTCCAAACTCCTCCAACATGGCATCTTCTGTTGCCTCATGCATATGTCTGTCACGCATAAGCTCCAGTTGGCTTTTTTCTTTTCTTTTAATTGTATTTTGACCAATCTCAAAAAAATTGTGCCCACACTTGACTTGAGCCTTATGTTGCCTTGAGGATCCCTTGGCTACGGTCATTTCCAGTCTTTCAGGCCTTCTTTCTATGTTGAGGACAGCTTCGGCTTGATTTGCCCTCTTCTGGCATTTGAAGAAATCTCCTCAAAAGATTTTAATGCACTTCGCTGTTGACTCTTGCAGCCATTAGATATTCGAAGTCTTCACTATGCTGCTCCAATAGCTCCATAACATTTTCTGGATAACACTTGTAAACAAATGTCCAGCATTTCGCTTTTGCTTCTCTCACTCTTTCTGCCATTGTACTCTTACTCTCCCCCAGCAAAATTACAGAGTTTCTGCCTGACATTTTTAGGAACTAAGGAACCTGGAGAACAACTAGACAGCTCTTTGAAAAAACTTGTCAGTGGTTCGATGGGTGTGGAAGACTCTGATTCAGGCTCTGACATTTTCATTACACAGAGCAGTACCAAACCTGTAGAAAAGACAGACAGCGACTGCCAGATGTTGTCAGTTCGAAAGTGCATAACACCATTCACTGAGAAGGAGGACTATGGCAAATGTGGCAAAATACTTTCAGACCCAAGCTTATGCTTCGCAGAGGGAAGAGCCTGCAACTCTTTGTTAAGACACGTTAGAAGTAATCAATTTCGTTGCATGTATGAAAAGCTATGTGGAAAAGTTATGTCGTAGAAATCGTTTAGAAATCATAATACATGATAGGAAGAATGTTTGAATATTTCTTTTACAAAGTTGTTTTTTGTTCAATTCGTATATACCCATGTGCCAGACGCCTAACAATAATATCAGTTGATTTTTGACTAGCTCTTCATACATTTTTGTGGACGTTCTGACCTTATAATCTTGTAGTGATGTTTGCTTGTAATCTTGGATGGGTGTGCCATACTATACATTATAAAATGTTCGGCTGGGCTTTTCCATATAAAGTTGGACAAGACAGTGGGTGGTCTTCCGTCTACGCAATGATGTTGGCTTCTAATCTCAGATGGGTGTGCCATACTCTACATTATAAAATTTTGGGCTGGGCATTTCCCTTTAAAGTTTGACAAGGCAGTGAGTGGTATTCCGTCCTCGCAATGGATGGGTGTGCCATACTCTACATTATAAAATGTTGGGTTGGGCTTTTCCGTATAGAGTTTGACAAGGCAGTGGCCTTTGATAATGACATTGAGATCACCAGCTCATCAACATGGGAATGAGGACAGAAGACTTGTTGTATACTTATGGATGCAAGCCCAGCCCAATGATATATGTACATTCTATATTAACAGTTGTTAAAACGATATCAAGAACACCGACCCATCAACATGGAAACAAGGTCAGAAGCCTTGAATATCCTTGCAAACGTATGGATGGAAGCCCAGCCCAAAGAAGGTTTTGTATCTATCAATGAAATGACAATAAGGTTATAAGACCGTTTTATTTCAAGGCTGGAAGACGAACCTTTGTCTGAAACCTATCGACTGGAGCCATTTAAAAGGTTGAATCTATTATCTGACTACAAATTTTCCTCGAGCTAGTCTCAGCATTGTAATATTTGCTTTAAGAATTGAAGCTACTGGCGTGTAAGCATTCCACAGGCGTTTTTGATTCTTTTAAAGGAGAGAATAAAAAAATCACAATTTTACTTGAAACTTTTTTATTCAGAAACACGCTCCTGGGCATACCTATAGTCTTCAATTTTAAATAAAATGTGGTGTTCAAGGGTGTCAGGAGACGAATCTAAGATGACAATGTGGTACCTATCATTGGACATCATTTTAGCGTAGGGTCTAGTGTTCATCCTACATACGACTATGTATCCAGGTGTCCCTGAATTCATCCAGCATGGCATACTCGGTGGCTTCTTGCATTCGTCTCTCTCTTATCATTTCCAATTGACTTTTTTCTCTTTCTTTGAATTTATTCTCCCATTTTCCAAGAATTCTTGCCCACACCTGGACTGAGCCTTGTGCTTCCTCGACGAGCATTTAGTTTTTTCTAATTCCAGCTGCTCTGGTCTTCCCTCAAAATTAAGTATTGTTTCAGCACTTTTCACTTCTGGCATTTAAAGATAATAATGAAAAATAAAAAGGAGGAATATGAAGATAATATAGGGTTAGTATAATAAGAGATGTTAATTGGTTATACTAAAAACACAATAGTGAGATGCATGGTGGTAATATATGTTTAATGATAATGTTCATAATTGGGTTCAAATAAGTATGTCAATTCGACTTTAAAAAATAACTTCTCAGGTTTTTTATGAAAGATGACTTATTTGGTATCTTTTCAATTTGCAATGGCAGGGAATTCCAAATTTTGACTCCTTCGTATACAATAGACTTTTGTTTGTAATTTGTCAAGACCAAAGGGAAAGAAAAGTTGTTATTTGAAGACTGTCTTGTTTCATGCTGATGACGTATATTTGTTTTAATGAATAGGTCATTACCGCTTTCATGATAGATATCAAACATGAATTTAGCAAGTTCAAGTTTATACATGTTATGAAAGTTGAGAAGATCATGTTTTTTGAATAGTGGTTTCTATGAGCTTGGTATTTGGCAAAATTGATCACCCTAACTGCTCTGCGAAGGCTAGATTTTAATGGCTCCAGATTAGTTTTATAAGCACTTCCCCAGTTTAGTATGTCATAAAGTAGAGTCGCGTGGCCCCTTATGGAACGATTTGATTTTTTAATGAATTCTGACTGTGCAATGATAAAAATAAATATGAAAGAGTTTAGGTTTGTTTATCTTCAAAAAACGCGTGGAATTATTTTGCTGACAACATTACTTAAACTCTTTGCTAATTATCGTTGTTTCATTTTGTTTATAAAAGCTAGGAGAATATTTTAAAAGTAAGCGGAATGTAAATGAAAAAGTTGTCATTAGACCTTCGACCCTTCTTTTTTTCCTGCATCTCAACTGTCTTGGTTATTCCCTCGGCCGGTTTTTTAGCTAAAACAAAACCAACCCCCACAAAGTGTTTCTTCTTCTTCTTCTTACTGGCTCTTCCGTCTTAATTCAAGACATTATCCTTGCCACTGTTTTCTTCCATTCCTTTCGCTCATAATCGTTCTCAGTTAGTTCATCCACTGTTTTATTTATTGCTTTCAGGTCTTTATTCATTTGTCTGATCCATGTCTGTTTTGGTCTTCCCCGATTACCCTTCACTTTTTTCAAATGTTCTCTGAAAGCTAATTTTGCTGGTGTTCTTTCTGGCAACCTTAACATGTGCCCAAGCCAGTTTAATCGCCGTTTCTTTATTTTGGTTGTGATGGTTGTCTGATGTGATCTTTTATATATTTCTTCATTTCTTATTTTATCCATTAATTTGATGTTTAGCATCCTGCGTAGCAGTTTTCTTTGAAAGATATAGAGACTTTCTTCCAATTTCTTAGTTAAGGTCCAGATCTCGCAATTGTAAAGCAGCATTGGATATATAAATGTATTAAGCGTTCTTTATTTTAGTTTTATGGATATCTGTCTGTTACAGAGAATTCTTTCATATTTGTTGAAGGCATCAATGGATAGTCCTTTCCTTCGTTTTATGTCTTTTTTGGTATCTTAAATACTTCCCAGATATTTTATCGCCTTCCATTCATCACTGCCATCTGTGCCAACACAAAATTCTTCAGTTTTTTCAGTATTGATATTTAGGTTTCTTTGTTTGACTTTCAAAGGGAGTTATTGTTTTATAGTGTCCTTGTGTTTCTTGTCGCTGGTTATATTGCCAATATCGTCAGCATACTGGAGATCAATGCTGAAGTTTTCTTTATCTTGGTTGTGTTTTACTCTGGGCCGGTCTGGTAAAGTGATTGCATCTGGATTTTGCAGCATGAGTGCAACTGCTCATGTGAAAGTAAATTCTGGAGCGATTGCACAGTCTCCTTGTGATGCTGCTATGTTGGTTTCGAATGGTGACCCTCTTGCATTTCCAACTTGTACTGTGTATTGCATTTTATACAGTAATATGTAAAACATATGTAGCTCATCGTCGTCTAATATTTTGCCTAGATCTTCAATAAGTTGAGGTCTTCTGATGGTGTCGAAAGCTTTGGACATATCAAACAGGGTCACAAATATGTTGCAATCTTCACTGTTGATTGCTTTTTCGATCAACATTTTTAATGCAAAGACGTGTTCAGTTGCGTCTCGTGTTTCTTCATCTTCCAAAAACGAATATTTGTTGAAACCCAAACAATAGCTTGCACAATTTTCATTCACCAGGATTTTTTGTCAGGAGCACTTTCATTGGCCTAGTGGCTTCTTCTATGGAACGGCGGGCTTCCTGTTGTGATTCTGAACAATTCATGAGTGGCTGATCGTGTGACACATGATCAGGTCTATTCATGTAAGAAAATCAAACTGGGGGATAACTTTTTTTCTCTACTCTGAATTTGAAAAGAAATGGCTCAACGAAAGTCTGATTTGATACTGACGAATGATAAAGGTAGAAGGAAAGAAGGCAGATGATAATTCCTGGTTTTTCTCCATTGTGCGCTTTTCTACATGCCCAAATTTGAGCCGTTCCATAAGGGGCGATGGCCTAATTTTTTCACGAAGAAAAGTAGCCTATAGTAATGTTGCTAGTGCAGAAAGAGAGAAAAGCCGATAAGACTGTCTTTACACAAGCATATAGATTATACAGCAAATAATGTGCTTGTAGTACTTTTATTTCATTATGGAGTACCAAAAAGCAGAGGAACCAATTTTTACTGAAATCGTTCCATATAGGGGCGATGTGACTCTATGTGAGATTGGACAAACGATTTGTAGATTGTACAAAGTGTGCTTTGAGGTACCAAGTGTCTTGTTTTGTATGCCAATGCTCTTTGAGATTTTAATATTTAGTTGCTTAATATGTTGTTTCCAATTTAAGTGTTTGTCAATGATTATCCCAATATATTTAGTGTAGTCTTTTTGTACTAGCTTTTTGTCATCAATTTGAAGAACAATTGGTTTATCAGGCCTTTTTTGATGCGGAATTATAATAAGAAAATTTGATTTTGATACATTTGGAGAATTAAAGATAAAAACTTTAAACTGTGTAATACTTATCTACCCTGATTCTTTCAGGAATATTTTGCAAGGACCAAAATGATCATGAATAGACAGTTTTTATTATTATTTCAGGTATCTAAGGTATTATTGCATACCGCTGGATTGGGAGGTGGCTATTTGGTTACATTGGATAGGACAACCGAAAAGCCCTTCCTTGTGTTTATGGGCATATTTGCTCCAAATTTCCATTGCACCAAAATACAGGGTTTGCCCAAGCACCGGGGTAACAATGAGATGGAATTTCCTTTTGCTATTTCAAGATGCTTTTCCCCAAATTTTATGCTGTTTCTGTTCTTGAAAAATTATATGTCTATATGATACCAGTATAGAAAATTACAATAATGTTTAACAAAGCACTTACAATTTTTTTATTACTTTCTGATCTTATACAGACTGTCACAGGGTTATGTAATCAGTAGAGTTGAACATTTTCATCAAAAATCTTTATGTTCATAAAGATGGCGACATCCATACAATTACTTCTCATCAGGACAATGATGACGTGGATCTTTTGCACTTTGGTTTTGCCCTTTGCTTCGGGTTGGCAATTTCATTTGTGTCCAAAGACTCTACGAGTTGATGTTGTTCCATCTCTGTTGATGATAAAACAATATGTCATAGGCTGACAGAGGGAATGTAAATATTGCTCTTGATCAGATTAGGCTTTAGTGTATGAAACAAAAAGCCAATGATTATTCCACTGAGCTTAAAAAGTAATATGACAATTGGAATAAATATTTATATGTATATCTGTTTCAATGTTAAATCAACATTATCTGGTTCTTCTAGATAGAGACGTTGTAACTGATTATTCTTTATAATAGACATGCCACTTGGGAAAAGTTGAGTGCATTTGGTGACTTATTGCCTCTTCTCTGCTTTGTCTATTTTTAAACTGGCTTTTCAGTGACTCTGGGGCGTCTTGTTTATATTTTGCAAATGTTGCGGCTAGTTCATGTTTTCTGGTTCCAATCATAACTTCCTTGATACTATTTGCATAAACTAAAAAAAGTATGAACATATGAACAGATATATCTTCATGTCTGCTTGGCTAATCATATAATATGCTTACACAGATCAGGAATGCAGGGGTAAGAGAAAATATACAGGATTGAGTGAAAGTTGTGAGACAATGAACAATGGTCATAAAATGGTCAATTAAGATGAACCTTGCAGCTTCAAACTTGAATAACCATATGTTGGAGGAATTGGTACTTAACGAAAAACCTCATCACCAAGTTTATATTTCGGGTATATTACATTATAGTACACATCTCCAGTTTCATTGCTACGTTTTGCTTTATTTACATTTTCCTTGAAGTGCAGCATTGCCAGTGCATGTCTATAATAAAGGTAATAATGTCATGCTAAGTCACTAAAATTAAACTTTTCCCCTCCATCATTTGACAGAGAAATTGCAGTCATAGTTTTATCTTTGATAGGTGGTTACCTGCATTTTGTGCCAAGCCATTAGAACTGTGTAATTTTTTATTGCATCCAGTTCTTTTCCTTGCAGTGAGGGATTTCTAGTGTTCGGGCTCCTGTTTTCAACATCTTCTGGCCACCATTCGGGTTGGCTTTTTCTCCAGTTGGCTTGCATTATAGTTGCGCCTCTTTCAAAATTGCATACAGTTCTTTTCCTTGCAGTGAGGGATTTCTAGTGTTCAGTCTATTCGGGTTGGCTTTTTCTCCAGTTGGCTTGCATTATAGTTGCGCCGCTTCCGAAATTGCATCCAGTTCTTTTACTTGCAGTGAGGGATTTCTAGTGTTCGGTCTCCTGAATTCAACATCTTCTGGCCACCATTCGGGTTGGCTTTTTCTCCAGTTGGCTTGCATTATAGTTGCGCCTCTTCCAAAATTGCATCCAGTTCTTTTCCTTGCAGTGAGGGATTTCTAGTGTTCAGTCTATTCGGGTTGGCTTTTTCTCCAGTTGGCTTGCATTATAGTTGCGCCTCTTCCGAAATTGCATCCAGTTCTTTTCCTTGCAGTGAGGGATTTCTAGTGTTCGGGCTCCTGTTTTCAACATCTTCTGGCCACCATTCGGGTTGGCTTTTTCTCCAGTTGGCTTGCATTATAGTTGCGCCTCTTTCAAAATTGCATACAGTTCTTTTCCTTGCAGTGAGGGATTTCTAGTGTTCAGTCTATTCGGGTTGGCTTTTTCTCCAGTTGGCTTGCATTATAGTTGCGCCGCTTCCGAAATTGCATCCAGTTCTTTTACTTGCAGTGAGGGATTTCTAGTGTTCGGTCTCCTGAATTCAACATCTTCTGGCCACCATTCGGGTTGGCTTTTTCTCCAGTTGGCTTGCATTATAGTTGCGCCTCTTCCAAAATTGCATCCAGTTCTTTTCCTTGCAGTGAGGGATTTCTAGTGTTCAGTCTATTCGGGTTGGCTTTTTCTCCAGTTGGCTTGCATTATAGTTGCGCCGCTTCCAAAATTGCATCCAGTTCTTTTCCTTGCAGTGTGGGATTTCTAGTGTTCGGGCTCCTGAATTCAACATCTTCTTGCCACCATTCGGGTTGGCTTTTTCTCCAGTTGGCTTGCATTATAGTTGCGCCGCTTCCAAAATTGCATCCAGTTCTTTTCCTTGCAGTGAGGGATTTCTAGTGTTCGGGCTCCTGAATTCAACATCTTCTGGCCACCATTCGGGTTGGCTTTTTTTCCAGTTGCCTTGCTTGCTGCCTAGAAGGTAAAATTAATTTGACCAGTTAACATCTACCTATTCAAGCATTTCACAATGTTGCATGGGCGCCACCAGAGAGGTGCTTGGAGGCTTTTCCTGCTGTCTGTTCCGGGTAAACTGATGGCACCGAAAAATCATCTTCTACCAGTCGTCTTTTGATGTTAAGACTCGTTCCAGGCAAAATAGCAAACCGATTAACAAAATTGCCGGGAAGAAAGTGAGCTGAGCAGATCAGCGACGACTTTGTTGCTACCCACTTTGTTGCACGCCTTTTCTGTACAAAACCTATCCATTTTCGTCGCCTTTTCTTTGCTTTTGGTTGCTCATCGTTAAAAAATGAAACACGATGCAACAAAATTCCTTAATCCAAGTCTTTGACATTGGAACATCCTGCCACAACTCATTGTTCTGGCATTTTGAAAGAGCAACAATTTCTTACTTCAAAGATAAACAAATGTGTGTGGTTGTGGGTGCTTTGGTAACTATGAGCTCTGGTTTCTACGTCACGTCACTTTAGTTACCAGATCGCTATTGAGCCCGGTTTGGTGCAAGAAAAACCGCGGAATTTCACAATAAAGGGGCTTCACTGAATAATTATTGGGGGTTCATTGATGGCACAGTCAGGCCTATTTGTAGACCAAACCAAAACCAAAAAGCTGTCTACAGTGGCCACAAAAGGGAACATGCCATGAAGTTTGAGTCTCTTGTGTGTTCAAATGGAATAATTGCCAATCTTTTTGGCACTGTTGAAAGCAGAAGGCATGACAGTACAATGTTGCAAATGTCCGGCCTCCTAGATCAGTTACAGCAGTATTCTCATTCGCCTGAAGAGGAGCCACTTTGTCTTTATGGGGACCCTGCATACCCTCATAGGGTTCACCTTCAATTTCCCTTCCCAAGAAGACCAGATCTAACCCAGGATCAACTTGCATTTAATAAGTCGAGGAGCCAAATTAGAATTTCAGTTGAGTGGGTGTTTGGGATATTATTAATTATTTCAAATTTGAAAATTGGTTTGAAAATAGGGAAAATTTATATTGTTTGTGCTTTACTGATTTAAATTTATATTGTTTGACAACTTCTCAAATTATGCTCTAAATGGTATTTAAAAATATATTCCAATATTTCAGTGGGACTTTCCTTGTAGAAATTTTATACAGGAACAGCAACTGGCTTTCAAGAACTTGAAAGACGAAAAAGGACCATGAACAGATTTTAAAGAAACTAGCATGTCAGATGGGACCTTATCTTTCCATTGAGGAAAAAGTTTAGGATTTACTAAATCCAGGAATGAAAATTTCTTGCAATCTGCGAACCTCTTTTTCATCATAACCTTGGTGTTGTCAATTATTTCAAAAAACAGTTGCTTGAAGTTTTATTTTAAGTCTGACCTGAAGATGGTTGACCAATTTCTTCAACAGTGGAGGCATAGAGACAGTTGTATTCTTCATCATTTCGTAAAGTGCAAAGAAAGTCTAAAAAGTTTGATATCTTTTGAACTCTATAACTGAAGTCAGTATTTCTGTTCTGAAGGAACATATAAAGGATAGAAGATTGTTCCAAGATTTTGTTGAAGACTTTGATAAGAAAACAAAATAAAAATCTGGCTTGAGTAAGGGTTGCATCATCCCAGCCTTGGGGATTTTCAAGAACAATATCCAACACTTTTGAAATATCTTTGTATTTGTTGGCAAGAATACAAAAACATTACAGGATCGATAATACCACCTTGGGTCCCCTGGCTGTGAAATTTCAACTCCATGTGAATGAAAAAGATCTTTTCTTCTGGAGCTTAGACTGGTGAAATTACTGAATGCACTGACATTAGCAAAAAAACGTTGACAGCAGGAATGGCTGAAGCTGACTGGCACAAAACAAGATTAAGCCTATGGGCAGCACAGTGAAAGAAAAATGCATACGGGTACTGTTCCGTAACTAAAGTTTGAACCCCTGCAATGTGCCCAGACATAACAGAAGCCCCATCATATGTCTGCATAATGAGTTTCTTTTGAATTGAAGATCCGTACTTCTTGAATATATCTTTGATAATTGCAGTGATAGTAGGTGCAGTTCTGTCAGAACTGACATTATAAAAAATCGAAAATCCTTCTACAATATCTCCTTTTTTGTCAAGGCCTATAATTGCACTCACTTGCTCCTTAGTAGAAATATCAGTTGTTTTGTCAACCTGAATAATAATGAACTTGCATTCTTTTACTTCCCGGTAGATTTGGTCCTGGATAATCACATCAATAGACTCAATCAGACATTCTGGATATCTGCAAAAACTCCAGTAAAAACTCCAGCATTACCCCTTTCAAATTCTGCTAATCTGCCATGCAGGTGCCGTTGAAAAACGAAATCAAATTTACCAAAGCATTCTTCTTCTCTTCTGGCTTTTGAAAACAGAACATCGACATTCTCTGTGTCCCTGTATGTGTGTCACTGTTTGCTTATTGGCAATTGTGAAGCCCTTATGCCAATAAGGAACTTTTGCTACAGGTCTTTGGATAGCTTCAGCTGAAATTAAAATATAGACTTTTATTGTTTAACATGTAACAGCTAGCCTTCTTTTTTATGTATACTAGCATAAATTCGATTTCAGAAGACAGGGAGCCTTGCGATATGACATCAATTACCATAACCAGGCCCGACAACTCTATCTGAATCCATGAAACCGAAAACAAAAACATTACAGATGGCTGGATGAAATCATTCTGCTGTTTCCCTAGAATGACAGAGAATATTATCAAAAAGCACTTATTCACGGAAACGTGTGACAGCGTTTCATTTTGGCAAAATAATGAGTGGAAGAAAAATAATTGGCCTAAAGCTATCATAAACTCCATCACAAGGGCTACCGGAAAAGGAAATTTACTAGCACCATTATAAAAGGGTATTGATTATTAAGATGTAGCAATCACTAAATATATTCAAAGTAAAACATTGAATGGAAACTTTCAAATTAAAAAATGTGGATTCATTATCAACACTGCTATTCCATGACTTGGTTGTAGTCCAGATGGGGTAGTTTTAAGAGACAATGTACCAGTAGGATGCATTGAATTTGAGTGCCCATTCACCAAAAGAGAAATTACTTTGGCTACTGCTTCTGAGGAGAAATCTTTCTCTTTAAAACCTGGTTCAAATAGACTTCAGCTGAAGAAAAAACATTATTACTTTTAAGGGGATACTGGACATTCTAAATCTCCCATGGATTGACTCTATTCTTCTTACAAATCTGGACTTGCATGTTGAGAAAATTGATAGGGACGCTGAGTTATGGCAGAATACAATGTTGCCTGGAGTGACAGATTTTTATTGTAATTATATTTTAAAAGATTGATTTTTTAAAGGCTTTTGAGTTTTATATCTGGATGGTTCAGGCCTTTCTTAGGGAAAATTTACTTTCTCAATTCTTTTTCATTTAACAGTTAATAGTGACTTCAAAAGATGTGATTTCAAAATTCTAAGAATAAATCGATCAACATTTTAAGTAACTTCTCATATTTTGGGATAATCACAGATGCAATGCTACAAATTGTTTAAATGTGAAATGTTTACTTTTGAAGTAATCAAAAAAGATATCAATGATGTTTACAATTGGAAGAACAATACAATGAAATTTGACAGGAGGTTGAGAAAATAGAAATCAACAAAATTTAATACCAATGTATGTTACAGTATAGTGATGTACAAAACATAGAAATTTAGTGCATCAAATCATTAAATCTACCATAAAGAGCACTACAAATCCAAACAACTTGTTTGTAATCAATGGGGTTAAAAGGTTTGTCAAAAGGACATAAATTACCCATATCAACAAAGTAATGCAACGTACCTGTGGAAATGTGACATCTAGAGAGGAAATAACATTGGTTACAACAAAAAACTTACCTGAGACAGACTTGATAACTTTCATTTTTACTAAATGCTTAGTATAATCTGCCAAGTTTCACCAAACGGTGTCGAGCAAGATGAACAGATGTCAGTATGAAAGGCAGGAAGGAGTCTTCCACTGTCATCTAAAACTGTTTGCAGTTAGCCATTAAAAATTGACACTTGCAACGAAAGGGGTGAATGTTCTGAGACTGCCTTGCGAACATAACCTCTCAAGTGTTGCATCTGTAGAGCTTCATGCTTTCGTACCAATTCCAGTAGAAAATCTGGAACCATTAGCTGCCGATTTTCCAGCACTCGCTTAATTGTTTTCAACATGATCGCAAGAGTGAGGTCCATGCACACAACTTAAACATAGGAAGCCAGTTCGATCGACATCAACAACTCCAAAATTGCCTCTATGCTGCTCCATGCAAACAAAGTAATCCTTTGTGCACAAAATTTCCACAATTAAAGGCTAATCCTAGAAAGTCTGTGAAGAGTATGAAAATCTAAGATAACAGCCGATTTTAAGATAATATTGATGTTTTAAGAAATTGGAGCGTCGAATAAAGTCATTCCAAAATTCAGTAAGAAAGTAAACATGTAAACTTAAGCTTAGAATAAAGTGCTTTTGAAAAATATAATTAAAATTTTATTAAAATTTTAATATAATTAAAAGATATCTAAACTTTCACAGAATATAATTAAAATGCTTTACAAAGAGATAAGAAAATACAAAGAACAGAATATCTATTATGAAAAATCAAAATACTCATTATGAAGTTTCATGTTTCCAAAACTTTAGTTAAATAATTTTGCTTATATGTTGCATAGTGTCTGGCTCTCCCTGCTGGATTTCCTGAAATGTGTTCATGAATTCTGTATAATTTTTTATTTTAATTTCTATAAAAAAGTTTGAAGTTGCCATTTTTAACTTGTTAGCTTATCAGCTTTTCTTTGATATATATTACTTTTCATTACACACAGCATAGGGCACTTGGTGTGAAAAGCACTAATCTATAGCTTATCTAAGTGTGTTCTGCAACACCTCTAAATATTTAAAAATATAATGTAATATGACATGAAATATTTATAATATGGAAATAGGCCTTGTGGGAAGCTTCATATGTCTTGATTACTTTGCCTGCACAATGACATGAGCCAGAAAATGAACGACTTTTTCATCATTCGTTTTTAATCCTGTTATCAAGAAATATAAAGAGCTGCTTTTAAGGAGACTTGTGATAAATGACAGAAACCAAGGAAATTGACTCGAAAATTGTTTTGCTTTTTTATATAATGATTGATGAATTTGATTGGTTAATAGATTCCCAGGATCTTATCAAAGAGTTGTTTTGCAACCTCTTGAAGATATCTGAATTGGAAAATTCTAAAGTTCATGAATTGTCACAAAAGGCCAAGATGCGTTTCGAAATTTGTGTGGGAGGTGCCTTTTTTCTTAAATAAAGTAAACACTTTTGTCCAAATTAAAGCCCTTTAACTGTGTATTATAAGGGTCCTAAGATAAATTAAACTGGTACCTAGTCACAAATGAATTAGGTGCTCTAAGTATTAATCTGTGGTGCATGAGTCAAAGACAAAGAAAATCTGTGTGGTTACATTGGTTATATTTAATTTCACAGAAAAAACTATGAAAAAATTGTAAAAACTTGCTAGCATAAGAAAGATGTGAAAGGGGGATGAAGCCCCTCTAGCCATCTAGGCCCTTGAATGTTAATGACTTCCATATCTTTGCTATGGTAGCAGATATGTTGTTGAAGAAAGCTCTGAAGAAAAACTGCTAGGGGTGATAATAGATAAAAATCTTAATTTCAAAAGTCACGTCTCAAATTTATGCAAAAGAGCCAGCCAAAAACTGCATGCTCTTGCTAGAGTTTCGCCATTTATGGGTTCTGATAAACTGCGTCTCCTAATGAACAGCTTCATAAAAGCTCAGTTTAGTTACTGCCCCCTAATTTGGATGTTCCATGACAGATGTCTGAATGCTAAAGTAAATAAAATCCACGAAAGAGCACTCAGAATTGTTTATAAAGACAGTCATGCTGACTACGAAGCATTGCTGACTTTGGATAATGCAGTATCAATTCACCAACGCAATCTACAGAACTTGATGATAGAAATATACAAAACCAAACATAACCTGAACCCTAGTTTCATGAGTGAGATTTTTGAAACAAGAAATGTACATTATGATTTGCGAACTAAAAATAATCTTTGCATTCCAAAAGCCAGGACAACTTCTTATGGTATAGAAACTGTGAGATATTTAGGTCAAAAACTGTGGCAAACACTACCTCACAGTATAAGAGAGTCCCAATCATTGGCAACATTTAAAAAAGAATTAAGAGCACACCCTATAGAATGCGACTGTAGATTGTGTAAAAAATTTATTGCTGGGTTAGGTTTTATTTAGAACATTATACCTTAAACCTTTTTAATATTGTATCATATATTTTTATTTCATACTAACTCTTTATAGATAGTTGGCCTTAATTAGCTTCTTTATAGCTATCAGCCGTTCATTTAGTACGCCAACTTTAAACAAATTATTTATTATTATATATTGAGGATATTCATAAAAAATATCCAGTTTGATCAGGCTACCTTTCATGCCAAGATATATAACTACTTTGTCACACTGTTGTTAAATCCCATACAAGAAGAATTCTACACTTTGGAAACCAAGAGGACTGTCTTTTAATTTGGTAACTTTGACTTTCCACTGCTTTAGAAACATTCAAAAGTATATCTTCAAACTTTAAGGTAGTTTGATTTTCTTTGAAATTCTCGGAAATTTTTATTTTTACAGGAGGTGTGCAATAGTATGACAATTTGAGCAAGTGTGGAGACTTTAGTGAGCGATTACTTCCCTAATATTACAAAGAATGTCCATTGCAAAGTTTTTTGCAGCAAATTATACCTTTCTCTTATTTCATAATGCAATTATAATTGTAAGTAACTACTTTAAGTGAATTTAAAATAAACATTACCATCTTCTTCTGGTTCTGCTGCTTCTTCTCCACTGCTTTGGAAATCCACACTGGTGGAAGATTCTGTGAAAATAATAAACTTCAATGTAACAAAACAGCTTCTGCAATAACAAGTTGTTGATAATGAATGCTCATATCACATGTTACAACAGAATAATTTTTTGCGATATAATAGAAAAGAGCACTTCCCTGTGTGCTAATTTGCGAATGAACAAAGTTCCATCATTGGCTAATTCTAGAAAACTTTTCTAGCATGTTAAGTTCAAAAAGAAAAAGATTGAAGCATCATTGTATTGATAACAAGTCCAAAAAGTTGCAAGTAATTATAGAAAATAAAGCTTTGTCTGTGTCTCTGTTTTGTTCTCTTTTTGAACTTTTTAAGACTTAACCGACTAGAATAAATGATTTAGGTGTGGAAATGTTGAAAATAAACAAAAGCTTTTGAATATTTGAATCCTTTTTCATGAAATTAAACAGAAATCGCCATCTGTACATCCCTGAACTACATTTGATTTTGGTCTTAAGACATAAGCATCTGTTTTGAAAACACACAGTGGGATTGAATAAAGACAAATATCCACATACTTCAATCCTTCAATCTACTTCTAAAAAACGAGGCTCCTCTGCCTCTGTTTGTTGGGCTAGGCCTATGTTTCCCGTTTGTGAGGTCTTTTTCTTAAAGTATTTTCTCGATCTTCTTTGCTTTGACTCTCTTTGACTTTGCTCGTAAGCAAAACTATACTTCGGTAGAACGTTGTCATACAAAACACTCACAATCTCATTAGAGTCATCATCATTATTGGCCGGAAAAGTCCACCTGGTTGTGGAAATGGGGACGGCAGCAGTTTGTTGCATAAGCACCGAACTTCCACTGATCCCAATTCAGGTCGTGCAAGCTGTCGGCGGAAAGTTCCAGATGGTTCGTTTTTAGCTTCTCCATCATTTTCCATTTTGTAGCATCCGCTTCCTGTATCTGTGAAACAAGTGCTGTAAACACAGCTTGACCTGTTTACATAGCCTCCTTTTGATATATATGACGAGTTAGGATGGCTTGTAGATCACCAAATTCTGGTGACTTTGATTCCTGCCCCACTGGCAGACATGATATTTTCCCTCTGCTTTGTTCCATAGTCACATGGTTTACAAAATGGAATTCCATGTGGCAATCCAACAACTGTGAAGCCCTCATGCCAATAAGGAACTTTCGCTACAGGTCTTTGAATAGCTTCAGCTGAAATTGAAGTATACCCTTCTAATGTATAAAATGTAACAGCCAGCCTTCTTTTTTATGTATACTGAGTCTGCTTTATAAAATCAAAATTCATGTTCACAATTCTATTGGTTAACAATGAAGTGTCAACACAATTATTTCTTTTTCAACACATCAGAAAAAATTGTGTGCCTGCGATTGCAATTCAAATGAAACCATGTAAGCTCTCTGTTCTATCTTGTTTATTGGCATTGTTTTTTAAACTTTACTTTTTTCTTATACTAAAAGTGCTATGACAACAGATAGGTAGAGACTGTGGTTTGTCTTTATGCATTGGGGTGGAGGGACAATGCAAGAAACTTACAGAACTTGTTCACCCCTATTAGCTTCAAGCTGCTGGTCAGCCATTTGCAGACAACATTAATCTTACTTGAAGATATGAAACGTTTGCTGAAGAATAGTTTTTCAGCAAATAATTCATTTTTGAAATACAATAATAGGTTGGTGCAAAGAGATTTCAGAAATTGGGTTTAAGTTTTTGTGCATTGATGCATTCTAGTTATTTGATTTTGGTCTATGATGAAACTAATTTCTGAAAAAATTTTCCATATTTATGGTTAAAGGGATATTGCTCTTTCTTGTATGTGTAAGCGTCTCTTTCTTTGGTGTTGGCATCTAAAATTAAGTCAGCTTGTGCTGAGTATTGAAGCATTGAAAATTTTTTTTAGCTCGCTAAGTAATATAATTATAATAAATTTTATAAAATATTTAAGCAAGATTTGTATCTGCGACGGTAAGAATTTTTTGAATATTTTTTAGCCAACAGGAAGTTTATAAAGTCAAACCCTTGAAAACGTAATTGAATGTTGGATTATATTTTCGTTTTAAGGGTGGAATTTTATTGAGGGTAGTATCACTGTTTCAAAAATCATTGCCAAAACTTTGAATTATGGAAATAATGTACAATAAGTAAATGAATAAATTGAGATAAACAAATGGCATAAGGTGCCAATTGTCCATCCGGTTTGACTGCCAGTGTTTGAAGAGAACTACAGGACAACTAAAAGCATTACTAAGCATTAATAAAAGTTGGCTCTGCTTTATTTGACTAAAAAAGATAGGAAATATCGCTAAATATTAAAATGCAATTATTAATTTATAAATCTTACAAAAAAATATGCACGTAAAGAATTTTAACTTGAAAGTTTTGTGCTAGAATATTCTTGCCTTTTGAGAACCAAAAGCCACCACCTGCTTTTCATTCATAATAAGAATAACAGAGTCACATCCCAAGTATTTGGTTGGGTCCGATTTGAAAACATTTTTTCTGAAATAAAGCCTTTTAGAATGGCTAAAAATGCATCTGTCAGACTAAAATTGTCTCTGTTTTTTTAAAATTTCTTGGGATTAATCTTCTTCTGTTATGTTCCTGAAAATCCTCTTCTGGATGAACAGAAAAATTAAACTGCAGATCTTTTTAATATTTTGAATGTTTTTAAAAATTACATGAAGGACAATTTTTGAAAATTTAAAAAACATCATCCACCTGTCAAAATCCCAATTTTACCGACTAAAATCCGAAGGTTGTTTTTCCTCAAACAATGCAACAACATGTCCATTTTTATTTAATCTAACTGCCAACGGTTTCTTTTTGACATGAAACTCTCGTAAACATATTAAATATTCGAGGCTGAATCGATTTCTAAAATGATCGAGAAGATTTTGTAGATAACAACTACGTTTTGACAGAGATTTTATAGATAACAACTATGTTTCGATGTTATCTTTGCCGCTCTCCCTCTTGTGGTCCATCTAGTCACTGAAAAATTTTGCAACCTTTGCGTTTTTTTGGTGTTGTCATCTTCATCAGTTTGCAACTCTTCAAAAAGCATGATTCTTTAGGGGAGACACCTGCAAGCGCATAAAGATCCTGACACCTCAGCGTTGCATTTGCAAACAGTGAGCTTTTGGCGATGGCATCTCTGATAATCATGTCATTGCAGTGAGCCAGTGAATGTAAACTGATTGCCCATTTGTATACTCATTGATCAGGCGTCCCAGTTTGACCATTGCTGAAGCTCCATCAAATGTACAGCCTGTAGGCATCTTTGGTGAAAGCCCGCATCTAATCAGCACATCCTTTATCACTTTAAAAAATGGTTCTGCAGCAATACCCTC
>NW_027019664.1:0-15612 GCF_013076305.1 Rhopilema esculentum
TTCCTGGGGGGGGAGGTGTGGACAACAAATTTACCTGATTATTAAACAATTACCTGAAATTCTTAACATGCTGAAGCAAACCTCTGCAATACTTTTTGTCAATCTAACGGTGTGGCATATAATTCGCAATTTTCAATTTTATATGATTATAACAGACTTTTATAATAGTTTTGTCAAATCTGTATATCGGGACGGGCAAGGATATACCTACCCGAGCCCGCACCATGGTTGCCGCCGAGGGACTAGAAAATTTTCGATTTTTGATGCTTCCACTTCCCTGGAAAATACATTTTTTTTACCAAATTTTACTAAAGCAATCCTCTTAATCCTATAAAAATTCTTTTATTTTTACAAACAAATTGAGCAGCAGATAAAAACAACTGGTAAAATTTCCCCGTGGTTTGAAAAATTCCATGTTGTCCGTTACCTCTGAAGCCAGGTAACAAGCAGCACTGGTTGTCAATTTAGATCCCTCTTTCCAACCTAGCATGCCTTTTGAATGTTACAAAAAAACCTGGAGCTCATTATGAATTGCAGTTGACGCTTCTACCGAGAAACTTTAGGGGAAATGGACACATGGCACAATTTTACCTAAAGAGGGCATGGATTATTAAATTTTGTGCCAACAAGAAATCTTCAAATCTTCAAATCATTAGTTTGTTTACCTTCCTTCATATCAAGAAAAATCATATTTAACCAAAGGAGCAACTACCTTTGCTTAATCCTTTATTGAGCTTAAGCATGACGGTCTCTGAAATTCCTAAAGCGTTGCTTCCACTGGGCGGACTTTACCTGAAATTTCCTATCCAGATGCTATTGAGGAGGTGTGACACCCCCCAGTCGCGACGCCCCTGGTAATATTGAACCCCTTTCCTACTTACAACCCTGCATCCTTAGTAAATGTATATTCTGAAGCTACTTAGCACCCTTATTGCCCTCTCAAACTCTCCTTTTTAAACAGTGAACGACAAGTGTCGTCTAACTACAGCGAAAAGATGCCCATCTCCATCGGGAGCATTCCCCATCATTGATACATTGTTTATGTTCTCCTTTTAGGTTCGGCCTTGTCAATTGCCACCCTCAACAAATTAAGAGAGTATTTTGAGATGAAGCTTTAGAAATTGTCTATTGAATTTCTTTTGTTTGAAGTGAGAATCTTTTGAATTGTTGGTTTTTAGGAAAGATAATTTTTACTCGCTCATCCAAAAGGTTAAAGTAAACGTCCTTTTGTGGAATGGTAGCATGGATTGAGATAAATATTGCTTATTTTCTGTGTATTTTTCCTGTTTTGCGTTTAAAAGATATTTGATATTCCAGCCGGCCCGGCCCTCACCTCTTAGTGTTTTCACAAAGAGAGGCTTTTGTCTGAAATTGAATGGCCAGTGTTTCAGCTAGAAGTTGCATTATTGGCGAAACCATAAACAGTATCAAATTTTAGTTTCCAACATTAGGTGCGGGAGGTTGCGGCCGTCCTTGTGGTATTTCGTTTTGTCGAATAGGACCGATTTAAGCAAAGTTATTTGACTTTTTCTTGGCTGAGAGCAAGGGGGATTCAGGTTTACATAAAGGCGTTCAGAAAAAACAATAGGCTTGTGATTCCCCGAGTTTCTGAAGACTTGGGTTTTTAGCAATTTACACAAAAAGTATCACAGTTACAAGTTTTTGAGTGCATTCATGAGATGGGCCGTTCGATGCTCGATTTTTTGAGCTATTTCCCGTAATTTTGGGACCTGTTTATGCTGAGTTATTGAGGATTTAGTGATTAAAACACGCAAAAAACGGTTTTTTGCAGTTTAAAAATCGAAAACAGCCGATAAAAATTCTGCGAGGCGTTCAAAATATCGCTGATTTTTTGCTTGATTTTTTGAGCTATTGCTTGTCTTGTTTGAAGCTTGCGTTACTGAATTAACTCGATTTTTCCGAAAAGTGCTCTTTTCAAATTTTCTCAAATTTGCATCGCAGCGACCGATCAAGCTCAAACCGGTAACTGCGGCGGCGGTCAAAACTTTTTCTTTAAAAATGGTGTTTAATTGGAATTTAAAAACAGGAAAAGTCTGTGAACGGGTAAAAGAGCTTCCTTGATTCGATTTTAATGCATTTAAAGTTGCATTTCATGATTTTTGAAAGTTTCGATACATTTGCCCCAATTAAACACCGTTTTTCGTTTCCTTTTGTCGAATGGGACCGATTTTTGCAAAGTTATTCAACTTTTTCTTGGCTGAGAGCAAGGGGGATTCAGGTTTACATAAAGGCGTTCAGAAAAATCAAAAGGCTTGTGATTCCCCGAGTTTCTAAAGACTTGGGTTTTTAGCGATTTACACAAAAAGTATCACAGTTACAAGTTTTTGAGCGCATCCATGAGATGGACCGTTTGATGCTCGATTTTGTGAGCCGTTTCCCGTAATTTTAGGACCTGTCTTTGCCGAGTTATTGAGGATCTAATGATTAGAACAAAAGAAATGGAAATTCCCAAAGAACTGTGAAAATCAGACAGTTTCGAGAGTTTCTTGACCGAACAATCCGATCGGGCGACGGGCGGCTAGCAACATTGGGGCAAATGTATCGAAACTTTAAAAAATCATGAAATGCAACTTTAAAGGCATTTAAATCGAATCCAGGAAGCTCTTTTCACCGTTCATAGACTTTTCCTGTTTTTAAATTCCAATTAAACACCGTTTTACGTTTCCTTTTGTCGAATGGGATCGATTTTTGCAAAGTTATTCGACTTTTTCTTGGCTGAGAGCAAGGGGGATTCAGGTTTACATCAAGGCGTTCAGAAAAAACAATAGGCTTCTGATTCCCCAAGTTTCTAAAGACTTGGTTTTTAGCGATTTAAACAAAAAGTATCACAGTAACAAGTTTTTGAGCGCATCCATGAGATGGACCGTTTGATGCTCGATTTTGTGAGCCGTTTCCCGTAATTTTAGGACCTGTCTTTGCCGAGTTATTGAGGATCTAATGATTAGAACAAAAGAAATGGAAATTCCCAAAGAACTGTGAAAATCAGACAGTTTCGAGAGTTTCTTGACCGAACAATCCGATCGGGCGACGGGCGGCTAGCAACATTGGGGCAAATGTATCGAAACTTTAAAAAATCATGAAATGCAACTTTAAAGGCATTTAAATCGAATCCAGGAAGCTCTTTTCACCGTTCATAGACTTTTCCTGTTTTTAAATTCCAATTAAACACCGTTTTACGTTTCCTTTTGTCGAATGGGATCGATTTTTGCAAAGTTATTCGACTTTTTCTTGGCTGAGAGCAAGGGGGATTCAGGTTTACATCAAGGCGTTCAGAAAAAACAATAGGCTTCTGATTCCCCAAGTTTCTAAAGACTTGGTTTTTAGCGATTTAAACAAAAAGTATCACAGTAACAAGTTTTTGAGCGCATCCATGAGATGGACCGTTTGATGCTCGATTTTGTGAGCCGTTTCCCGTAATTTTAGGACCTGCCTTTGCCGAGTTATTGAGGATTTAATGATTAGAACAAAAGAAATGGAAATTCCCAAAGAACTGTGAAAATCAGACAGTTTTAAGAGTTTTTTGACCGAACAAGCCGATCGGGCGACGGGCGGCTAGCAACATTGGGGCAAATGTATCGAAACTTTAAAAAATCATGAAATGCAACTTTAAATGCACTTAACTCGAATCAAGGAAGCTCTTTTACCCGTTCACAGACTTTTCCTGTTATCAAATTCCAATTAAACACCGTTTTTCAAGAAAAAGTTTTGACCGCCGCCGCAGTTACCGGTTTGAGCTTGATCGGTAGCTGCGATGCAAATTTGAGAAAATTTGAAAAGTGCACTTTTCGGAAAAATCGAGTTTATTCAGTAACGCAAGCTTCAAACAAGACAAGCAATAGCTCAAAAAATCGAGCAAAAAATCAGCGATATTTTCATTGCTTCACAGAATTTTTATCGGCTGTTTTAGATTTTTAAACTGCAAAAAACCGTTTTTTGCGTGTTTTAATCACTAAATCCTCAATAACTCAGCATAAACAGGTCCCAAAATTACGGGAAATAGCTCAAAAAATCAAGCATCGAACGGCCCATCTCATGAATGCACTAAAAAACTTGTAACTGTGATACTTTTTGTGTAAATCGCTAAAAACCCAAGTCTTCAGAAACTCGGGGAATCACAAGCCTATTGTTTTTTCTGAACGTCTTTATGTAAACCTGAATCCCCCTTGCTCTCAGCCAAGAAAAAGTCAAATAACTTTGCTCAAATCGGTCCTATTCGACAAAACGAACTACCACAAGGACGGCCGCAACCTCCCGCACCTAATGGTGGAAACTAAAATTTGATACTGTTTATGGTATCGCCAATAATGCAACTTCTAGTTGAAACACTGGCCATTCAATTTCAGACAAAAGCCTCTCTTTGTGAAAACACTAAGAGGTGAGGGCCGGGCCGGCTGGAATATCAATTATCTTTTAAACGCAAAGCAGGAAAAATACACAGAAAATAAGCAATATTTATCTCAATCCATGCTACCATTCCACAAAAGGACGTTTACTTTAACCTTTTGGATGAGCGAGTAAAAATTATCTTTCCTAAAAACCAACAATTCAAAAGATTCTCACTTCAAACAAAAGAAATTCAATAGACAATTTCTAAAGCTTCATCTCAAAATACTCTCTTAATTTGTTGAGGGTGGCAATTGACAAGGCCGAACCATAAGGAGAACATAAACAATGTAACAATGATGGGGAATGCTCTCGATGTAGATGGGCATTTGAACACCGCTCGAAAAGGAGTGTATTGGAGAGTCTGAGGAGGCAAGTTGCTAAGTAGTTTCAGATTATACATTTACTAAGGATTCAGGGCTGGGGTAGGAAAAGGGCTCAATTTTGCATTGACCTATGATTCACGCGATCGAAGTGGTTGTTTATCGTTAACTTAGGGACTCCTTTACATATTTTCCGACAATAGATGGCTCCAAACAGCAGCTTTCTATTCAGAGTTACCATAACCCTACGTAATCTTCGGCGTTTAGGCGGCACAAAAGTTTCAAGGGCAAGGGCCTTTACAAAGGCGAATGTGAGAAATCAAGTTTACACGCCATGGGGAAAGAAATTTCCGGCAACACGTTTCTATGCATAGAAAATCTTTAAAATTTAAAACGATAAACAAACTAGGAAAAAGTGTCTGTATTGGGTTTCTATTTGGAGATTTGGTTCATTCCCTAAAACTTTTCTTCACTTGCGTTTGCCTCTTTGCTACTGATGCATCGACATCATCTTCTGTTGCGGCGTCCACTGGGTGTCTGCGGCATTCACCTAAAAATTTAATGAAAATATCAGTTTTGGCTGAAATGTCTTATCTTTTTGAATTGACAGATACACAGAGAGGTGACGACTGACGTCGTACATGGTTACAAAGAGTGACTGTGCTGCTGGTTTCTTTGAGATGCTTGCCCCTTACGGCATTCCATTGCTGAGATTTAACGAAGACACTTCTAAGAGGAGCAAAACAGAATCAATCCTGGAAAATTTTCAGCCATAAAAAGAGATTGGTTCACATACAAATCTGCTCACGAAGGAATTTGTTTTTGAAGAAGGAAATCCTCTTACGAATTTAGGTTACGGCAGCTGAATCCCCTTCAAAGGCGACCCTTTAAACACATACTTCTTCCATTAAATATTCAACCTTCCTGAATATTTAATTTTATTGAACTTCTTCCTTAATTTGATGTTATAAAGATCATAGTTTGTTTTAAACAGCGAGACTTGCAGAGACTGCTCGCTTTTTTGTTTCGTTAGCAAAAAGAAGTTCGCAAACTCAGTCAAAGCTATTCATAAGCAAAGTTGGCAACTTCAATAAAGAGCTTAGAAGTCGTTTGAAAGTTTTTCTAATGATATCTCAATGGTCTTTCTGTTATTAAAGGTTTATTTGATGCATAAGTTTTGATGTAGCATTTGAAAACTGTGTCGGGAATTGAGCACTTTGGTGGATCGAAAATGACCTAAAATAAAAGGAGTATTGGCGCGTGATTGCCTATTTGGTTTCGCCTCTCTAGTGATTTTCGATCCAAAACGTTGTTTTCGGTTTTCTGTGCAGTCTTGATATTAGCCATTGTCATTTGATCATTTTCATTGGTTGTATTTATAATTATTTGACCTTGATCATTGATAATTTTGCAAAAAATCATCATTAGTGACAAGTTGCGATTTCCTGCTTGTACAACAGTTTGCTGATGCCTGAGATCGAGGGGCGATTCACTCTTGCAAATAGCGTACGAGATTTTGCCTAAAACAAAAGGATTTCTAGAGATTTTCAGATAAAAAAATAGGATTTTCACAAAAGGTGTACGAGATTTTCTTAGAGTGATTTGTCCCTCGGTTGAGATAATAATTTATCAATGACTTGTACGGCATTCAAGTTGTATCTGTATACCCCAGAGGCATCAATTTTGTTGCGTTCTTGCGCAATCTCCCGACCCCATTATTCTGTGGATATACCTTTGTTTGAAAGTGGTCAGCAGGGAGCAGCCTCAGTGAAATGGAACAAATAAATATTTGAAGTTTCAAGATAAAAATATCGCGTTAAGGGGTGCTTTTCTTATTACGCAAAAGGGGGCATGCTTGAGAATATGGAATATTCTCTAGGAGCGTTTAATAACCCACCCAGAAAGGCTTATATTATGGTGACAAAAAAACATGCATTTCTTGCATCCATTTGATACCAAAGGTTTTGGTTTTTTTTCCTACGTGAACAGAGAAAGGCGGAAATGTCATCCTTTTGGGGTTTAAGGAGATTGCACGCCGTCCTGGATACTACCAAGGTGCAAATTTATCTCTTTATAAAAAATGCTGATAATAATAAGTTGTAAAAAACAAGCAAAAATACAGCATAATTTACTGAGGGTAGGATAAAATGTTTATGTGCTATACAAAAACATAATTTTCTGAAATTTCAATCCTCAAAAACAGCATGAAATATTGCATGAAATCAGCCCTATGGAAAAGGGAAAGGGAAAATGAATAGGAAATAATCAATATTCAATATAGAATCTTCGAATTAATACCCAAGATGGCCCAGGATGGCTAAATAAACGCATCTATAAACGCATTAGCTAGCTACATAAACGCACCTGCTTGCTTTGTAAACGCATTAGCTAGCTAAATAAACGCCCCATTTCGTCCTGTAAACGCAATAGCTAGCTACATAAACGCACCTGCTTCCTTTGTAAACGCATAAGCTAACTAAATAAACACCCCATTTCGTCCTGTAAACGCGTTAGCTAGCTACATAAACGCACCTGCTTGCCTTGTAAACGCATTAGCTAGCTAAATAAACGCCCCATTTCGTCCTGAAAACGCATGAGCTAGCAACATAAATGCACCTGCTTGCTTTGTAAACGTATTAGCTAGCTAAATAAACGCCCCATTTCGTCCTGTAAACGCATTAGCTAGCTACATAAACGCACCTGCTTGCTTTGTAAACGTATCAGCTAGCTAAATAAACGCCCCATTTTGTCCCGTAAACGCATTAGCTAGCTACATAAACGCACCTGCTTGCTTTGTAAACGTATTAGCTAGGTAAATAAACGCCCCATTTCGTCCTGTAAACGCATTAGCTAGCTACATAAACGCACCTGCTTGCTTTGTAAACGTATTAGCTAGCTAAATAAACGCCCCATTTCGTCCTGTAAACGCATGAGCTAGCTACATAAATGCACCTGCTTGCTTTGTAAACGTATTAGCTAGCTAAATAAACGCCCCATTTCGTCCTGTAAACGCATTAGCTAGCTACATAAACGCACCTGCTTGCTTTGTAAACGTATTAGCTAGCTAAATAAACGCCCCATTTCGTCCTGTAAACGCATGAGCTAGCTACATAAATGCACCTGCTTGCTTTGTAAACGTATTAGCTAGCTAAATAAACGCCCCATTTCGTCCGGTAAACGCATGAGCTAGCTACATAAATGCACCTGCTTGCTTTGTAAACGCATTAGCTAGCTAAATAAACGCCCCATTTTGTCCTGTAAACGCATGAGCTGGCTACATAAATGCACCTGCTTGCTTTGTAAACGTATTAGCTAGCTAAATAAACGCCCCATTTCGTCCTGTAAGCGCATGAGCTAGCTACATAAATGCACCTGCTTGCTTTGTAAACGTATTAGCTAGCTAAATAAACGCCCCATTTCGTCCTGTAAACGCATGAGCTGACTACATAAACGCACCTGCTTGCTTTGTAAACGTATTAGCTAGCTAAATAAACGCCCCATTTCGTCCTGTAAACGCATGAGCTAGCTACATAAATGCACCTGCTTGCTTCGTAAACGTATTAGCTAGCTAAATAAACGCCCCATTTCGTCCTGTAAACGCATTAGCTAGCTACATAAACGCACCTGCTTGCTTTGTTAACGTATTAGCTAGCTAAATAAACGCCCCATTTCGTCCTGTAAACGCATGAGCTAGCTACATAAATGCACCTGCTTGCTTTGTAAACGCATTAGCTAGCTAAATAAACGCCCCATTTCGTCCTGTAAACGCATGAGCTAGCTACATAAATGCACCTGCTTGCTTTGTAAACGCATTAGCTAGCTAAATAAGTAGTATTCTTACATTTACTATTTTCACCATCAAAACTTGATAAAGTTTCCAACATATTCCAGTTTAAAAGTCATTTTTTAGCTTTTATGAATTTTGCTATGGCCACTTGAATTTTGGCTCGATAGAATATTTTGCTGCGGTGCTGCCATTTCTGTTTCAGCCTGTGCAATACTTTTGCTCACTAAGTGTACATAAGCACGAAAAACCGTTATTGTGTAGACAAAAGGAGTTCATTTTTACCTCAGGACTCCATTGGTAACATTCTCAAAAGGAAAGTGGCACTGATTGGGCAACCTCAACAGACATGTGCTCGCGTTTCTGATTGGCCTATTTCGATCCACAATTGGGTGTATATATTAGCTAGCGCAGAGTTTTCGATCTATGTTCTGACGTTTTATACTCTAATAAGTGTCAAATTAAAAGCTTTAGTATAATCAAACGTTTGCGTTTTGAAAATCCATTTTTAAGTTTTGTACCACCAAAAGATTGTTAGTTTACATCCACTGACGGACTGGCAGGGAAACAAGATTGCAATCGCACAGTGTCTTCGTTTCTATTGTTTGGTCTTTTTCCAAATCTTTTAGTTTCTATTTGTAACTAATGTGAGCTAAGTTCAAATTCAGTTTAAATCTAAAACAAGGCGCAAGTGTTTTCAAACTTTAAGGTCCTTTAAATAATGAATATGTATGTGGCTTTTTAATGTTTCTAGTATTACTTTAATGGTTTCCATAAGTTTGGACACGAATCTGTCAATGCTTTCTGTCAAATATATGTAGTAACCACATTGCAGATGAGTTTCATTGTACAATGATCCGTCCTCTGTATGGTATGAAATAATGCAAGCTATTTAAGTTGCTGACTTCAAAAGACAAATTTCTTTTCCGTACGTGTCAAGAAAGACAATTAATTACATAAGTTCTAGCAAATTATAATTTATTGTAAAATTTTAGTTTATCGTATTACACTCATTTGTATTGGATTGCTTCTCGTCGTTTATGCTGTTCCTATAGCTCTAGCTCTTGACTTCCTCAGTTTTTAGGGAAATTATAAAGCATAGCTCCCATCAGCAACGAAACAATAAAAAATGACAGGTAACGAAATAAAGAGAACGAAGGATTTTTGGGAAATTCCAAAGCAAAGATCCTTACAGCATTATAGCAATAAAAAATGACAGTCACTCAAATAAAGAGATCCATGGATTTTAAGGAAATTCTAAAGCATAGCTCCCTACAGCAACGAAGCAATAAAAATGACAGGCAATGAATAAAAGAGAGTGAAGTATTTTAGGGAAATTCTGAAACATAGCTCCCTACAGCAACGAAGCAATAAAAAATGACAGGCAATGAAATAAAGTGAGTGAAGTATTTTAGGGAAATTCTGAAACATAGCTCCCTACAGCAAACTTAGCATGAAAAAATGACATTCAATGAAAAAAAAGAGAGTGAAGTATTTTAGGGAAAATCTAAAACATAGCCCCCTACAGCAACTTACCAAAAAAAATGACAGGCAATGAAATAAAGAGAGCCAAGGATTTTAGGGAAATTCTAAAGCATAGCTCCCTACAGCAACACAGCAATAAAAAATGACAGGCAATGAAATAAAGACAACGAAGGATTTTAGGGAGATTCTGAAGCAAAGCTCCCTACAGCAACGAAGCAATAAAAAATGACATGCAATAAAATAAAGAGAACCAACGATTTTAGGAAAAGTCTAAAGCAAAGTTCCTTACAGCAACACAGCAATAAAAAATGACAGGCAATGAAATAAAGACAACGAAGGATTTTAGGGAGATTCTGAAGCAAAGCTCCCTACAGCAACGAAGCAATAAAAAATGACATGCAATAAAATAAAGAGAACCAACGATTTTAGGAAAAGTCTAAAGCAAAGTTCCTTACAGCAACACAGCAATAAAAAATGACAGGCAATGAAATAAAGACAACGAAGGATTTTAGGGAGATTCTGAAGCAAAGCTCCCTACAGCAACGAAGCAATAAAAAATGACATGCAATAAAATAAAGAGAACCAACGATTTTAGGAAAAGTCTAAAGCAAAGTTCCTTACAGCAACGAAGCAATAAAAATTGACAGGCAATTAAATGAAGAAAGCGAAGGATTTGAAGAAAATTCTGAGGCATAGCTCCCTACAGTAATTTAGCAATAAAAATGACAAGCAATGAACAAATAAGAACAAAGGATTTTTGAGAAATTTAAAAGCCAAGCTCCCTACAGAAACTTAGCAAAAAAAATTATAGGCAATGAAATAAAGAGAGCCAAGGAATTTAGGGAAAATCTTATACATAGCCCCCTAGAGCAACTTAACAAAAAAATTGACAGGCAAAGAAATAAAGATAATCAAGGATTTTAGGGAATTTCTAAAGCATAGCTCCCTATAGCAACTTAGCAAAAAAAAGACAGCCAATGAAATAAAGAGAACGAGGCATTTAAATGAAAATCTAAAGCATAGCTCCCATCAGCAACTTAGCATTGAAAATTGACAGGCAATGAAATAAATAGAATGAAGTACTTTAGGGAAATTCTGAAACATAGCTCCCTACAGCAAACTTAGCATGAAAAAATGACAGGCAATGAAAAAAAGAGACTGAAGTATTTTAGGGAAAATTTAAAATATAGCCCCCTACAGCAACTTTCCAAATAAAATAACAGGCAATGAAATAAAAAGAGCCAAGATTTTTAGGGAAATTCTAAAGCATAGCTCCCTACAGCAACACAGCAAAAAAAAGACAGGCAATGAAATAAAGAGAACGAGGGATTTAAATGAAAATCTAAAGCATAGCTCCCATCAGTAACGAAACAATAAAAAATGACAGGTAACGAAATAAAAAGAACGATGGATTTTCGGTAAATTCCAAAGCAAAAATCCTTACAGCAACTTAGCATTGAAAATTGGCAGGCAACGAAATAAAGAGAGTGAAGTATTTTAGGGAAATTCTAAAACATAGCCCCCCACAGCAACTTAGCAAAAAAAACCCAATATAGAGAGCGAAGGATTCTAGGGAAATTCTAAAACATAGCTCCCTACAGCAAGTTAAGGCAGTCAATGAAATAAAGAGAGCAAAGGATTTTATGGAAATTATAAAGCATAGCTCCCCTCAGCAACGAGACAATAAAAAATGACAGGTAACGAAATTAAGAGAACGAGGGATTTTTGGGAAATTCCAAAGCAAAGATCCTTACAGCATTATAGCAATAAAAAATGACAGTAACTCAAATAAAGAGATCCATGGATTTTAAGGAAATTCTAAAGCATAGCTCCCTACAGCAACAAAGCAATAAAAAATGACAGGCAATGAAATAAAGAGGGTGAAGTATTTTAGGGAAAATCTAAAACATAGCCCCCTACAGCCACTTTCCAAATAAAATGACAGGCAATGAAATAAAAAAAGCCAAGATTTTTAGGAAAAGTCTAAAGCATAGCTCCCTACAGCAACAAAGCAATAAAAAATGACAGGCAATGAAATAAAGACAACAAAGGATTTTAGGGAGATTCTGAAGCATAGCTCCCTACAGCAACGAAGCATTAAAAAATGACAGGCAAAAAATAAAGAGAATGAAGGATTTTAGGAAAAGTCTAAAGCAAAGTTCCTTACAGCAACGAATCAATAAAAAATGACAGGCAATGAAATATAGAGAGAGAACAATTTTAGGGAATGTCTAAAACAAAGCTCCCTACAGCATCTTAGCAATAAAAATTGACAGGCACTTAAATGAAGAAAGCGAAGGATTTTAAGAAAATTCTGAAGCATAGCTCCCTACAGTAATTTAGCAATAAAAAATGACCAGCAATCAAAAAAAGAGAACCAAGGATTTTTGAGAAATTTCAAAGCCAAGCTCTCTACAGCAACTTAGCAAAAAAAATTCATAGGCAATGAAATAAAGAGAGCGAAGGAATTTAAGGAAAATCTTATACATAGCCCCCTACAGCAACTTAACAAAAAAAATGACAGGCAATGAAAAAAAGATAATCAAGGATTTTAGGGAATTTCTAAAGCATAGCTCCCTATAGCAATTTAGCAAAAAAAAAGACAGGCAATGAAATAAAGAGAACGAAGGATTTTAATGAAAATCTAAAGCATAGCTCCCATCAGCAACGAAACAATAAAAAATGACAGGTAACGAAACAAAGAGAACGAAGGATTTTTGGGAAATTCCAAAGCAAAGATCCTTACAGCATTATAGCAATTTGAAAATGACAGTCACTCAAATAAAGAGATCCGTGGATTTTAAGGAAATTCTAAAACACAGCTCCCTACAGCAACGAAGCAATAAAAAATGACAGGCGATGAAATAAAGAAAACGAAGGATAATAATGAAAATCTAAAGCATAGCTCCCTACAGCAACTTAGCATTGAAAATTGACAGGCAATGAAATAAATAGAGTGAAGTACTTTAGGAAAATTCTAAAACTTAGCCACCCACAGCAACTTCGCAATAAAAACTGACAGACAATTGAATAAAGAGAGCGAAGGATTCTAGGGAAATTCTAAAACATAGCTCCCTACAGCAAGTTAACGATAAAAAAAAGGCAGTCAATGAAATAAAGAGAGCGAAGGTTTTTAGGGAAATTTTAAACCATAGCTCCCATCAGCAACGAAACAATAAAAAATGACAGGTAACAAAATAAAGAGAACGAAGGATTTTTGGGAAATTCCAAAGCAAAGATCCTTACAGCATTATAGCAATTAAAAAATGACAGTCACTCAAATAAAGAGATCCATGGATTTTAAGGAAATTCTAAAACACAGCTCCCTACAGCAACGAAGCAATAAAAAATGACAGGAAATGAAATAAAGAGAGTGAAGTATTTTAGGGAAATTCTAGAACATAGCTCCCTACAGCAACTTGGCAATAAAAACCGACAGACAATTGAATAAAGAGAGCGAAGGGTTCTAGGGAAATTCTAAAACATAGCTCCCTACAGCAAGTTAAGGCAGTCAATGAATTAAAGAGAGCAATGGATTTTAGGGAAATTATAAAGGATAGCTTCCTACAGCAACGAAGCAATAAAAAATGACAGGCAATGAAATAAAGAGAGTGAAGTATTTTAGGGAAATTCTGAAACATAGCTCCCTTCAGCAACGAAGCAATAAAAAATGACAGGCAATGAAAAAAAGAGAGTGAAGTATTTTAGGGAAAATCTAAAACATAGCCCCCTACAGCAACTTTCCAAATAAAATGACAGGCAATGAAATAAAGAGAGCAAAGATTTTTATGGAAATTCTAAAGCATAGCTCCCTACAGCAACAAAACAATAAAAAATGACAGGCAATGAAATAAAGACAACCAAGAATTTTAGGGAGATTCTGAAGCATAGCTCCCTACAGCAACGAAGCAATAAAAAATGACAGGCATTAAAATAAAGAGAACCAAAGATTTTAGGAAAAGTCTAAAGCAAAGTTCCTTACAGCAACGAAGCAATAAAAAATGACAGGCAATGAAATATAGAGAGAGAAGATTTTTAGGGAAAATCTAAAACATAGCCCCCTACAGCAACTTACCAAAAAAATGACGGGCAATGAAATAAAGATAATCTAGGATTTTAGGGAATTTCTAAAGCATAGCTCCCTATAGCAAGTTAGCAAAAAAAAGACAGGCAATGAAATAAAGAGAACGAAGGATTTTAATGAACATCTAAAGCATAGCTCCCTACAGCAACTTAGCATTGAAAATTGACAGGCAATGAAATAAAGAGAGTAAAGTATTTAGGGAAATTCTAAAACATAGCCCCCCACCGCAACTTAGCAAAAAAAAACCGACAGACAATTAAATATAGAGAGCGAAGGATTCTAGGGAAATTCTAAAACATAGCTCCCTACAGCAAGTTAGCGATAAAAAATGGCAGTCAATGAAATAAAGAGAGCAAAGGATTTTATGGAAATTATAAAGCATAGCTCCCATCAGCAACGAGTCAATAAAAAATGACAGGTAACGAAATTAAGAGAACGAAGGATTTTTGGGAAATTCCAAAGCAAAGATCCTTACAGCAACGAAGCAATAAAAAATGACAGGCAATGAAATAAAGAGAGTGAAGTATTTCAGGGAAATTCTAAAACATAGCCCCCCACAGCAACTTAGCAAAAAAAACCGACAGACAATTAAATATAGAGAGCGTAGGATTCTAGGGAAATTATAAAACATAGCTCCCTACAGCATGTTAGCGATAAAAAATGGCAGTCAATGAAATAAAGAGAGCAAAGGATTTTATGTAAATTATAAAGCATAGCTCCCATCAGCAACGAGACACTAAAAAATGACAGGTAACGAAATTAAGAGAACGAAGGATTTTTGGGAAATTCCAAAGCAAAGATCCTTACAGCATTATAGCAATAAAAAATGACAGTCACTCAAAAAAAGAGATCCATGGATTTTAAAGAAATTCTAAAGCATAGCTCCCTGCAGCAACGAAGCAATAAAAAATGACAGGAAATGAAATAAAGAGAGTGAAGTATTTTAGGGAAATTCTAGAACATAGCTCCCTACAGCAACTTGGCAATAAAAAACCGACAGACAATTGAATAAAGAAAGCGAAGGGTTCTAGGGAAATTCTAAAACATAGCTCCCTACAGCAAGTTAAGGCAGTCAATGAATTAAAGAGAGCAATGGATTTTAGGGAAATTATAAAGGATAGCTTCCTACAGCAACGAAGCAATAAAAAATGACAGGCAATGAAATAAAGAGAGTGAAGTATTTTAGGGAAATTCTGAAACATAGCTCCCTTCAGCAACAAAGCAATAAAAAATGACAGGCAATGAAAAAAAGAGAGTGAAGTATTTTAGGGAAAATCTAAAACATAGCCCCCTACAGCAACTTTCCAAATAAAATGACAGGCAATGAAATAAAGAGAGCAAAGATTTTTATGGAAATTCTAAAGCATAGCTCCCTACAGCAACAAAACAATAAAAAATGACAGGCAATGAAATAAAGACAACCAAGGATTTTAGGGAGATTCTGAAGCATAGCTCCCTACAGCAACGAAGCAATAAAAAATGACAGGCATTAAAATAAAGAGAACCAAAGATTTTAGGAAAAGTCTAAAGCA
>NW_027019675.1:0-15606 GCF_013076305.1 Rhopilema esculentum
TATCTGCATGGTTGTATCAGCCTAGACGATAATTCTTCATTTTTGGTCTTTTGGTCACATCTTCATGTATAATGTTTATTTTTCATCATAAATATGCAATAGACAATTTTTCCATATTTTGTCAGTCTGCTCACCAAAATTCATAAAATCTCCATTATCTGCATGGTTGTATCAGCCTAGACGATAATTCTTCATTTTTGGTCTTTTGTTCACATCTTCATGTATAATGTTTATTTTTCATCAGCATTATGCAATAGACAATTTTTCCATATTTTGTCAGTTCGCTCATCAGAATCCATAAAATTTCCATTATCTGCATGGTTGTATCAGGCTAGACAATAATTCTTTTTATTGGTCTTTCGGTCACATCTTCATGTATAATGTTTATTTTTCATCAGCAATATGCAATAGACAATTTTCCATATTTTGTCAATCCGCTCATCAGAATTCATAAAATTTTCATTATCTGCATGGTTCTATCAGGTTAGACCATAATTCTTCATTTTCGGTCGTTTGGTCACATCCTCATAACAATGTTTTTTTCTTCGGCAATATGCAAAAGACGAATTCTTCCATATTTTGTCAATCCACTCATTAGAATCCATAAAATTTCCATTATCTGCATTGTTGTATCAGCGTAGACCCTAATTCTTCATTATCGGTCTCTATGTCACATCCTCATATATAATGTTTATTTTTCATCAGCAATATGTAATACACGACTTTTTCCATATTTTATCAGTTGATGTATCAGAATCCATAAGATTTCCATTATCTGCATTGTTGTATCAGCATAGACCCTAATTCTTCATTATCGGTCTCTATGTCACATCCTCATATATAATGTTTATTTTTCATCAGCAATATGAAATAGACGACTTTTTCCATATTTTATCAGTTGATGTATCAGAATCCATAAGATTTCCATTATCTGCATCGTTGTATCAGCGTGGACCCTAATTCTTCATTATCGGTCTCTATGTCACATCCTCATATATAATGTTTATTTTTCATCAGCAATATGAAATAGACGACTTTTTCCATATTTTATCAGTTGATGTATCAGAATCCATAAGATTTCCATTATCTGCATCGTTGTATCAGCGTGGACCCTAATTCTTCATTATCGGTCTCTATGTCACATCCTCATATATAATGTTTATTTTTCATCAGCAATATGAAATAGACGACTTTTTCCATATTTTATCAGTTGATGTATCAGAATCCATAAGATTTCCATTATCTGCATCGTTGTATCAGCGTGGACCCTAATTCTTCATTATCGGTCTCTATGTCACATCCTCATATATAATGTTTATTTTTCATCAGCAATATGAAATAGACGACTTTTTCCATATTTTATCAGTTGATGTATCAGAATCCATAAGATTTCCATTATCTGCATCGTTGTATCAGCGTGGACCCTAATTCTTCATTATCGGTCTCTATGTCACATCCTCATATATAATGTTTATTTTTCATCAGCAATATGAAATAGACGACTTTTTCCATATTTTATCAGTTGATGTATCAGAATCCATAAGATTTCCATTATCTGCATCGTTGTATCAGCGTGGACCCTAATTCTTCATTATCGGTCTCTATGTCACATCCTCATATATAATGTTTATTTTTCATCAGCAATATGAAATAGACGACTTTTTCCATATTTTATCAGTTGATGTATCAGAATCCATAAGATTTCCATTATGTGCATTGTTGTTTCAGCGTAGACCCTAATTCTTCATTATCGGTCTCTATGTCATATCCTTAAATATAATGTTTATTTTTCATCAGCAATATGAAATAGACGAATTTTTCCATATTTTATCAGTCAGCTCATCTCAATCCATAAAATTTTCATTATTTGCATGGTTGTATCAGCCTAGACCATAATTCTTCATTTTTGGTCCTTTGTTAGGTCCGCAAACTTAGCTATTTTTCTATCAGTTCTCTTCAACTACTTGACAACAAATAGCTTTTTTGGAAAAAAATTTCTTGTATCGTTTTTCAATTCACCATTTCCAATTTGTTGACAGAGAGAAACGCTCTAGAATTTTATTTACTTTTATTAAGTTGAAGGAATCAAAGAATTACTGAAAAAAGAGCTGATAGAAAGTCTCATTACATGAAAGAAAGAATATATCCAAATATTTACTTGGAGATTTATAACCTTTGAAATGAAATCTTTTACCTGTAAAAAGTCTAAGTGCGAAAGCTCACTTACCGATGTTAACTGAATTCGGATTCTCTTCCCAATTAAAAGTTTCCACGGAATTGTTTTCCAAGAAATGTTTATGTCCAATCGCCGTGACATCTTTATCCAACTGCCACCGTTTCGAAACTCAACTTGCTTTTATAGGCACAAATTTGATTGTGACGTAATATTGATTAAAAAAGTAACATGTCCATCAAAAATATGCTTCTTGCGTTGGTATTCTGCCTAAATGAAAGAATAATCGTAAATTGTTTTTTATAGATAATGCATGGAAATTTCTTCTAAGGATTTACTTGTGTTGTTGCAGTCATTTTCATGCATTCGAACTCAAGCTAGCAATGTCAGCCATGTGTTTATCCTTGAAAACACTTATGCCAAAGTATATTTATATGATTACATTGAAGGTACAAAGTGCATCTTGCAAAAGATCATACTTGAAAGAAACATAAATAATTGAGGCCATATTTTTGCTTGATTTCAACTACTCATCAGAATTGATAGATTTTTAAGATATGAATCGTTCAAACATAGTAGACTATTATTACCTATTGTTGGACTATGGGTCAAATTTTCATATAAAATGATTAATGCCATAAGCAAAACTAAATTTTTCCATATTTTATCAGTCTGTTCATCCAAATGTTTAAATGTTCATTATCTATATGGTTGTATCAGACTAGACTATAATTTTTCCTTTTTTGGTCTTTGGGTCACATCCTCATATAAAATGTTTATTTTTCATCAGCAATATGCAATAAACGATTTTTCCATATTTTGTCAGTCCACTCATGAGAATCCATAAAATTTCCATTTTTATCAGTCAGCTCATCTCAATCCATAAAATTAGAATTCATTAGAATCCATAAAATTTCCATTTTTATCAGTCAGCTTATCAGAATTCGTAAAATCTCCATTATCTGCATGGTTGTAACAGCTTTTGCAAAATGATTGATGAGAACAAAAACCACAGTTCGCGTATGTGGAAATCCCTAAAAGATGCCCTTCCTCAGTCAGCCAACCATTCTGTTTCTGTTATCAAATCCGGAAAGAAACTCCTTTCTAAACCAGTTCAAGTTGCTGAAGTGTTTTACAAACATTTTACAACTATAGGTCAAAAAATCGCAAAGGCCTTTGGGAAAGGAAATAAAGATTCAAGAGGAATTTTGCAAAAGAAAACTGATAAGAGTTTCCAACTGGATCTCGTAACAAGCAATTTCGTGAAAATCCAACTGCAAAACTTAAAAACAAACAAAGCAATTGGCTTAGACAAAATCAGCGCAAGGTTATTGAAAGACTCCGCTGACATCATTGCACCATCTCTACAAGCCCTAATAAACAAATCGTTTCTTGAAGGCAAATTTCCCAAAAACTGGAAATCGGCAAAAGTTGTAGCTTTATTCAAGAGTGGAGATAAAAGTAACTGTGACAATTACAGACCCATTTCCATCTTACCTACAATAAGCAAGATAATCGAGCGAGCAGTTCATAAGCAGTTTTACGAATACTTGCAAGTAAACAATCTCCTCTTCAAAGATCAGTTCGGATTTAGAAACAAAATGTCTACAAGCTCTGCTCTTTTACAAATTACGGACAGCCTCCTTGAAAGCATGGACAAAGGTCATGTATCTGGTGTTGTGTACTTAGATTTGAAAAAAGCCTTCGACACGGTCGATCATTCTTTGTTGCTTTTGAAATTGACAGAATATGGTGTTTCTACAGCTTGTCTGAAATTGTTTCGCTCCTATCTTAGTCAGAGATCACAGCAAACGTCGGTTGGGGACGCTCTCTCACTGAAACGAAACGTAACGATTGGAGTACCTCAAGGATCAGTTTTAGGTCCCTTACTTTTTCTTGTTTTTATCAACGACTTGCCGTTATCATTAAAATACTCGAACACAATCTTGTTTGCAGATGACTCAGTTATCTATTACTCGGGAAAAAACTGTAATGAAATCCAAAATAAGATGAATGAGGACTTGGCTCTAGTGAAAGAATGGCTAAACGACCATCGACTTACGTTAAACATCACTAAATCAAAGTTTGTTGTGGTTGGAGGAAAGCAGCATTTAAAGCGTTTCAAAGATATGACACTGAAAATCAAAGAGGACGAACTAAGTCGAGAAACAAGTTATAAATATCTTGGTATAATAATAAATGAAAATATGACATGGGGGGATCACATTGCTTCATTGCAGCAAAAAGTAGAAAAAAGAATAGGTTTGTTAAAAAGAATTAGTCATCTAATCCCCAGGGCACAACGTTTAACTTTGGTAAACACTATGATAATACCATTGTTTGATTATGGAGATACTGTTTGAGGGGGATAGAAATAACCAATGTTCGATGAAGTCTCTGCAAGTTCTTCATAACAAATGCGCCAAACTGGTATTGAACATGAAACCAAATGACTCAAGCACGAAGGCCTTAAATTTACTGCACTGGAAATCTCTAGATATCAGAAGAAAGTTCCATCGATGTGCCACCATTTACAAGTCGAAAAAAAACGATATAAGTTACACTTTCAGCAATAAAACAGGACACGATTTGCATAACATCCAAACAAGGAACAAAGAGCAATACCATCTATCTAAAGTAAGGACAAATTGGGGGAAGCAAGTGTCATCCTAGCTGTTTGTTGATGACTGGAATAATCTGGACACAAACATTAAGTTGGCAGGAACTTTTAATATTTTTAAACAAAGGTTTTGGACAATGTGAACTGACTTTATCCACTATGATGAGCTTTTTTAATTTTTTAATGTTTTAGTAAATCGATATAATTAGTTAAATAGAGGACCCTCATGAAAAGCACCCTCGAGTGATTGAGGCCATCCTCTGTAAATATTTGTCTTATTATTATTATTATTATAAGCCTAGACCATAATTATTCACTTTTCGTCTTTGGGTTACATCCACATGTAAAATGTTTATTTTTCATTAGCAATATGCAATAGACGACTTTTTCCATTCTTTTTTAGTCCGTTTATCTGAAGCCATAAAAATTTCAATTGTTTGCAAGGTTTTATCAGCCTAGAGCATAATTCATTTCTTTGGTATTTTAGTCACATCCTCATATAAAATGTTTATGTTTCATCAGCAATATGAAATAGACTATTTTTTCATATTTTGTCAGTCTGCTCACCAAAATTCATAAAATCTCCATTATCTGCATGGTTGTATCAGCTTAGACCATAATTCTTCAGTTTTGGTTTTTGGGTCACAGACTCATATACAATGTTAATTTTTCAACAGCAATATGCAATAGACGATTTTTTTCATATTTTATCATTTCGCTTATCAGAATCCAAACAATTTCCATTATCTGCATGGTTGTATCAGCCTAGACGATAATTCCTCATAATTGGTCCTTTGTTCAGGTCTGCATATTTAGTTTTTTTGCTGTCAAGTATCTTCAACTTCTTGACAACAAATAGCTTTTTTGGAAAAAAATTGTTCTTGTATCGTTTTTCAATTGATCATTACCAATTTGTTGACAGAGAGAAACTCTCTAGAATTTTATTTACTTTTATTAAGTTGAAGGAATCAATGAATTACTGAAAAAAGGGCTGACAGGAAGTCTCATTACATGAAAGGTTGTATCAGCCTAGAATAAAATTTTGCATTTTTGGTCTTCGGGTCACATTCTCATAAACAATAATTTTATTTCATCAGAAATATGCAAAAGACGATTTTTTCCATATCTTATCATTCCGCTCATCAGAATCCACTAAAGTTCCATTATCTGCATGGCTGTATCAGCTTAGACAATAATTCTTCATTTTTGGTCTTTGAGTCACATCCTCATATATAATGTTTATTTTTCATCAGCAATATGTAATTGACGATTTTTTCCATATCTTATCATTCCGCTCATCAGAATCCACTAAAGTTCCATTATCTGCATGGCTGTATCAGCTTAGACAATAATTCTTCATTTTTGGTCTTTGAGTCACATCCTCATATATAATGTTTATTTTTCATCAGCAATATGTAATTGACGATTTTTTCCATATCTTATCATTCCGCTCATCAGAATCCACTAAAGTTCCATTATCTGCATGGCTGTGTCAGCTTGGACCATAAATCTTCATTTTGGGTCTTTTGATCACATCCTCATATATAATTTTTTTCCCTCAGGAATATGCAATAGACGACTTTTTCCATTCTTTATCAGTCCGCTTTTCAGAAACCATAAAATTTCTTTTATCTGCATGGTTGTATCAGTCTAGATCATAATTCCTCTTTTTTCATCTTTTTTGACATCCACATGTCTAATGTTTATTTTTCATTAGCAATATGCAATAGAGAATTTTCCATATTTTGTCAGTTTGTTCATTAGAATTTATAAAATCTCCATCATCTGCATGGCTGTATCAGCTTAGACAATAATTCTTCATTTTTGGTCTTTGAGTCACATCCTCATATATAATGTTTATTGTTCATCAGCAATATGCAATGGATGATTTTTTCCATATTTTCTCAGTTTGCTCATCAGAATTCTTAAAATCTCCATCTTTTGCATGGCTGTATTAGCTTAAAACATAAATCTTCATTTTTGTTCTTTCGGTCACATCCACTTACATAATTTTTAGTTTTTATCAGCAATATGCAAGAAACGAATTTTCCATATTTTGTCAGTTTGTTCATTAGAATTTATAAAATCTCCATCATCTGCATGGCTGTATCAGCCTAGACCAAAATTTTTCATTTTTGGTCTTTCGGTTATATCTCCATGTATCATGTTTATGTTTCATCAGCAATATGTAATAGACAATTTTTTCATATTTTGTCCGTCCGCTCATAAGAATTCTTAACATATCCATTTTCTGCATGGTTGTATCAGCCTAGACCATAATTCTTCATTTTTGGTCTTTGGGTAACATCCTCATATAAAATTTTTCTTTCTCATCAGCAATAAGCAATGGACGATTTTTCCATATTTTGTCAGTCCGCTCATCAGAATTCATAAAATCTCCATCATCTGCATGGTTCTATCAGCTTAGACCATATTTCTTCATTTTTGGCTTTCGGTCACATCCTCTTACATAATGTTTATTTTTCATCAGCAATATGCAATAGACGATTTTCCATATTTTGTCCGTCCGCTCATTAGAATTCTTAAAATCTCCATTATCTGCATGGCTGTATCAGCTTAGACCATAATTCTTCATTTTTGGTCTTTGGGTCACTTCCTCATATATAATGTTTAATTTTCAGCAGCAATATGCAATAGACGATTTTTTCTATATCTTATCAGTCCGCTCTTCAGAATCCACAAAAGTTCCATTGTTTGCATCGTTGTGATAGCTTAGACCATAATTCTTCATTTTTGGTCTTTCGCCCACATCTTCATATATAATGATTATTTTTCATCAGCAACATGCAATAGACGATTTTTTCATATTTTGTCAGTCCGCTCATAAGAATTCATAAAATCTCCATTATCTGCATGGCTGTATCAGCCTTGACCATATTTCTTCATTTTTGGTCTTTGGGTCACATCCACATATATAATGTTTATTTTTCATCAGCAACATGCAATAGACGATTTTTTCATATTTTGACAGTCCGCTCATCGGAATTCATAAAATCTCCGTTACCTGCATCGTTGTATCAGCTTAAACCAAAACTCTTCATTTTTGGTCTTTGAGTCACATCTTCATATTTAATGTTTATTTTTCATCAGCAATATGCAACAGACAATTTTCCATATTTTGTTGGTCCGTTCATTAGAATTCATAAAATCTCAATTATCTGCATGGTTGTATCACCCTAGACCAGAATTCTTCATTTTTGGTCTTTGGGCCACATCCTCATATGTAATGTTTATTTTTCATCAGCAATATGCAATAGACGATTTTCTATAATTTGTTGGTCCGTTCATTAGAAATCAAAAAATCTCCATTATTTGCATGATTGTATCACCCTACACCAGAATTTCGCAGTTTTGGTCTTTTGGTCACAACCTCAAGTAAAATGTTTTTTTTCATTAGCAATAATCAATCAACGATTTTTCCATTAATTGTCGGTCCGCTCATTAGAATCCATAAAATCTCCATTAGCTTTATGGCTGTATCAGCCCAGACCATAATTCTTCATTTTTATTCTTTGGGTCACATCCACATATATAATTTTTATTTTTCATCAGCATCATGCAATAGACGATTTTTTCATATTTTGTCAGTCCGCTCATCGGAATTCATAAAATCTCCATTATCTGCATGGCTGTATCAGCCTTGACCATAATTCTTCATTTTTTGTCTTTGAGTCACATCCACATATATAATGAATATTTTTCAACAGCAATATGCAATAGACGATTTTTCCATATGTTATCAGTCCGCTCATCAGAATCCATCAAATTTTTATTTTCTTGATGGTTGTATCAGCCTAGATCATATTTCTTCTTTTTTGGTCTTTTGGTCACATCCTCATATTTAATCGTTATTTTTCATCAGGAATATGCAATAGACGATTTTTTCTAAATTTTATCAGTCCGCTCATCAGAATCCATCAAATTTCCATTATCTGCAAAGTTTTATCAGCCTAGATCATAATTCTTCTTTTTTGGTCTTTTGGTCACATCCTCATATTTAATCTTTATTTTTCATCAGCAATATGCAATAGACGACTTTTTCCATATTTTATCAGTCCGCTCATCAGAATCCATCAAATTTCCATTATCTGCAAAGTTGTATCAGCCTAGATCATAATTCTTCTTTTTTGGTCTTTTGGTCACATCCACATATATAATGTATATTTTTCAACAGCAATATGCAATAGACTATTTTTCCATATGTTATCAGTCCGCTCATCAGAATCCATCAAATTTCCTTTGTCTGCATAGTTGTATCATCCTAGATCATAACTCTATATTTTTGGTCTTTTGGTCACATCCTCATATTTAATCTTTATTTTTCATCAGCAATATGCAATAGACGACTTTTTCCATATTTTATCAGTCAGCTCATCAGAATCCACAAAATTTCAATCATCTGCATGGTTGTATCAGCCTAGATCATAATTCTTTTTTTTGGTCTTTCGGTCACATCCTCATATAAAATGTTTATTTCTCATCACTAATATGCAATAGACGACTTTTTCCATATTTTATCAGTCCGCTCATCAGAATCCATAAAATTTCAATCATCTGCATGGTTGTATCAGCCTAGACCAAATTTCCTCTTTTTGGTCTTTTGGTCATATCCTCATATATAATGTTTAATTTCCATCAGCAATATGCAAAAGACGATTGTCCCATATTTTGTCAGTCTGCTCATCACAATTCATGAAATCTCCAATATCTTCATGGCTGTATCAGCTTAGACCATAATTTATCAGTTTTTGTCTTTTGGTCACATCCAAATATATAATGTTTATTATTCATCAGCAATATGCAATGGACGATTTTTCCATATTTTGTCATCCCGCTCATCAGAATTGATAAAATCTCCATTATCTGCATGGTTGTATAAGCTTAGATCATATTTCTTCATTTTTGGTCTTTGGGTCACATTCACACATATAATGTTTTTTTTCATTAGCAATATGCAATAGACGATTTTTCCATATTTTGTCATCCCGCTCGTCAGAATTCATAAAATTTCCATTATCTGCATTGCTGTATCAGCTAAGAACATAATTTTTCATTTTTGGTCTTTGGGTCACATCCCATATACAATGTTTATTTTTCATCAGCTATATGCAATAGATGATTCTATTCATATTTTATCTGTCTGCTTATCAGAATCCATAAAATTTCCACTATCTTCATGGTTGTATCAGTTTAGTTCATAATTCTTTACTTTTGGTCTTTGGGTCACATCTTCATATATAATGTTTATCCTTTATCGGCAATATGCAATTGACGACTTTCTTTATATTTTATCAGTCAGCTCATCAGAATCCATTAAAGTTTTAATAACTGCATAATTTTTAGCTTCTGGTCTTTGGGACCAATTCAATCCTCGTATATAATGTTTTTTTCATCAGCTATATGCAATAGATGATTCTATTCATATTTTATCTGTCTGCTTATCAGAATCCATAAAATTTCCACTATCTTCATGGTTGTATCAGTTTAGTTCATAATTCTTTACTTTTGGTCTTTGGGTCACATCTTCATATATAATGTTTATCCTTTATCGGCAATATGCAATTGACGACTTTCTTTATATTTTATCAGTCAGCTCATCAGAATCCATTAAAGTTTTAATAACTGCATAATTATTAGCTTCTGGTCTTTGGGACCAATTCAATCCTCGTATATAATGTTTTTTTCATCAGCTATATGCAATAGATGATTCTATTCATATTTTATCTGTCTGCTTATCAGAATCCATAAAATTTCCACTATCTTCATGGTTGTATCAGTTTAGTTCATAATTCTTTACTTTTGGTCTTTGGGTCACATCTTCATATATAATGTTTATCCTTTATCGGCAATATGCAATTGACGACTTTCTTTATATTTTATCAGTCAGCTCATCAGAATCCATTAAAGTTTTAATAACTGCATAATTATTAGCTTCTGGTCTTTGGGACCAATTCAATCCTCGTATATAATGTTTTTTTCATCAGCTATATGCAATAGATGATTCTATTCATATTTTATCTGTCTGCTTATCAGAATCCATAAAATTTCCACTATCTTCATGGTTGTATCAGTTTAGTTCATAATTCTTTACTTTTGGTCTTTGGGTCACATCTTCATATATAATGTTTATCCTTTATCGGCAATATGCAATTGACGACTTTCTTTATATTTTATCAGTCAGCTCATCAGAATCCATTAAAGTTTTAATAACTGCATAATTATTAGCTTCTGGTCTTTGGGACCAATTCAATCCTCGTATATAATGTTTTTTTCATCAGCCATAGACAATAGATGACAATTTACCAAAAAAGTCAGTTTATCAAAGTCCACAAATTTCTAAAATCTGCTTTGCTGTACGACGACCAACTTTTAGTTAAGTAGATAAAAATACCCAAACATCTATATTAGCTTTTAGTCATTTCTTTCTTATCGTTTGCTATATAAATTTTCAGTGGGTTATACCCTCACAAAAAATGTTCTTTTTTCATTAGCAATGTGCAATGAATGATAAAGTTCCCATTTTATCACCCGCTCAAAGATGTTTAATAATTTTGCAATATCTGCATCGTTGTTCTAGACTAGTTCATGATTCTTCATTTTTGGTCCTTTGATCAGGTCTGCATACTTAGCTTTTTTGCTAACAGTTCTCTTCAATTACTTGACAACAAATAGCTTTTTAGTAAAAACATTTCTTGTGTCGGTTTTAAATTGATCGTTTCCATTTTGTTGACACAGAGAAACTCTCTAGAATATTATTTACTTTAATGAAGTTCAAGGAATCAATGAATTACTGAAAAAACGAGTGTTAAAACTCACTTACCGATAAAAACTGAAGGAGGATTCTCTTTCCAATTAGAAGTTTCCACGGAATTGTTTGCCAAAGAGTGTTTACGTCCAATCGCGGTGACATCTTTATCCAACTGCCGCCGTTTGGAAACTCAAGTTGCTTTTATAGGCAAACATTTGATTGTGACGTAATATTGATTAAAAACGTAACATGCCCATCAAATATATGCTTCATGCGTCCGCATACAGCCTAAATAAAAGAATAATTGCAAATTGTTTCTTATCGACATTCGTGAAATTTTCTTTTAAGGATATACTTGGAATTGTAATGTTGTAATCAATTTCATGTATTATAACTCAAGTTAGGAATGTCAGCTGTATGTTTATCTCTGAACAAATGCCAAAATATAATTATGTGAATACAATCCAGGGAAAAAGTGTATCTTAAAAAAGATCATATTGGAAACCAACAGGACTAATTGACGGCATGTTTTTACGTTAATTCAACTACTCTGGCTTTTCCATATTTTATGAGTCCACTCATCAAATTGAAAAATTCTGAAAAATATGCATCGTTGAAACAGGCTAGAACAGGCAAATATCATTGTACAAGAACAGACCATACTACTTCATTTTTGGTCCTGGGTCAAATCCTCACACATACTGTTTTTTTAAGATCAGCCACAGCCCATAAATGACAAACTTCCATATTTTCTAAGTCCTCTCAAAAAATTCCATAATCTTTCATTTTCTGCATAATTTTATAAAATGCTTCTTCATTTTGGTCATTGAGTCGGATGGATCTTGTTGTTTTTGTCACCAGCCATTGGCAAAAGATGCCAATTTTCCATACTCTATAAGTTTGCTCAACAATTTCAATAATCATTCAATTTTTGCATTTTTGTATCAGACAAGACAATATTCTTCCATCTTGGGTTTTGTTCGGATCCTAATGAACAATCTTTTTTGACGTCAGCCATAGGGATTTTCTTTACTTTATAAGTCGGCTCAACAAAATTCATAATATATCACCTTCTGCATCTTTCTATCGACAAGACAATGATGCTTCGTTTTTGGTAATATGATCCTCATAAATAACGTTCTTTTTCATCAGCCATAAGCACTAGATGACAATATTCTATAATTTGTAAGTCTGCTGAACAAAGTCCATAATAATTCAATTTCTGTATCCTTTTTGCAGACAAGACAAGGTTTCTTCATTTTTGGTATTTGAGTCGAATCCTCATATTAAGTGTTTTTTTGTCATGAGCAATGTGTATTGGATGATGATTTGATATACTTTATCAGTCCGCTCGAATTTTCATAATTTTCCAATCTACGTCTCGTTGTACCATTCTAGACAATTATTCTACAGATTTGGTTACTGAGTGTAATCCTTATACACATTGCTTCTTGTAATGAGCAATAGGTAATAGATGATAATTTTCACCATTTTATCATTCTGCTCAACAATCTCCATCATTTTCCAATTTATGCCTCGTTGTACCAATCTAGACAACAATTCTTCTGTACTGGTTTTGGGTGAACTTCTTATACACAATCCTTTTTGTCATGAGCAATGTGCATTAGATGATAATTTTCCACATTTAATCATTCCTCTAAAGAATTTCTATAAATTTAAAATCGATGCCTCGTTGTACCATTCTAGACAACAATTCTTCTGTCCTGGTTTTGGGTGAACTTCTTATACACAATCCTTTTTGTCATGAGCAATGTGCATTAAATGATAATTTTCCACATTTAATCATTCCTCTAAAGAATTTCTATAAATTTCCAATCGATGCCTCGTTGTACCATTCTAAACAACAATTCTTCTGTACCGGTCTCCGGGTGAAATCCTTCCACGCGATCATTTTTGTCAAAAGCAATGCGCATAAGATCATAATTCTCCGCATTTCATCAGTCCTCTCAAGAATTTCCATGAATTTCCAATCGATGCCTCGTTGTACTATTCTAAACAACAATTCTTCTGTACTGGTCTCTGGGTGAAATCATTTTACGCGATCATTTCTGTCATGAGCAATGTGCATAAGATGATAATTTTCCGCATTTCATCAGTCCTCTCAAGAATTTCCATGAATTTCCAATCGATGCCTCGTTGTACCATTCTAAACAATAATTCTTCTGTACCGGTATCCGGGTGAAATCCTTCCACGCGATCTTTTTTGTCAAAAGCAATGTGCATAAGATGATAATTTTCCGCATTCCATCAGTCCTCTCAAGAATTTCCATGAATTTCCAATCGATGCCTCGTTGTACCATTCTAGACAACAATTCTTCTGTCCTGGTTTTGGGTGAACTTCTTATACACAATCCTTTTTGTCATGAGCAATGTGCATTAAATGATAATTTTCCACATTTAATCATTCCTCTAAAGAATTTCTATAAATTTCCAATCGATGCCTCGTTGTACCATTCTAAACAACAATTCTTCTGTACCGGTCTCTGTGTGAAATCCTTTTACGCGTTTTTTTTTTCATGAGCAATGTGCATAAGATGATAATTTTCTGCATTTCATCAGTCCTCTCAAGAATTTCCATGAATTTCAAATCGATGCCTCGTTGTACTATTCTAAACAAAAATTCTTCTGTACTGGTCTCTAGGTGAAATCCTTTTACGCGATCATTTTTGTCATGAGCAATGTGCATAAGATGATAATTTTCCGCATTTCATCAGTCCTCTCAAGAATTTCCATGAATTTCAAATCGATGCCTCGTTGTACCATTCTAAACAACAATTCTTCAGTACTGGTCTCTGGGTGAAATCCTTTCACGCGATCATTTTTGTCATGAGCAATGTGCATAAGATGATAATTTTCTGCATTTCATCAGTCCTCTCAAGAATTTCCAAGAATCATCAGTCCGCGATCATTTTTGTCATGAGCAATATACATTAGATGATAGTTTTCGCACATTTTATCAGTCCACTCAGAAATTTTCAAAAATTTTCATTTTATCCATCGTTGTACCAGATTATTTAACAATTTTTATTTTTGGTCTGTGGGAAACAATCTTCTACATCATTGATCAATATAAGATCAATACTTTATCAATCTGTTCACCAATGTCCAGAAGATTCCTAGGTCAATGTCATATTTGTTTTTATGCCTTGCCTGTTAGTTGTTTTCTCGTGCCTAATTTTTTGTTTTCATTACCAAATCGGGTAAGATGAAAAGTTTCTATATCTTATTTTCTGAAACATGTTATTCAGATCTATATATAAAAGGTTTCCTTGATTTCACAAAGATGGGAGACATAAAAATTTCCCATAGATCAATAGCTTGTATTCAGACTTGATTACATTCATTTGTTTTGTATGTTTATATTAAATTTTATCATTTTCCAACTTTCATTCCTTTCTCAATATTTCATATAAAAACCTTTCTTGAAACTATGCTGCTGCTCGATATGTCTCTTTGTCAAATTCTGTCAACTTTTTCATTGCAACTAAACTTTTGAACTTCACATTGGAAATTGATAATTGCTAAAGTTAAAGAATTGACAATTATTACTGTATGATATAAAAATTAATTTATACATTTGAGAAAAACATAAAAAATTCTCATCCTAAATATTGTTGTGTCATTTTTCTATCTTGTTGACACAGAGAAACTATGTAGAGTGTTGTTAACTGGAATGAGGTTTCATTGCATTATTCACTTGGAAACATTCAAGGAATCATGAAAGAAGGATCTGATAAGAATCGGTAAATCCCATCATATTTTAAAAGAAATGAAGATATATGAAAATATTTACTTCTAAAAAGTGTTTGCTTACTCACCACTACAATTGAAAATCGAATCATTTATCTGTTCGGAGTCTAAAAGGGTTAAAACTCACTTACCGATGTAAAAATTTGCGGTGTTGAAAATGAATACAGATTCTCTTTCCAATTTAAAGTTTCCACGGACTTGTTTTCCAAGGAATGTTAACGTCCAATCGCCGTGACATCTTTATCCAACTGCCACCGTTGAAAAACTCGACTT
>NW_027019686.1:0-15327 GCF_013076305.1 Rhopilema esculentum
AAACCAATATCTAGCTAGAAAAAATTTATGTTTTAGATTGAGAATTACCGAAAATCAGATTTCGTCGATTTTTCCTATTGCTATTTTGATTAAACTTACCTGCACTACAAATTACAAAAAGAATAAAAACATATGATTAGAAACTATTAAATTTGACGTCTGTTTTTGAAAATAAAATAAATATTCTAAACTTTTTAAAGTGTTAACATTGTAAACCTATAGGAATGGAGTACACTGTTCTACAGAGGTTTCTATTAAAAAGATGAAGATTTTATTAAACTGCATTATTTATTCTGTACTATGCTGCTTGCCTTCAATATTACTGCCAAATGCATTATTCATGATTCGGTTTTCTGCTAATAAATTATGTTTCTGAAACAATTCACGTTTTTCCTTATGTGAGTAAGATTTGTTGGCGCTGTGAAAAAGGATGAACTTGGTTTTCTCTGCTTTTGTTCAGACATTAAAATTTCTCGAACAATGATAAGAGGATTTGACAACTGTTAGAGGCATTAGAATGTATATACAGCTGATATGTAGATTTTTGTATTTTTGATCTGTAACAGTTTATATAAATTATTATTTCGTTTCTGAAATTAAACGCCTCTGTTCAAACCAACATTCATCAAGGTGCTTTGTGCAAAAGATAATCATAGTTTACCCAATAAGTGGAAGTTGCGTGTCTACAAATAAAAGAAAACTAGCAAGCTTCATTAATTGGTTCACAACAGTTCCAGATGGTATACCAATCTTTTTTGTACTCTAAGAAGGCACACAACACAAAGTGACACACGCTTTTATATTTAACAGGGGCTCACATACTCAATGGAATGTGCCAAGAACAAAGCTCTCTAAGGGGCCCTCGAATATATCATAAAGCTGATCTATGTAATGTATATTTAAATTTTCTTGTGAAAGTATTCCAATATAAAGTTATAGAAGTATATCAATGTACTACTAAAGTTAAGGATAACCAAATGTGAAATAATCACAAAGAAAGAGTTTAGGCATTCCGAGCCAGCATCAAAACAGTATTGCAACGCGTTGATTTAGAAATACTTGAGAAGAAGCAAACATATATATCAGCCAGGATGTTGCCTGTGATGACGAAAGTCATTAGAATAGTGAACTCTGCATTCGTCTTGCGCAGCGATGCATGCTAGTCCACGGTGCATCTTAGTAAATACCATTAATTCATTTGAGTCGGACATGGAATTTTTTTCTACAGTTGGTGATCAATCATATATAATGTGTTTACTGGACATTTTTCAGATTATCCTAACAGCATCCGCAAACTGAAGGCATTTAGCCTGTGATACAATGTCCCTGCCAGTTTAAGCCACAAACACTCATACAGTATGGCAACAATTTTAAAAGCTCCCTCACCAATGGCCATTCGAATTGTATTAGTGAAATAGTAGCTGATCTATTTTGCTTTCCCATCACACTCTGAGTCAGCTTGTTGTCGCATTTTCGCAGCGTTTCTGAAGCCGATTTACAGATCATATTCTGTCCCATTTATTAAATAATTAATTTAGTGTAGACAGAATGTGATCGTAGTAAACTGACTTACATGTTGTTGAAGTTGTAGAAGAGCAAAATTAATCCTTTATTTTAATGCCGTCACAGATTTTTCATCTGACAGCAGATAAATGGGAATGGTTGTATGCAATTATTTAAAGACACGACAAGTCTTTGCTCTCATGGGTGAGCATCGGGAACTGTTTTCCCAGTTTTCGCAATATAAAAACAACATTGCATCAGGAGAGAAATGCGGACCAGCGTTGTATAGTGATAATAACGTCTGACTCATTTTTTGAAAAAAGTCTCAGTATTGAATTTACCTTAAGACACAGAGGCACAGTTATTAAACCACTAAGATATTCTTCAAATATGTATACATGTGAATGTTTGGATCTTTCTTTTGGTCAGTATGCTCTCTTACACAAATAATAACATAAAGTTTATTGAACAAGAATTTAAAACAGATTGCAAAAAAAGGCATTTTAAATTGGCTAATATGTATATGTTAGAAAGCTATTGTTGCGAGATATAATTGGAGGAATTAGTGATATAAATAAGGAACACTATTTGCGTTGATAAACGGTTGATGGGTATATATATGAAACTACATAGTGCACATTTTGATTGTATACGATAGATGTTATCGAAATAGTGTTATTCGAAATCATATAGTGTAATCTAAGTCACTCCGGGACAACGTTTCTGCAAAGGTCTGAGTTTTATCTAGACTCAAGTTTGTTTTGAATATTTTACTGAACATAGGTTTAAGGTTGTTAAGACTCGGATTGCATGTCGCAGAATACAAATACTTCTTTTTGCAATCTGTGAGCGCGAAGACAGTATTTATCAGACATATACGTTTTGTCAGAATTTTTTGTGAAGCTCACCAAAAGTATTTTGGAAACCAACTGGAGATCCTGTATATCCAATAGATCTCAGCAGTTGATAAAATGAACCAGACAGCCTAGATTGAATTAAAACCTAAACAATTTCCCTGTTAAGGTCATCTAAGCCTATTTTGTTCTATTAATATTTCCGGCTACATCTAGAAGCAATGATTGTCATTGAGGGATGGGATCAGTGTCAACACACCACAACATTCACTGATATCGATGGATCGGTGTCAGGTCGCTTCACTTGATCGTCACCAGCAACCAGTTCTGATACAGTCGCTAAGTGTCAATACCATATAGCTATTCTTCTGATATACTTTGCTCTCATGTTCAGACATATCATAACGCAGATAAGTTCACAGTTCTGCATTTTGTTGCCTTTTTCCTGTAGCGCTTTGGTCCTGTAGTCTCTATAAAAACGCTTATGAATCATTTTGTAAAGAGAGTTACTAAAACATTTGTTAAGCACATCATAAATGAACCATGTTCTTTCCTTTCATGAATATCCCTTTCTGGATTCACATCTCTGAAGCATCGATCTTCTGATAAAATAATTGCTTGCTCTGGATATCATTACAGTTTATATACAACTGACGGTGCAGATGATCGAACTCACTCATTCTTTTCAGAGACAAGGGTAGGATCATATTGGAGGAAAAATTTGCTGTTCCCTGAAAATGAGAAATTTCTCTATCAATGCACTTAATCAATTCAGTCAAAATTTATTTAAAAAAAAGCCACTGTCCTATGTAAAAAGACATGGTTGTGCTCCTTCAACAGGCTTCTCTTGTGTAGAGTAAATGATAATATAAGGAACTGCTATTATTTCATTAATCTGTAAAATTTTGCTTCTTTTTGCATCCGCTAGTTGATTATTTAACTGACACTGTATAACTTCCTCGAGTTTGCATGAATTCCCTCTCTATCAGAAAGCGAAGAATAATCTCTGCAATAAGGCATCTTTCATTCTTTAATCCCAACTTTCTGTATCATCTAGAACGAAAGAGCAACAGTCTTACAGGAATGCAAGCTTCATTGTTCTCTTTCATGGAAACCTTACAAATGAACTAGATAGTACCTGCATCTCTGCTATCAATGAAGAATTGTTATTATCACATGAATGTTGCCAGATTTAGAAGATATTATTGTGCCCTGTAAGATTCGCCAATATTCAAGATCGTATTTGCATTTTCTGAAATGTCTTGCTTCATTTCGATTAGCTGTTGAACGTCCCAAGACAAGGCACAAGAATATTCTTTTAGGAACATCCACTTTATTCTACCATGTCCCTTATAAATGCATTTTAAAACTTGTCAAACCTGTATAGAGAAACTCCGTCTCCGGTCAAGTTCTATTACCTACAGTTGTCCAAGATCAGAGTAAAGACATTCTTTGCGCCAATTCAGGTTAACAGCAAAAAACTTTGTGCTTGTGGCAATATAGGTAGAGAGTACCATGAGACCATATTGAAGGATCTAACTGGATTGAAACGCATGTTCAATAGCATGACAGAGTTTTGCTGCTGTTTTGGACATTCAAAGTTCAATTTATTTGTTACTCCTGCAGGGTGCTTATCTCAAAACTAGGAAAAGGTTTCAGATACGAAGTGAGAGACTGCTGATTGGATGCTGGCTAAATTTATCAGCTTACATAACATTATGAGCTGGTTCAAAATCGACATGACTCTTTAATTCGTTTTTTAGAACATTAGATAAAAAGTCATCCATTCTCATGTCCGAGAAAAGACTGGCATTTCTCTTATTATATCCTCCTGTTGGTAGATGAGTAAAGGCCTGTTAATTCCTTCAAACAAGTTTAGAGCGCCAACATTCTGATCGTAACGTAAATTTTGAAAGTCTAATTGATTCTCCAGCCTGTTGACATCTTTCGTTGGAGGCCATATAAGGGTTGTTTTCCAAACAACTTTGATGACAAATCGCACAAAGTCATCTTGCATAGCCTAAATAACTGAATTCTCGTTGTAAGTATATAAAAAGTTCACTCTCCATTCTCTCGTACTTGAAAATAAAACGGCTTTATCTTAATAAAACGTTTGAATACTGACTCAATAAACGACTATAATTTACTACGCTTAGATGTCATTGAATACCTGACAAAGTATTGCATTTAAAAAGTTTCATTATCAGTATTGTCTATTCGCCAGGGACCAAATGTATATACTAGTCTTGAACTAACTAAAGACGAATAATTCTAAAAATAAGCTAGAATTAACCTATGACCTTGAGCAGAAAATAAGAACATCTCGTCTAAACAACATCGCATGATTTTTGACAACAATTCCATTCTACAGTTGTCGCCGAGTTCTCCTAAAACTAGCTACACGATATATAATGAAATAACTAAAGTGGGAAAGGTTAAATTAGGGAAATAATAATCTTTACTAAATATGTTAATAGAATGTATTTATTTCTGCAATTCGGGGAAGGCAATAGGAAAAATGAGCGACACAATTCATGCATGCACATTTACAATGCTGTAGGGATGCGCTCAAATAACAAATGTACAAGAACAGATATAGCGATTTAACATGTTATCCTCCAATGAAAGAATCAGTTCAAGTAGGTTAGGTTTGCTAATGTACGTGCAATTGTAATCAATTTGGTTATGATGACTTATTTGAAATCACTTACTAACTAGCTAACGACTGTATTACGAGTCTGGTTATTACATATAATTGGTAGATCACAAGATTTCAAACGACTTTGTTAGGTTTGCCAATGTATGAGGCATATTTCAATTTCTAGATGATGAGATTATTTTCGAATAGAACGATTAAGTGATATCTCACACTGACTACCGTTTAAAGTTTTTATGAGTTGTCATATCACGAAGATATTGTATACATGTAAGTTATTTTCGCGGATAGCTGCTATTTCTGTTCCTTTTAGTATGTTTCCCTATTTTGGCCGAAAGTACTTATCCTAAGGCGTGTCTTAATGTGTGTTGATTTGTAAATCAAGGTGCACCCTCGGATCCTTTATGGAGCAAGACAAAAAAAGGAAATGAGGTCTGATGTAGTACATAACTCTCACTGTTTGTGTATTGGCCCATTAGAAGTGATTTTCGCAATGTGTTGACACGGTTCAGCAGTAAAAAATATACATAACGCTTCGCTTGTGATTCAACAGAATCCCAGTTTTGTGCCTTTGTTGTCCAATCGTCGAGATGTGCCATCCATTGGAAAGAGCTCTGATAAAAGGAAAAAAATCTGTCTACAGTTTTCCGAAAGTGACAGCACACACACTCATCTTGCTCAAGAATCAACAATCGTTAGAGCAAAATCACTTCCCAGTGTGGTCCCAAGTTTTGAAAAGGGTTACTACATGTAAAGAAAAAGAGAAAATCCTAGTGACTGCAGGTTCAAAGCGCAAAGGATCGCTCATCTGGGGATTTATTGTTTATTGCAAATTGTACGGTCTTTTCTTGATCATTCTAAAACCATTAGCTAATATTATAGAACACAGAGACATTGAATTGCAATTTTTGCTTTTGACCATTCTGTACTAATTGTAGTTTACAAACATAAAAGCAAATGCAATAAACATGTGAATTTTGAGTATGGTTAATAGAGAGACTATCATTTCAGGTATTTGCTATGGTTTCAATGATGAGAACTAAAGAGTCCCAAACTTTTTCTTGAAATATTCGACATACTTGAGCAAGTTGTTTCTCTTACTTGGTTCCTATTTAATTGTGTTAAAGTTTGAAATATTTAATATTCTTTTAGCCACTCTTGTAATAACTGATTTCCTTCCTAAAAAATATCGACTTCAATGTTATTATTGAAACAGTTTTAATCTTGATACTTTTACTATTATTTCTTGTGGCTTTTTCCACCTATGACACTGTAAAATATCTTACTACGGACGAACATTAGAACACACTCTCGGCTTAAACTCACACTGATTCAGCATCAATGAATTGAATAAGTCATTACAATATTATTACACAATTTATATACTTTTTGGATTTTTAATGATTCAAAATCAAATTAATTTCTTTGCTTTTGCTCAGCACGATTAATTGCAACCGTTTAGTTGGATTCATACTGCTAAACGAGACCCAGTGTTCTCAAAATAGCACTTTCGTCTGACCATTCACTGGAAACAAGCATAAAAATTTTGCTTCTTGGGATATTGTTACAAGATTGGTTTCGAACGAAGGATTGCTTACACCACAGTTGGTCTAATGCCAAGATTTTAGCAATGTGTTTAACGCAGGTTATATAGCTTATGATGAAATTCTGACACCTTTTTGTTTAAGTTATCATAGCTGCCAGTAGTAACCATAGTTTATTCAGGCATAATAGCCAGATAATAAACATGAGATGCTTGAAAAGACATGTCCACAAAATTTCTCAACATGTTGAGATAAATTCTTGAAATAGCCGCATTTCAGCCAACTCATTGTTCATTAAATCTGGCTATATGCCTGAAATATGTTAATACTGGCAAAGCTCATGATGAACATAAAACAAAAGGTCAGTCGAAATCAATCTAATATATAAACTGCGTTAACAATACACATTGGCTAACATCTTGGCATTATAGACAACTGTGGTGTAGCAACATCTTCTTCAAACCAAAGTCATTGTAAATATATCCCTAAAGAAGCAATTTTATGCTTTTTCCAGTGGAAATGGTCAGACGAAAGTTGTATTTTTGAAGAACACTGGGTCTCTGTTTAAGCAGTATGAATGCAACTAACATGAGTTGTCAATAATTGCTGCTGGACCTAAAGCAAAGAAAATTAATTTGATTTGAATCATTAAAATCAAAACAAAGTATATAATTGTGTAATAAAATTGTAATCATTACAATTTCATTGATGGCTAATCATGTGTAAGCTTTAATGCAGAGAGTGGTTCTAAGGTGTCCAGAAAAGATATTTTACATTTGTCATAGGTGGAAAAGCCACAAGGAAACTGAAGTAGTTAAAAGTTATCAAAATCTAAAACTTTTTCAATAATAACTTGAAGGTGATTATTCTAGGGAAGGAAATCAGTTATTACAAGAAGTGGCTAAAAGAAATATTAAATATTTCTAACTTTAACACAATAAATAGGAACCAAGTAAGAGAAACAAACCTTGCTCGAAGCATGTTCGAATATTTCAAAGAAAAGTTTGGGGACTCTTTAGATTCCATCACTTGAAAACCATAGCAAATACCTGAAATGATATTTCTCTCTTATTAACCAGTACTCAAAAATAGCACATGTTTAGTTGCATTTGCTATTTTATGTTTGTAAACTACATTAGTACAGAATTGGTCAAAAGCAAAAAATTGCAATTCAATGTCTCTGTGTTCCTAGATCACTTATCGCTAAAGGTTTTAGAATAATCAAGAAAAATGACCTACAATGTTTGCAATAAACAGTAAATATCCCCAGCATGAGCGATTGCCCTTTGCAACCTTTGGAACTGTCAACAGGATTTTGCTCTTTTTCTTTATCCATGTGATAAACACCTCTTTCAAAGAGATTGGGCCAACACGGGAAGTATTTTGTGCCTAGCGATTGTGATTTTTCTTGAGCAAGATGAAGTTTGTGCTGTGCTCTTTCGAAAGACTGTAGACAATTTTTTTCCATTTTATCCAGGAGCTCTTTCCAATGGGATGGCATCTTCGACGATTTGACAACAGACAGGGCAATAACTGGAGCATTCTGTTGAATCACCAGCAAAGCTTATGTATTTTTTCCTGCTTGACCCGTTCAACACATTGCTGAAAATACTTCTATAGGTGGGCAATACAAGCAAACAGGAGAGGTTTTATACAATCAGACCTCATTTACCTTTTTTTTGTCCTTGCTCCATACAGGATCCGAGGGTGCACTTGAATTTACAAATCAACACACTTAAGACACGCCTTAGAAAGATTTTTGGCCAAAAAGGGAAACATACTGAAAAAGCGAAAACACCAGAATAATAGCAGACTAATATCTCTGTAGCGAGATACAAAAACTTTACAATGTGTAATATAACAAACAATACTGTCAATTGGAATGATTTGAAACTTAACTCACTTCAGAAAAACAAAGGCTTAAACTTGGTAGTCACGCCCACAAATGTGAAGATATACACAACAATACAATCGTTTGCTGAATTCAAAAGAAAAATGATCCTACAAGTCCACTCCATAGACAGCAAAAATGATACAATCGCCTCACCATTTAGGCAGAAACCTGAACCTGAATCTGTTTGAAACTGTGATTTCTTCCATCTATGGAGTTGTATAAATAGACAGATCGTTTAAACAGTCGCTTATAGGCTGTTGCTGTTGTTTTTGTTCAATTATCGATTTTGTTGCATGTCACGTGACAGTTACATACCAGCATTGCATCAGACATTGTACTTTGTGTCAGGTGCATGTACATTGTGTCAGCCATTTTTCTATCGCTTCCCCGATTGGCCAGGAACATGAAATACATTTCTATTAACCATATTTAGTAAAGATATATTATTTCCCTAATTTTAACCTTTGCCCTTAGTTATTCATATATATATCGAGTAGCATAGTTTTAAGAGACACTCGGCGAAAACTGTAGACGAATGAAGTTGTTGTCAAAATCATTTGCTGTTTTAGACGAGATGTGTCTTTATTTTTCTGCTCAAGGTCAGAAGTTAATTCTACTTATTATTTAGAATTCATGCCTTTATGTTAGTTCAAACTAGTGATTAAACATTTGGTTACCCTGTGCGAGGAAGACAATTGAACGAGAAAACTTTTTAAATGCAATAACTTTTTCAGTATTCAAGACATCTTAGCAGGTTAGAAATTATTTTTAGTCGTTTAATGATCAGTATTCACGTTTTATCAAAGATCAAAGCCGTTTTTCTTCAAGTAGAGAGAATTGAGAGTGAACTTTTTATACTTGCCTTACAACGAGTAAATTCAGTTTATTATGCTTGCAAAGAGTGAACTTTGTTTGTTGTGTTGCATCAAAGTTTGTTTGAACAACCCCCATTTAATGGCCTCCCAAACGAAGATGTAAACAAGTGGCTGGGAGAATTCAATAGACTTTCAAAATTTTACAGTTCGTCAAATGTTGGAGCCCAAAATTTGTACTTTGGCAAGGAATAAACGAGCCTTTATCAGTCTACACAGAGGATATAATAAGAAAATGCCAACGTCTTTCTTTTTCGGACATGGAGATGATGAACTTATTTATCTATGTTCTAAAAAACGAAATTAAAAGTCATGTCATTTTGAACCAGCCTAAAACGTTTGTAGAGGCTGATAATTTAGCCAGGCTCCAATCAGCAGTCTCCTCCACTTCCGTATCTGAAAACCTTTTTCCTAGTTTGAGTAACACCCTGCAGGAGTAACAAATAAAAGAACTTGAATGCCTCTCAAATACAGCAAGAAAAACCTGTCAATGCTATTGACACTGCGTTTCAATCCAGTTGACCTCTTTAATATGGTCTTCATGTACTCTCTACCCTATATTGCACAAAGCAACAGATTTTTGCTGTCAACCTTGAATTGGAGCCAGAAGAAATGTCTTTACCTCTGATCTTGGACAACTGTAGGTAGAACTTGACGCGGAGCTGAGTTTTCTTGATAAAGGTTTGACAAGTTAAAATAAGATTTATAAGGACATGGTAGATAAAGTGAGTTCCTCAAAAGAATAACTGTTTGCTCTTGCTTGGGACGTTTCAAGCAGCTAATCGAAATGAACAAGAATTTGCAGAAAATGCCAAATACTGCTCTTGGATCATTGGCTGAATCTGTAACAGGGCACAATAATATCCTTCTAAAGCTGGCAACACTCTGTGATGAACTTCAAAAATCTTTCATTGAAGCAGAGATGCAGGTACTCATCTATTCATTTGTAAGGTTTCCCCATGAAAGAGGGACATGAAGCCTGTGCAGTTCCTGTAAGACTGTTGCTCTTTCGTTCTATATGATACCAGAAAGTTTGGGATTTAAGAGATGAAAGATGCTCTTATTGCAAGAGATCTGATTCTTGTCGGCTTTGTCACTGATAGAGAGTGGAATTCTATGCAAACTCGAGGAAGTTATCACCATGTGTCAGTTAAATAATCAATGACGGATGCCAAAAAGAAAACAAATAAGGTTCACATTAATGAAATAAAGCAGTTCTTAATATTATCTTACTCTACACAAAAGCCTGTGAAGGAGCACCAACCATGTCTTTTACAAGACATGGCATTTTTAAATAAATTTTGCATGAATTGAAAGTGCATTGATAGAGCAATTTTCATTTTCAGAACAACCAAATTTTTCCCTTGAAATATGATCCATACCCTTGTCTCCTGACAAAAGAATGAGTGAGTTCTGTCACTGCATCCAGTAGTTGTATATAAACTCATTAATGAGTATCCAGAGCAAGCAATTGATTTTATAGAGCATCGATCATTTCAAGAGATGTGAATCCAGACAAGAGGATATGTACATGAAAGAGAAGAACATGGTCATCTTTTGATGTGCTTAACAAACTGTTTTAGGTAACATCTCTTTAAAAATATAATTACAAAGGCTTTTTCATAGAAGCACTACAGGACCCAAAACAGGCCTGACAGGAGAAAGGCAACAAAATGTGCACGAATGTGAACTTATCTGGTCTTATGATGTTCTTGAATTCATGGAGAGCAAAAGTTATAGAAATGAAGCTGATATCGTTGATATCATTAGGAACTGTCATAGAACTGTTGATGGTTGAGGATCAAGTGAAGATGACAGATCCCATCATATCAAGGCAATGTTTTGTTGGTTGTTGAGAAACTGGATCCCATCCTTCAATGAACAATCAATTGCTTCTAGATGTAGCCAGGAATATTAGTAGAAACAAAAGTAGATGGACTTACCAGGGAAATTGTTGTAGGTTTAATTTCAAATCTTAGCTGTCTGGTTCATTTATATCAAGACTGCATGAGAACTATTGGATAACAAGGGATCCTCCAGTTTGTTTCCAAAAATATTTGGTGAGCTTCACAAAAGTTCTCATAACACAGTTTATTACTGGACTGCAAAAAAGAACATATTTTTTGATCTTCTGCTGCAATCATCCAACAAGACCTTGCAGAACAAACAAGACAGACTTGGTATCATAAAGCAATCAACATGTGCAGATCCCGAGTAGCTTAAACACAACCTTAAGATCCAAATAAAACCATTCATAATGAATCTATTTCCTCATACAACAAAACTTGTTGATGATATTTTTCTATATATAATACACCAGAATCCAGAAAACCCTTTATCGAGACCGTCCAAAATTATGATTACCATTTTTTGATATCTCGATAATCATCTATTTCGACTACCATTTTTTAATAATTACAACTCTTTGCAAGTGATGTTACCTTTTCTAATGGCTATATTAAGCAACAAAATCTCGAGTCACCATTTAGAAATGCCTTTTTTGCAATCTGTTCTAAGAATTACTTTTCAAAAACTTTATGTTATTAATTGTGTAAGAGGCATCTGACCAAAAGAAAGATCAAACTTCAACATGTTACATGATTTGTGATAGTATATCTTAGGGGTTTAATAACTGTGCCTCTGTGTCTTAAGGGTTAATCCAATAGCTGAGACTTTTTTTTCAAAAAATTGAAGTCACATGTCTTATTATCATATAACATGCGCTGGTAGCCCATATCCCCTTCCCCTTGATGTCAATGTTGGGTTTTATGATTGCAGAATAACTGGGGGAAAACAGTTCCCGATCTACCCAGGAGAGCAAAGACTTGTCGGTGTCTTTGAAATAATTGCATCACAGACATTCCCATTTGATCGCTGGTCAGATGAAAAATCTGTGAACGGGCAATTAAAAAGGATTAATTCTTGCTGCTTCGTACAACTTCAAGCAACTTGTAAGGTCGTTTACACCATCACATTCTGTGATCACATAAAATATTTAATGCAAATGGGACCAGAATATGATCATGTAAATCGGCCTTTAGGAAAACCTGCGAAATGCAGAAACAAGCTGGTCAAGAGTGTGTGGAAAATGCAAAATGCATCAGCTACTATTTCACTTAATACAATGTCACGAATAGCCATTGTGAGGGAAGCTTTTTGAAACATTGTGCCCATCTGTATGGTGGTTTGTGGCTAAACTGTGCCAAGGACATTGTAACAACAGGCTAAATGCCTTCAGTTTTGCGGATGCTGTTAGGGAGCTATTGACAAAATGTCCAGTAAACATCATAATATAATGATTCCACCAACTGTGGAAAAACATTCATGCTCGACCCCCTAAATGATATGTTCAGGGTATTTACTAAATCTGCCAGTACCAGCTATGCATGGCTTGGCACAGAGAATGCAGATGTCATCTTTCTAAATGACTTTCGCTACTCACAGGAAACATTGGCCTGGCTATATAGACCCCTTGCTAATGTTTACATTTGAAAGCGAGGCAAAACATGCGCGCGCATGCTGTGAGGCAAAACATCTGATGTTGTTTGTTTGAGGAAAGGAAACCATCGTTACTTATCGCAGTTGATCTGATTTCGTTTTGTGTTCTATAAAGTTTTATTCAAAAATGGTTAGAAGTTGCTGTGCTGTGGGATGTGCTAACCGTCAAGAGGGTGAAAAGAACAATTTAACCTTTTATCGCATTCCAAAAGGGCGAACACCGATCGAAAAACGACGGCGACAAGATTGGTTGAGAGCGATTAGGAGGGATGACTGGAGGACTTGGAGTGATGAAAAGATTTCGAAAGCGTTTATCTGTGCGGAGCATTTTATTTCAGGTGAGTTTCTGAATTTTTGGCGTTTTCGATCATCTTTTTTTGCATAAATTCTGTAAAGTAGCTGCTTCGTTGTTGTGAGAACAAACAGTCCATTTGTTCTTCATATTTTCATACATAAAGATCAATAAATAATACAAAGTCATTTGGAAGTGATTCTAGTTATGGAAGGAAGAACTTCTACTGGCACTGCAGTGACAATACCAATAGTTAACAAACATATGTTTGGTATTTTTTAAACCTTTTCTCAAATGGCATAAATCTTACTTTTTGGACTTTCAGGGAAAAGGAGTGACAACCCTGATGATGCAAACTGGATTCCAGCAATTTTCCAGCATTCTACTGCCAAAGAGATTGCTAGAGTAGAAAATAAAATTGAAAAGAAAGCCAGGTATGAGGTGCTAAGGAAAAAGAGAGTAGGTGCACAGGCTCAATGGATGGTCACAAATAAAACCAACACAGAGGCCACACATTCTTCAAGCAGTGATGATGGAGGAGAGAGCAGGATGTGTGATGCTTATACCCAGTTTGATCCCACTGACACCAACAAAGAGATCACAGTCCTTAAAGATAAAATATCTTTGCTAGATAAGGAGTTGAGGGCCAAGAATGCTGAGCTTTGTAAACTAAGAGAGGAAAACAGAAAGCTTAAAATGAGAAAATTTTCATTTGAGTCTCTCAAGGGATCAAAGGAAAAACTTAATTTTTATACAGGTATCCCAGCACTTTCTTTTTCTTTTTCTTTGGATTCTGGACGTTATTAAAGGAAAAATCAAAAAATGTAGTGCAAATTTGCCGGTAGAGGATCACCTTTTGATAGTTTTAATGAAGTTGAGGTTGGGTTTGCTTAACAAGGACCTAGCATACAGATTTGGACATGAAGAAACTGTTATTTCAAAAATTTATCGTGTTTGGCTGCCAGGATTATCAAAATGCCTCAAGAAGTTGATTGTGTGGCCAAGCAAAATGGAAATCATGCAGAATTTACCCCATTCCTTTAGAAGGAAATATCGTGACTGCATTTGCATTATTGACTGCAGTGAGGTATTTATTGAAAGGCCAAAGAATCTGACTGCTAGAGCCCAGACTTGGTCAAATTACAAAAACAACAATACAATCAAATACCTCATTGGGATCAGTCCTGCTGGTGCAGTCACATTTCTTTCTGAAAGATGGGGGGGGGAGAGTTTCTGACAAACAAATAACCCTAGACAGTGGATTTTTAAATAAAGTTCACAGTGGTGACTGCATTTTGGCTGACAGAGGGTTCTTGATAGAAGATGATTTGCATAAAAAAGGAGCATACCTAAAAATTCCAAAATTCACAAAAGGAAAAAAACAGCTACCAGCAACCGATGTTCAGACATGCCGCCAGTTGTCAAATCTCAGGATTCACGTTGAGCGAGTAATTGGGCAGTTGAAGAAATTCAGAATCCTACAGAGTACCATTCCTATATCCCAGGTGGACCTATTAAATGACGTTATGGTAGTTGTAGCAGCAATAGTAAATTTAAATAAAAGTGTTGTCAGGATGTATTAAGTAATGTCAAAACATGTTTTTTCCGAGATATGATTTAGAAAATTTCAGCAAGGATTAACTCACAGTTTCTTTATTAGGGATGCAATCAGTAGGAAGTTTTACCCTCCAAATTAAAAACCAATAAAATTAGATTTAAACTTTCATTTAAATTAGACTAAGGGAAACTTAACTAAGATACACTTCTTACTTGACAGTGATTTTATCCAGGTTACGCATTTTATAAGATGCTTACATGATTTGATCAATCAAAATCAGTTAAAAATTTGAAACTTAAAAACCTTCACAATTAACTTGAGCATAATCATGATTAATGAGCACAATGAAGATATCAGTTTTTCCATTTTTTATTGTAAATTCATGCACAGTTTTGACAAACCCATCCATTGCGTGGGGCTCTTTTTATATTTACACAGCTGTAATGATATCTTCCTATTTCACATGACTGATTTTTGCATGTTATCATATTACCAAATTCTGGTCCTCTACATATACAGAAAAGTTTTCGATCATGTTTGTGTCCTGTGTCTAGTTTTCTTGATACTACTTCTGGCAAAATAGTATTAGTGCAGCCGCTTAGCAGTTGAATTGTGCATTTTATGATACAAGCATGAAATTTGGTACAAGTACACAG
>NW_027019697.1:0-14980 GCF_013076305.1 Rhopilema esculentum
TTGTTTTAGGCAAAAATCTCGTACGCTATTTGCAAGAGTGAATCGCCCCTCGATCTCAGGCATCAGAAAACTGTTGTACAAGCAGGAAATCGCAACTTGTCACTAATGATGATTTTTTGCAAAATTATCAATGATCAAGGTCAAATAATTATAAATACAACCAATGAAAATGATCAAATGACAATGGCTAATATCAAGACTGCACAGAAAACCGAAAACAACGTTTTGGATCGAAAATCACTAGAGAGGCGAAACCAAATAGGCAATCACGCGCCAATACTCCTTTTAGTTCATTTTCGATCCACCAAAGTGCTCAATTCCCGACACAGTTTTCAAATGCTACATCAAAACTTATGCATCAAATAAACCTTTCATAACAGAAAGACCATTGAGATATCATTAGAAAAACTTTCAAACGACTTCTAAGCTCTTTATTGAAGTTGCCAACTTTGCTTATGAATAGCTTTGAATGAGTTTGCGAACTTCGGTTTGCTAACGACACAAAAAAAGCGAGCAGTCTCTGCAAGCCCTCGCTGTTTAAAACAAACTATGATCTTTATAACATCAAATTCAGGAAGAAGTTCAATAAAATTAAATATTCAGGAAGGTTGAATATTTAATGGAAGAAGTATGTGTTTAAAGGGTCGCCTTTGAAGGGGATTCAGCTGCCGTAACCTAAATTCGTAAGAGGATTTCCTTCTTTAAAAACAAATTCCTTCGTGAGCAGATTTGTATGTGAACCAATCTCTTTTTATGGCTGAAAATTTTCCAGGATTGATTCTGTTTTGCTCCTCTTAGAAGTGTCTTCGTTAAATCTCAGCAATGGAATGCCGTAAGGGGCAAGCATCTCAAAGAAACCAGCAGCACAGTCACTCTTTGTAACCATGTACGACGTCAGTCGTCACCTCTCTGTGTATCTGTCAATTTAAAAAGATAAGACATTTCAGCCAAAAGTGACATTTTCATTAAATTTTTAGGTGAATGCCGCAGACACCCAGTGGACGCCGCAACAGAAGATGATGTCGATGCATCAGTAGCAAAGAGGCAAACGCAAGTGAAGAAAAGGTTTAGGGAATGAACCAAATCTCCACATAGAAACCCAATACAGACACTTTTTCCTAGTTTGTTTATCGTTTTAAATTTTAAAGATTTTCTATGCATAGAAACGTGTTGCCGGAAATTTCTTTACCCATGGCGTGTAAACTTGATTTCTCACATTCGCCTTTGTAAAGGCCCTTGCCCTTGAAGCTTTTGTGCCGCCTAAACGCCGAAGATTAAGTAGGGTTAGGGTAACTCTGAATAGAAAGCTGCTGTTTGGAGCCATCTATTGTCGGAAAATATGTAAAGGAGTCCCTAAGTTAACGATAAACAACACTTCGATCGCGAGAATCATAGGTCAATGCAAAATTGAGCCCCTTTCCTACCCCAGCCCTGAATCCTTAGTAAATGTATAATCTGAAACTACTTAGCAACTTGCCCCCTCAGACTCTCCGATACACTCCTTTTCGAGCGGTGTTCAAATGCCCATCTACGTCGAGAGCATTCCCCATCATTGTTACATTGTTTATGTTCTCCTTTTAGGTTCGGCCTTGTCAATTGCCACCCTCAACAAATTAAGAGAGTATTTTGAGATGAAGCTTTAGAAATCGTCTATTGAATTTCTTTTGTTTGAAGTGAGAATCCTTTGAATTGTTGGTTTTTAGGAAAGATAATTTTTACTCGCTCATCCAAAAGGTTAAAGTAAACGTCCTTTTGTGGAATGGTAGCATGGATTGAGATAAATATTGCTTATTTTCTGTGTATTTTTCCTGTTTTGCGTTTAAAAGATATTTGATATTCCAGCCGGCCCGGCCCTCACCTCTTAGTGTTTTCACAAAGAGAGGCTTTTGTCTGAAATTGAATAGCCAGTGTTTCAGCTAGAAGTTGCATTATTGGCGAAACCATAAACAGTATCAAATTTTAGATTCCACCATTAGGTGCGGGAGGTTGCGGCCGTCCTTGTGGTATTTCGTTTTGTCGAATAGGACCGATTTAAGCAAAGTTATTTGACTTTTTCTTGGCTGAGAGCAAGGGGGATTCAGGTTTACATAAAGGCGTTCAGAAAAAACAATAGGCTTGTGATTCCCCGAGTTTCTGAAGACTTGGGTTTTTAGCGATTTACACAAAAAGTATCACAGTTACAAGTTTTTTAGTGCATTCATGAGATGGGCCGTTCGATGCTCGATTTTTTGAGCTATTTCCCGTAATTTTGGGACCTGTTTATGCTGAGTTATTGAGGATTTAGTGATTAAAACACGCAAAAAACGGTTTTTTGCAGTTTAAAAATCGAAAACAGCCGATAAAAATTCTGCGAGGCGTTCAAGATATCGCTGATTTTTTGCTCGATTTTTTGAGCTATTGCTTGTCTTGTTTGAAGCTTGCGTTACTGAATTAACTCGATTTTTCCGAAAAGTGCACTTTTCAAATTTTCTCAAATTTGCATCGCAGCGACCGATCAAGCTCAAACCGGTAACTGCGGCGGCGGTCAAAACTTTTCCTTGAAAAACGGTGTTTAATTGGAATTTAAAAACAGGAAAAGTCTGTGAACGGTGAAAAGAGCTTCCTGGATTCGATTTAAATGCATTTAAAGTTGCATTTCCTGATTTTTGAAAGTTTCGATACATTTGCCCCAATGTTGCTAGCCGCCCGTCGCCCGATCGGCTTGTTCGGTCAAAAAACTCTTAAAACTGTCTGATTTTCACAGTTCTTTGGGAATTTCCATTTCTTTTGTTCTAATCATTAGATCCTCAATAACTCGGCAAAGAAAGGTCCTAAAATTACGGGAAACGGCTCACAAAATCGAGCATCAAACGGTCCATCTCATGGATGCGCTCAAAAACTTGTAACTGTGATACTTTTTGTTTAAATCGCTAAAAACCCAAGTCTTTAGAAACTTGGGGAATCAGAAGCCTATTGTTTTTTCTGAACGCCTTTATGTAAACCTGAATCCCCCTTTCTCTCAGCCAAGAAAAAGTCGAATAACTTTGCAAAAATCGATCCCATTCGACAAAAGGAAACGTAAAACGGTGTTTAATTGGAATTTAAAAACAGGAAAAGTCTGTGAACGGTGAAAAGAGCTTCCTGGATTCGATTTAAATGCATTTAAAGTTGCATTTCATGATTTTTTAAAGTTTCGATACATTTGCCCCAATGTTGCTAGCCGCCCGTCGCCCGATCGGATTGTTCGGTCAAGAAACTCTCAAAACTGTCTGATTTTCACAGTTCTTTGGGAATTTCCATTTCTTTTGTTCTAATCATTAGATCCTCAATAACTCGGCAAAGACAGGTCCTAAAATTACGGGAAACGGCTCACAAAATCGAGCATCAAACGGTCCATCTCATGGATGCGCTGAAAAACTTGTAACTGTGATACTTTTTGTGTAACTCGCTAAAAACCCAAGTCTTTAGAAACTCGGGGAATCACAAGCCTTTTGATTTTTCTGAACGCCTCTATGTAAACCTGAATCCCCCTTGCTCTCAGCCAAGAAAAAGTTGAATAACTTTGCAAAAATCGGTCCCATTCGACAAAAGGAAACGAAAAACGGTGTTTAATTGGAGTAAATGTATCGAAACTTTCAAAAATCAGGAAATGCAACTTTAAATGCATTTAAATCGAATCCATGAAGCTCTTTTACCCGTTCACAGACTTTTCCTGTTATTAAATTCCAATTAAACACCGTTTTTCAAGGAAAAGTTTTGACCGCCGCCGCAGTTACCGGTTTGAGCTTGATCGGTCGCTGCGATGCAAATTTGAGAAAATTTGAAAAGTGCACTTTTCGGAAAAATCGAGTTAATTCAGTAACGCAAGCTTCAAACAAGACAAGCAATAGCTCAAAAAATCGAGCAAAAAATCAGCGATATCTTGAACGCCTCGCAGAATTTTTATCGGCTGTTTTCGATTTTTAAACTGCAAAAAACCGTTTTTTGCGTGTTTTAATCACTAAATCCTCAATAACTCAGCATAAACAGGTCCCAAAATTACGGGAAATAGCTCAAAAAATCGAGCATCGAACGGCCCATCTCATGAATGCACTAAAAAACTTGTAACTGTGATACTTTTTGTGTAAATCGCTAAAAACCCAAGTCTTCAGAAACTCGGGGAATCACAAGCCTATTGTTTTTTCTGAACGCCTTTATGTAAACCTGAATCCCCCTTGCTCTCAGCCAAGAAAAAGTCAAATAACTTTGCTTAAATCGGTCCTATTCGACAAAACGAAATACCACAAGGACGGCCGCAACCTCCCGCACCTAATGTTGGAAACTAAAATTTGATACTGTTTATGGTTTCGCCAATAATGCAACTTCTAGCTGAAACACTGGCCATTCAATTTCAGACAAAAGCCTCTCTTTGTGAAAACACTAAGAGGTGAGGGCCGGGCCGGCTGGAATATCAAATATCTTTTAAACGCAAAACAGGAAAAATACACAGAAAATAAGCAATATTTATCTCAATCCATGCTACCATTCCACAAAAGGACGTTTACTTTAACCTTTTGGATGAGCGAGTATCAATATCTTTCCTAAAAACCAACAATTCAAAAGATTCTCACTTCAAACAAAAGAAATTCAATAGACAATTTCTAAAGCTTCATCTCAAAATACTCTCTTAATTTGTTGAGGGTGGCAATTGACAAGGCCGAACCTAAAAGGAGAACATAAACAATGTATCAATGATGGGGAATGCTCCCGATGGAGATGGGCATCTTTTCGCTGTAGTTAGACGACACTTGTCGTTCACTGTTTAAAAAGGAGAGTTTGAGAGGGCAATAAGGGTGCTAAGTAGCTTCAGAATATACATTTACTAAGGATGCAGGGTTGTAAGTAGGAAAGGGGTTCAATATTACTAGGGGCGTCGCGACTGAAGGGTGTCACACCTCCTCAATAGCATCTGGATAGGAAATTTCAGGTAAAGTCCGCCCAGTGGAAGCAACGCTTTAGGAATTTCAGAGACCGTCATGCTTAAGATCAATAAAGGAATAAGCAAAGGTAGTTGCTCCTTTGGTTAAATATGATTTTTCTTGATATGAAGGAAGGTAAACAAACTAATGATTTGAAGATTTGAAGATTTCTTGTTGGCACAAAATTTAATAATCCATGCCCTCTTTAGGTAAAATTGTGCCATGTGTCCATTTCCCCTAAAGTTCCTCGGTAGAAGCGTCAACTGCAATTCATAATGAGCTCCAGGTTTTTTTGTAACATTCAAAAGGCATGCTAGGTTGGAAAGAGGGATCTAAATTGACAACCAGTGCTGCTTGTTACCTGGCTTCAGAGGTAACTGACAACATGGAATTTTTCAAACCACGGGGAAATTTTACCAGTTGTTTTTATCTGCTGCTCAATTTGTTTGTAAAAATAAAAGAATTTTTTATAGGATTAAGAGGATTGCTTTAGTAAAATTTGGTAAAAAAAATGTATTTTCCAGGGAACTGGAAGCATCAAAAATCGAAAATTTTCTAGTCCCTCGGCGGCAACCATGGTGCGGGCTCGGGTAGGTATATCCTTGCCCGTCCCGATATACAGATTTGACAAAACTATTATAAAAGTCTGTTATAATCATATAAAATTGAAAATTGCGAATTATATGCCACACCGCTAGATTGACAAAAAGTATTGCAGAGGTTTGCTTCAGCATGTTAAGAATTTCAGGTAATTGTTTAATAATCAGGTAAATTTGTTGTCCACACCTCCCCCCCCCCAGCAAGGCTTGCCTCGCGATTGCCCTGTGTTCCACGCGATCGAAGAGGGTGTGTTTATGGTTAACTTAGAGACTTCTTTGTACATTTCCCGACAATAGATGGCTCCAAATTGCAGCTTTCCGTTCAGAGTTACCCTACTTAATTTTGGGCAGTTAGGCCGAACAATTTCGGTAGTTAGGCGGTACATAAGCGGCACATTAAGGGCGAGGGGGCATTCCATTCGGGAGCTAATGGCGACTGGACAAGTTATAAAGAGATGTTACAAGGCCGAGCGTGAGAAATCAAGTTTACATGCCATACGGAATAGAATTTTCTGCAACGTTCTTGTGGCTGCAAAATCTTTAAACGATTACAAACAAGGAAAGTGTCTGTATTGGATTTCTGTATAGAGACTTGGTTCATGTGGTAAACCTTTCCTTCATGTGCGTTTGCCTCTTTCTACTGATGCATCGACATCATCTTTTATTGCGGTGTCCACTGGGTGTCTGCGACAGCGAACATTTCTCCTAGAAAATTTAATGAAAATGTAACTTTTAGCTGAAATGTCTTATCCCTTCGTACATGGTTCTAAAGGGTGACTGTGTTGTTGGTTTTTTTGAGGTGCTTGCCCCTTACAGCATTCCATTGCTTCAAAAGAAGGAAGTCCTTTTACGAAACCTAGGTTCAAGGCGGCTGAGTCCCCTTCAAAGGCGCCCCTCCAAGCACAAAGTTCTTCCATTGAATATTTGAAGCGCTTTATAACAAATTTCAAGCATTTTTTGTTCTGAATTTGATGTTATGAAGACCATGGTTAGTTTTAAACAGTGGGGCTTGCAGAGACTGCTTGCTTTTTGTGTCTTAAGCAAAACTAAGTTCGAAAACCTTAGTAAAAGCTTTTCGCGATCAAAATTGGCAACTTCAATAAAAAGCTTAGAAGTCATTTGGAAGTTTTTCTAGTGATATCTCAGTGGTCTTTTTGCGATGAAAGGTTTATTTGATGCATAAGTTTTGATGTAGCATTTGAAAACTGTGTCAGGAATTGAGCACTTTGGTGGATCGAAAATGACCTAAAAGGAGTATTGGCGCGTGATTGGCTATTTGGTTGTGCGGGATTCAAGTTGTATCTGTTGTATCCCTCAGAGGCATCAATTTTGTAGCGTTCTCGCACAATCTCCCGACCCCATTGTCCTGTGGATACACCTTTGTTTGAGGGTGGTCAGCAGGGAACAGCCTCAGTGAAATGGATTACATAAATATTTGGAGTTTCAAGATAAACATATCACGTTAAGGGGTGCTTTTCCTATTACACAAAAGGGGACATGGAAGAGGGAAGGGCTATTCACCGAAAAAAAAGCAACTCGCAGGCTTGAGAAAAGGTAAATGTGAAAAGGTAAAAAGGTATTATCATGACAAAAATACATGCATTTCCTACATTCTTTTGGTACCAATGGTTTTGGTTATTTTTTACGTGAACAGAGAAAGGCGGAAATTTCATCCTTTTGGGGGTTTAAGGAGATTGAACGCCGTCCTGGATACTGCCAAAGTGCAAATTTATCTCCTTATAAAAAACGATGATAATAATAAACTATAAAAATTTGTAATGAAAAATACAGCAAAATTTACTAAAGGTAAAAGAAACTGTCAATGTGCAATACAAAAATATTTTTAACTGAAGGTTGACATCAGCATAAAAATTGAATAAAATCATGAAATCTTTGGATTAATACCCTGCAAAAATATATTTTTAGTCAACTGCCTATTACATTTTTGTCATCTGAGGGTATCAAGGCTGCTAAAGAGATGCTAAAGAGAAAGAATTTAGAGAAACTCTGAAGCAAATCTTCCTATTGCAACGTAGCAATAAAAATTTACAGACAGTTAAAAAAAGAAAACGAAGGATTTTAGAGAAACTCTAGAGCAAAGCTCCCTAAAGCAACGTAGAATGAAAAATTGACAGGCAGTTAAATAAAGAGAAAAAAAGATTGTAGAGAAACTCTAAAGCAAAGCTCCCTACAGCAACGAAGCATGAAAAATTGGCAGGCAGTAAAATTAAGAGAACGAACGGTCTTACGGGAATTCTAAAGCAAAGCTCCCTACAAGAACATAGCAATAAAAATTGACATACAGTAAAAAAAGAGAACGAAGGATTTTAGAGAAACTCTAAAGAAAAGCTCCTTATAGGAACTTTGCAATAAAAATTAACGGGCAGTAAAATAAAGAGAAAGAAGGATTTTAGAGAAACTCTAAAGCAAAGCTCCCTACAGCAACGAAGCATGAAAAATTGCAGGCAGTAAAATAAAGAGAAAAAAGGATTTTAGAGAAACTCTAAAGCAAAACTCCCTACAGCAACAAGCATGAAAAATTGGCAGACAGTAGGCAAAGTAAGCAATAAAGAAACAGAAAGAAGGATTTTAGAGAAACTCTAAAGCAAAGCTCCCTACAGCAACGTAAGCAATGAAAAATTGGTAGGCAGTAAAATAAAGAGAAAAAAGGATTTTAGAGAAACTATAAAGCAAAGCTTCCTAAAGCAACGTAACAAAAAAAATTTGCAGGCAGTAAAATAAAGAGAAAGAAGGATTTTAGAGAAACTCTAAAGCAAAACTCCCTACAGCAACGAAGCATGAAAAATTGGTAGGCAGTAAAATAAAGAGAAAGAAGGATTTTAGAGAAACTATAAAGCAAAGCTTCCTAAAGCAACGTAACAAAAAAAATTGCAGGCAGTAAAATAAAGAGAAAAAGGATTTTAGAGAAACTCTAAAGCAAAACTCCCTACAGCAACGAAGCATGAAAAATTGGTAGGCAGTAAAATAAAGAGAAAGAAGGATTTTAGAGAAACTATAAAGCAAAGCTTCCTAAAGCAACGTAACAAAAAAAATTGACAGGCAGTAAAATAAAGAGAAAGAAGGATTTTAGAGAAACTCTAAAGGAAAGCTCCTTATAGGAACATTGCAATAAAAATTAACAGGAAGTAAAATAAAGAGAAACAAGGATTTTAGAGAAACTTTAAAGCAAAGCTCCCTACAGCAACGTAACAAAAAAATTGACAGGCAGTAAAATAAAGAGAAAGAAGGATTTTAGAGAAACCCTTAAGCAAAACTCCCTACAGCAACAAAGCATGTGAAATTGGCAGACAGTAAAATAAAGATAAAGAAGGATTTTAGAGAAACTCTAGAGCAAAGCTCCCTACAACAACGTAACAAAAAAAATTGACAGGCAGTAAAATAAAGAGAAAGAAGGACTTAAGAGAAATTCTAAAGCAAAGCTCCCAACAGCAACGTAACAAAAAAAATTGACAGACAGTAAAATAAAGAGAAAGAAGGATTTTAGAGAAACTCTAAAGCAAAACTCCCTACAGCAACGAAGCATAAAAAATTGGCAGGCAGTAAAATAAAGAGAAAAAAGGATTTTAGAGAAACAAAGCAAAACTCCTTACAGCAACGTAACAAAAAAAATTGACAGGCAGTAAAATAAAGAGAAAAAAATAATTTAGAGAAACTCTAAAGCAAAACTCCCTACAGGAACATAGCAATAAAAATTGACATGAAGTAAAAAAGAGAACGAAGGATTTTAGAGAAACAAAGCAAAACTCCCTACAGCAACGTAACAAAAAAAATTGACAGGCAGTAAAATAAAGAGAAAAAAATAATTTAGAGAAATTCTAAAGCAAAGCTCCCTACAGGAACATAGCAATAAAAATTGACATGAAGTAAAAAAAGAGAACGAAGGATTTTAGAGAAACTCTATAGGAAAGCTCCTTATAGGAACATTACAATAAAAATTAACAGGCAGTAAAATAAAGAGAAAGAAGGATTGAGAGAAACTCTAAAGCAAAGCTCCCTACAGCAACGTAACAAAAAAATTGACAGGCAGTAAAATAAAGAGAAAAAAGGATTTTGGAGAAACTCTAAAGCAAAACTCCCTACAGCAACGAAGCATGAAAAATAGGCAGGCAGTAAAATAAAGAGAAAGAAGGATTTTAGAGAAACTCTAAAGCAAAGCTCCCTACAGCAACGTAACAAAAAAAATTGACAGGCAGTAAAATAAAGAGAAAAAAGGATTTTGGAGAAACTCTAAGGCAAAACTCCAAAAAAGCAACGAAGCATGAAAAATTGGCAGGCAGTAAAATAAAAAGAAGGAAGGATTTTACAGAAACTCTAAAGCAAAGCTCCCTACAGCAACGTAACAAAAAAAATTGACAGGGGCAGTAAAATAAAGAGAAAAAAGGATTTTAGAGAAACTCTAAAGCAAATCTCCAAAAAAGCAACGAAGCATGAAAAATTGGCAGGCAGTAAAATAAAAAGAAGGAAGGATTTTACAGAAACTCTAAAGCAAAGCTCCCTGCAGCAACGTAACAAAAAAAATTGACAGGCAGTAAAATAAAGAGAAAAAAGGATTTTAGAGAAACTCTAAAGGAAAGCTCCTTATAGGAACATTACAATAAAAATTAACAGGCAGTAAAATAAAGAGAAAGAAGGATTTTGGAGAAACTCTAAAGCAACACTCCCTACAGCAACGAAGCATGAAAAATAGGCAGGCAGTAAAATAAAGAGAAAGAAGGATTTTACAGAAACTCTAAAGCAAAGCTCCCTACAGCAACGTAACAAAAAAAATTGACAGGCAGTAAAATAAAGAGAAAAAAGGATTTTAGAGAAACTCTAAAGGAAAGCTCCCTACAGGAACGTAACATAAAAAATTGACAGGCAGTAAAATAAAGAGAAAAAAATAATTTAGAGAAACTCTAAAGCAAAACTCCCTACAGGAACATAGCAATAAAAATTGACATGAAGTAAAAAAAGAGAACGAAGGATTTTAGAGAAACTCTAAAGCAAAACTCCCTACAGCAACGTAACAAAAAAAATTGACAGGCAGTAAAATAAAGAGAAAAAAATAAATTAGAGAAATTCTAAAGCAAAGCTCCCTACAGGAACATAGCAATAAAAATTGACATGAAGTAAAAAAAGAGAACGAAGGATTTTAGAGAAACTCTATAGGAAAGCTCCTTATAGGAACATTACAATAAAAATTAACAGGCAGTAAAATAAAGAGAAAGAAGGATTGAGAGAAACTCTAAAGCAAAGCTCCCTACAGCAACGTAACAAAAAAATTGACAGGCAGTAAAATAAAGAGAAAAAAGGATTTTGGAGAAACTCTAAAGCAAAACTCCCTACAGCAACGAAGCATGAAAAATAGGCAGGCAGTAAAATAAAGAGAAAGAAGGATTTTAGAGAAACTCTAAAGCAAAGCTCCCTACAGCAACGTAACAAAAAAAATTGACAGGCAGTAAAATAAAGAGAAAGAAGGATTTTAGAGAAACTCTAAAGCAAAGCTCCCTACAGCAACGTAACAAAAAAAATTGACAGGCAGTAAAATAAAGAGAAAAAAGGATTTTAGAGAAGCTCTAAAGCAAAGCTCCCTACAGCAACGTAACAAAAAAAATTGACATACAGTAAAATAAAGAGAACGAAGAGTCTTAGGGAAATTCTAAAGCAAAGCTCCCTACAGCAACGTAACAAAAAAAATTGACATACAGTAAAATAAAGAGAACGAAGGATTTTAGAGAAACCCTTAAGCAAAACTCCCTACAGCAACAAAGCATGAAAAATTGGCAGACAGTAAAATAAAGATAAAGAAGGATTTTACAGAAACTTTAAAGGAAAGCTCCGTACAGGAATGTAGAATGAAAAATTGACATACAGTAAAATAAAGAGAACGAAGGATTTTAGAGAAACTTTAAAGCAAGGCTCCCTACAGCAACAAAGCATGAAAAATTGGCAGACAGTAAAATAAAGATAAAGAAGGATATTAGAGAAACTCTAGAGCAAAGCTCCCTACAGCAACGTAACAAAAAAAATTGGCAGGCAGTAAAATAAAGAGAAAAAAGGATTTTAGAGAAACTCTAAAGCAAAACTCCCTAAAGCAACGAAGAATGAAAAATTGGCAGGCAGTAAAATAAAGAGAACGAAGGGTCTTAGGGGAATTCTAAAGCAATGCTCCCTACAGGAACATAGCAATAAAAATTGACATGAAGTAAAAAAAGAGAACGAAGGATTTTAGAGAAACTTTAAAGCAAAGCTCCTTATAGGAACATTGCAATAAAAATTAACAGGCAGTAAAATAAAGAGAAAGAAGGAATTTAGAGAAACTCTAAAACAAGGCTCCCTACAGCTACGTAACAAAAAAAATTGACAGGCAATAAAATAAAGAGAAAAAAGGATTTTAGAGAAACCCTTAAGCAAAACTCCCTACAGCAACGAAGCATGAAAAATTGGCAGGCAGTAAAATAAAGAGAAAGAAGGATTTTAGAGAAACTCTTAAGCAAAGCTCCCTACAGCAACGTAACAAAAAAAATTGACAGGCAATAAAAAAAAGAGAAAAAAGGATTTTAGAGAAACCCTTAAGCAAAACTCCCTACAGCAACAAAGCATGAAAAATTGGCAGACAGTAAAATAAAGATAAAGAAGGATTTTAGAGAAACTCTAGAGCAAAGCTCCCTACAGCAACGTAACAAAAAAAATTGACAGGCAGTAAAATAAAGAGAAAAAAGGATTTTAGAGAAACTCTAAAGCAAAGCTCCCTACAGCAACGTAACAAAAAAAATTGACATACAGTAAAATAAAGAGAACGAAGAGTCTTAGGGAAATTCTAAAGCAAAGCTCCCTACAGCAACGTAACAAAAAAAATTGACATACAGTAAAATAAAGAGAACGAAGGATTTTAGAGAAACCCTTAAGCAAAACTCCCTACAGCAACAAAGCATGAAAAATTGGCAGACAGTAAAATAAATATAAAGAAGGATTTAACAGAAACTTTAAAGGAAAGCTCCGTACAGGAATGTAGAATGAAAAATTGACATACAGTAAAATAAAGAGAACGAAGGATTTTAGAGAAACTCTACAGCAACGTAACAAAAAAAAATGGACAGGCAGTAAAATAAAGAGAAAAAAGGATTTTAGAGAAACTCTAAAGCAAAGCTCCCTACAGCAACGTAGGACGAAAAATTGGCAGGCAGTAAAAAAAAGAGAAAGAAGGATTTTAGAGAAACTCTTAAGCAAAACTCCCTACAGCAACAAAGCATGAAAAATTGGCAGACAGTAAAATAAAGATAAAGAAGGATTTTAGAGAAACTCTAAAGCAAAGCTCCCTACAGGAACGTAGCAATAAGAATTGACAGGCAGTAAATTGAAGAGAAAGAGGGATTTTTGAGAAACTCTAAAGCAAAGCTTCCTACAGCAACGTAGCAATAAAAATTGACAGGCAGTAAAATAAAAAGAACGAAGGATTTTTGAGAAACTCTAACGTAAAGCTTCCTACAGCAACGTAGCAATAATATTTTACAGGCTTAAAGTAAAAACAACGAAGGATCGTAGGAAAACTTTAAAGCAAAGCTCCCTACAGGAACATAGCAATAAAAATTGACATACTGTAAAAAAAAGAGAACAAATAATTTTAGAGGAACTCTAAAGCAAAGCTCCGTACAGGAATGTAGAACGAAAAATTGGCAGGCAGTAAAATAAAGAGAACGAAGGATTTTAGAGAAACTCTAAAGGAAAGCTCCTTATAGGAACATAGCAATAAAAATTAACAGGCAGTAAAATAAAGAGAAAGAAGGATTTTAGAGAAACTCTAAATCAAAGCTCCCTACAGCAACGTAACAAAAAAAATTGACAGGCAGTGAAATAACGAGAAAAAAGGATTTTAGAGAAACTCTAAAGGAAAGCTCCCTACAGGAACGTAGCAATAGGAATGAACAGGCAGTAAAATAAAGAGAACGAAGGATTTTAGAGAAACTCTAACGAAAATCTCCCTACAGCAATGTCGCAATAATAATTTACAGGCTTCAAATAAAAACAACGAAGGATCTTAGGGAAACTTTAAAGCAAAGCTCCCTACAGGAACATAGTAATAAAAATTGACATACAGTCAAAAAACGAGAACGAAGGATTTTAGAGAAACTCTAAAGCAAAGCTCCTTATAGGAACATAGCAATAAAAATTAACAGGCAGTAAAATAAAGAGAAAGAAGGATTTTAGAGAAACTCTAAAGCAAAGCTCCCTACAGCAATGTAACAAAAAAAATTGACTGGCAGTAAAATAAAGAGAACGAAGGATTTTAGAGAAACTCTAAAGCAAAGCTCCTTATAGGAACATAGCAATAAAAATTAACAGGCAGTAAAATAAAGAGAACGAAGGATTTTAGAGAAACTCTAAAGCAAAGCTCCTTATAGGAACATAGCAATAAAAATTAGCAGGCAGTAAAATAAAGAGAAAGAAGGATTTTTGAGAAACTCTAACGTAAAGCTCCCTACAGGAACGTAGCAATAAAAATTGACAGGCAGTAAAATAAAAAGAACGAAGGATTTTTGAGAAACTCTAACGTAAAGCTCCCTACAGGAACGTAGCAATAAAATTGACAGGCAATAAAAGAACAACGAAGGATTTTAGAGGACCTCTAAAAGAAAACTTCCTACAGCAAAGTAGCAATAATATTTTACAGGCTTAAAGTAAAAACAACGAAGGATCTTAGGGAAACTTTAAAGCAAAGCTCCCTACAGGAACATAGCAATAAAAATTGACATACTGTAAAAAAAAGAGAACGAAGAATTTTAGAGAAACTCTAAAGCAAATCTCCGTACAGGAATGTAGAACGAAAAATTGGCAGGCAGTAAAAAAAAGAGAACGAAGGATTTTAGAGAAACTCTAAAGGAAAGCTCCCTACAGCAACGTAGCAATAGTATTGACAGGCAATAAAACAAAAACAACAAAGGCTTTTAGGGAAACACTAACGCAAAGCTCTCTACAGCAACTTGGCAATAAAAATTGACATGTTGGCTTTTTGAGAAACTCAAAAGCAGAGTAAGTTATAATAAGTGATAAACGAAAGTTAATACGCAAGGAAATAAAAATAAAAGTGGTTTTTAGAGAAGCTTTTCAAAAGAGCTACCAGCAGTAAGTTAGAAAGAGAAATTCATGCGAAAGGAAATAAAAATAAAAGTGGTTTTTAGAGAATTGTTTTTACAAAGCTAACAACAGTAAGAAACTTTTCATCAAAAGTAACGCATAGTAAGTTATGAATAGAATTTAATTCTCAAGGAAAAACTATACTTTGAAATATAATGGTAATTTGAAAAAAATAATTTTCCTTGGAAAGTATAAGGTTTGCACTTCAGAATTAAAGGTCTGCACTTCAGAAAAAAAGCTCAAGGATCCACGCTATTTAAGTTTGTAAGTTTGGAATTTGAAGGAAAGGGAACCGACATACCTGCAAAA
>NW_027019698.1:0-176202 GCF_013076305.1 Rhopilema esculentum
GCTTGTCTGGTGCTTGCTTGCTGGTGCTTGTGTGGTTGCTAGTGCTGTGCTGTGCCTTGTCTGGTGCATTGTGCTGGTGTGTGCTGGTGCTTGTGCTGGTCCTTTGTGCTGGTCCTTGTGCTTGGGCGGTGGTAGTGGCCTGCACTTATGCTGGTGCTTGTTACTGGTGCTTGCGCTGATGTTTGTAGCTTTTGCTTGTGCTAGTGCTTTTTGCTTGTGCTGAATGCAGGTGTTGGTGCTATCCGGTGCCCTGCTGGTACTGGGGCCTGTTGCTTGGGCTCGGTGCTCTTGCTGGTGCTTGTTTTTTGCTGGTGCTTGTGCGGGATGCATGTGCTTGTGCTGGTGCTTGTTGCTGTGCTTGTGCTGGTGCTTGTGCTGGTGCTTGTGCTGGTGTTGTGCTTGTGCTGGTGCTAGTGGCTGGTGCTTTTGCTGGTGCTTTTAGGCTGGTGCTTGTTGCTGGTTGCTTGTGCTGGTGCTTGTGCTGAATGCTTGTGCTGGTGCTTTTGTGCTGGTTTCTTGTGCTGGTTGCTTTGTGCTGGTGCTTTGCTGGTTGCCTGTGCTGGTGCTGGCTGTGCTAGGCTGGTGCTTGTGCTGGTGCTTGTGCTGGTGCTTGTGCTAGGTGCTTTGCTGGTGCTAGTGCTGGTGCTTGGTTGCTTGTGCTGGTGCTGTGCTGGTGCTTGTGCTGGTGCTTGTGCTTGTCCTTGTGGCTGGTCCTTGTGCTTGGGCTGGTGGTAGTGCCTGCACTTATGCTGGTGCTTGTACTGGTGCTTGCGCTGATGTTTGTGCTTTTGCTTGTGCTAGTGCTTTTGCTTGTGCTGATGCAGGTGTTGGTGCTGATGCCGGTGCCTCTGCTGGTACTGGGGCTGTTGCTTGGGCTGGTGCTCTTGCTGGTGCTTGTGCTGGTGCTTCTACTGGTGCTGGTGCTGATGCTGGTGCTTGTACTGGTACTAGTGCTGGTGCCTGTGCTGGTGCTCGTGCCGTTCTTGTGCAGGTGATTAGGCCAGTGCCGGAGCTTTTTCTGGTGCTTCTTCTAGTGCTAGTGCTGGTGCAGGTGCTTGTGCTGAAACCGGTGCTTTTTGCTGTTGCTTGTGCCGGTGCTGGAGCTTGTGCTTGTACTCGTCCAAGTCCTGGTGTTGGTACAGGTTCTTCTCCTGGTGCTGGTGCTGCTGCCTGTCCTTTTGCTGGCGCTTAAGCTGGTGCATGTGCTGTTGCTTTTGCTTGTGCTGGTTCTAGTGCTTGTGCTGGTGCAGGTGCTCTTACCGGTACTTTTGCTGATGCACAGGAACAAGCACCAGCACCAGCACTAGCACCAGCACAAACACCAGCACAAGCACTAGCACAAGCACCAGCATAAGTGCCGGCACCGGCCCAAGTCCCTGCACAAGAACCGGTACCAACAAAAGCACTAGCATAAGCACCATCACAGGCACCAGCACCAGCACCAGCACCAGCACTTGCATAAGCACCAGCAACACCACTAGCACTAGTACATGAACCCTAACCATAAAGGTATCCCTTACCCTTACCCTTACCCTTACCATTACCCTAACCCTAACCCTAACCCTAACCCTATTTCTAACCCTTACCCTAATCCTAACCCTAACCCTAACACTTACCCTAATATTAGCCCTAATCCTAACCCTTCCCGAACCCTAACACTAACCCTAACCCTAACTTCAACCCTAACTTTAACCCAACCTTAACCCTAATCCTAATCCCTCAAAATCAAGTGAAATCCCCCAAAAATCACAGAAATTTCCAAAATTCTTGAGAAATCCTGTACAAATTTTAAAAATACCAGAAAATCTTGAAAAATATCAAAACTTCTTGAAAATCCTGAAAAACTGGAGGAAATCGGAAAAAATCCTGAAAAATCGAAAAATCGGAAAAAATCCCGCACAATTAAAAGAGATTGGGAAAACTCAAGAACAATCAAGGTGAGCGTTAAAAAATCGGAACAAATCGGAAAAATCCCTAAAATCCCTGAAAATCGTAAAAAACATCAAAAACTTATGAAAAATTTTGAAAAATCTTGAAAAATACTAAAAAATATCGAAAGATTGCAAAAATTGCAAAAAATCGCAAAGATCGCATTAAATCGCCAAAACTCGAAAAATCTTGAAAAATACAAAGAACCTCGAAATATTTCAAAAAATCTTGAAGTATGTCGAAAATCTTTGAAAAATCTCAAAAATCTTGTTAAATTTTCAACAGAATCGAAAAATCTCGAACAATCTCGAAAAATCTTGAAAAATCTCGAATAGTCTCGAAAAATTGAGAAAAATATCCAAAAGACTCGAAAATTCTCGAACAATCTTGAAAAATCTTGAAAAATCTCAAAAAACTGCAAAAAAAACTCTTGAAAAATCTCGAAAAATCCAAAGAATCTCGAAAAATCTCGAAAAAACAAAAAACTCTTGAAAAATCTTAAAAATCTTGAAAAATTTCAAAAAAATGCAAAAGTCCTCGAAAGATCTTGAAAAATCCAAAAAAAAAAAAAAAAAAAAATCCCCATAAATCTTGAAAATCCTGAAAAGTCTCGAAAAATTGCGAAAAACCTTGAAAAAATCTCAAAAAGACTCGAGAAATCTCGAGCTATTTTGGAAAAACTTGAAAATTTTCGAAAAATCCAAAGAATCTCGAAAAATCTTGAATAATCCAAAAAAACTCGAAATATCTCGAAAAATCCCCAAAAATCTTGAAAACCTTGAGAAGTCTCGAAAAAGTGCGAAAAACCTTGAAAAAATCTCGAAAAGACTCGAGAAATCTCGAGCTATCTTGAAAAATCTTGAAAAATCTCGAAAAATTCTAAAAAATTCGAAAATTCTCGAAAAAGCTAAAAAATTGAAAAATCTCGAAAAATCAAGAAGAATCCAAAAAAACTCAAAACATCTCGAAAAATCCCCATAAATCTTCAAAATCTTGAAAGGCTCGAAAAATCCAAAGAATCTAGAAAAATCTCGAAAAAACAAAAAACTCTTGAAAAATCTTGAAAAAACTTTAAAGATATCGAAAAATTCCGAAAATTCGCAAAAATCACAAAAAATCAAGAAAAATATCGAAAAAGATCAAAAAATCTTGAGAATGGTCGACAAATCTCGAAAAACCCAAAAAAACTCGAAACATCTCGAAAAATCCCCAAAAATCTTGAAAATCTTGAAAAGTCTCGAAAAATTGCGAAAAACCTTGAAAAAATCTCGAAAAGACTCGAGAAATCTCGAGCTATCTTGAAAAATCTTGAAAAATCTCAAAAAATCCAAAAAAAATTGAAAATTCTCGAAGAAGCTAAAAAATTTGAAAAATCTCGAAAAGACTCGAGAAATCTCGAGCTATCTTGAAAGATCTTGAAAAATCTCGAAAAAACCAAAGAATCTCGAAAAATCTTGAAAAATCCAAAAAAACTTTAAACATCTCGAAAAAAAATCCCAAAATGCTTGAAAATCTTGAAAAGTCTCGAAAAATTGCGAAAAACCTCGAAAAATCTCGAAAAGACTCGAAAAATCTCGAGCTATCTTCAGAAATCTTGAAAAATCTCGAAAAATCCAATGAATCTCGAAAAATCTTGAAAAAACAAAAAACTCTTGATAAATCTTAAAAATCTTGATAAATATTGAAAAATTCCGGAAATTCGCAAAAATCACAAAAAAACTTGAAAAATATCGAAAAAGATCAAAAAATCTTGAGAATGCTCCAAAAATCTCGAAAAATCAAAAAAATCGAAACATCTCGAAAAATCCCTAAAAATCTTGAAAATCTTCAAAGGTTTTGAAAAATTGCGAAAAACCTAGAGAGGTTTTGAAAAATTGCGAAAAACTTTGAAAAAATCTCGAAAAAATGCGAAGAATCTCGAAAAATCTTGAAAAACATTGAAAAATCTCGAAAAAAAGGGGTTAAATCTTGATAAATCTTCAAAAATCTTGATAAATCTCGAAAAATCTAAAGAATCTCGAAAAATCTCGACAAAACAAAAAAGTCTTGAAAAATCTTGAAAAAACTTTAAAGATATCGAAAAATTCCGAAAATTCGCAAAAATCACAAAAAATCAAGAAAAATATTGAAAAAGATCAAAAAATCTTGAGAATGGTCGACAAATCTCGAAAAACCCAAAAAAACTCGAAACATCTCGAAAAATCCCCAAAAATCTTGAAAATCTTGAAAGGTTTTGAAAAATTGCGAAAAACCTTGAAAAAATCTCGAAAAGGCTCGAAAAATCTCGAGCTATCTAAAAATCTTGAAAAATCTCGAAAAATCCAAAGAAACTCCAAAAATCTCGAAAAAACAAAGAACTCTTGAAAAATCTTGAAAAATTTCGAAAAATCCAAAAAATTTCAAAAATTCTCGAAAAATCTAAAAAATATTGAAAAATCTCGAAAAAATGCAAAACATCTCGAAAAATCTTGAAAAATCTTGAAAAATCTCGAAAAAAGGGGTTAAATCTTGATAAATCTTGAAAAACCTTGTAAGGCTCGAAAAATCCAAAGAATCTAGAAAAATCTCGAAAAAACAAAAAACTCTTGAAAAATCTAAAAAGTCTTGAAAAATATCGAAAAATTCCGAAAATTCGTAAAAATCACAAAAAAACCTTGAAAATTATCGAAAAAGATAAAAAAATCTTGAGAATGCTCGAAAAATCTCGAAAAAACCAAAAAAAATCGAAACATCTCGAAAAATCCTCAAAAATCAAAAATCACAAAAAAACTTGAAAAATATCGAAAAAGATCAAGAAATCTTGAGAATGCTCCACAGATCTCGACAATTCAAAAAAATCGAAACATGTCGAAAAATCCCTAAAAATCTTGAAAATCTTGAAAGGTTTTGAAAAGTTGCGAAAAACCTTCAAAGGTTTTGAAAAATTGCGAAAAACCTTGAAAAAATTTCGCAAAAATGCGAAAAATCTCGAAAAATCTTGAAAAACATTGAAAAATCTCGAAAAAAGGGGTTAAATCTTGATAAATCTTCATAAATCTTGATAAATCTCGAAAAATCTAAAGAATCTCGAAAAATCTCGAAAAAACAAAAAACTCTTGAAAAATCTTGAAAAAACTTTAAAGATATCGGAAAATTCCGAAAATTCGCAAAAATCACAAAAAATCAAGAAAAATATCGAAAAAGATCAAAAAATCTTGAGAATGGTCGACAAATCTCGAAAAACCCAAAAAAACTCGAAACATCTCGAAAAATCCCCAAAAATCTTGAAAATCTTGAAAGGTTTTGAAAAATTGCGAAAAACCTTGAAAAAATCTCGAAAAGGCTCGAAAAATCTCGAGCTATCTAAAAATCTTGAAAAATCTCGAAAAATCCAAAGAAACTCGAAAAATCTCGAAAAAACAAAGAACTCTTGAAAAATCTTGAAAAATCTCGAAAAATCCAAAAAATTTCGAAAATTTTCGAAAAATCTAATAAATATTGAAAATTATCGAAAAAATGCAAAAAATCTCGAAAAATCTTGAAAAATCTTGAAAAATCTCGAAAAAAGGGGTTAAATCTTGATAAATCTTGAAAAATTTTGAAAGGCTCGAAAAATCCAAAGAACCTAGAAAAATCTCGAAAAAACAAAAAACTCTTGAAAAATCTTAAAATTCTTGAAAAATATCGAAAAAAGGGGTTAAATCTTGATAAATCTTGAAAAATCTTGAAAGGCTCGAAAAATCCAAAGAATCTCGAAAAAACTCGAAAAAGCAAAAAACTCTTGAAAAATCTTAAAATTCTTGAAAAATATCGAAAAATTCCGAAAATTCGCAAAAATCACATATAAACTTGAAAAACATCGAAAAAGATCAAAAAATCTTGAGAATACTCGAAAAATCTCGAAAAATCCAAAAAAACTCGAAGCATCTCGAAAAATCCCCAAAAATCTTGAAAATCTTGAAAAATCTCGAAAAATTGCGAAAAACCTTGAAAAGTCTAAAAAAAATTAAAAAATCTCAAAAAAATGCGAAAAATCTCGAAAAATCTTGAAAAATCTCGAAAAAAAGGGGTTAAATCTTGATAAATCTTGAAGAATCTTGATAAATCTCGAAAAATCCAAAGAATCTCGAAAAATCTCGAAAAAACAAAAAACTCTTGAAAAATCTTGAAAAAACTTTAAAGATATTGAAAAATTCCGAAAATTCGCAAAAATCACAAAAAATCAAGAAAAATATCGAAAAAGATCAAAAAATCTTGAGAATGCTCGACAAATCTCGAAAAACCCAAAAAAACTCGAAACATCTCGAAAAATCCCCAAAAATCTTGAAAATCTTGAAAGGTTTTGAAAAATTGCGAAAAACCTTGAAAAAATCTCGAAAAGGCTCGAAAAATCTCGAGCTATCTTGAAAATCTTGAAAACTCTCGGAAAATCCAAAGAAACTCGAAAAATCTCGAAAAAACAAAAAACTTTCGAAAAATCTTGAAAAATCTCGAAAAATCCAAAAAATTTCGAAAATTCTCGAAAAATCTAAAATATATTGAAAAATATCGAAAAAATGCAAAAAATCTCGATAAATCTTGAAAAATCTTGAAAAATCTCGAAAAAAGGGGTTAAATCTTGATTAATCTTGAAAAATCTTGAAAGGCGCGAAAAATCCAAAGAATCTCGAGAAATCTCCAAAAAACAAAAAACTCTTGAAAAATCTTGAAAAATTTCGAAAAATCCAAAAAATTTCGAAAATTCTCGAAAAATCTAAAAAATATTGAAAAATCTCGAAAAAATGCAAAAAATCTCGAAAAATCTTGAAAAATCTTGAAAAATCTCGAAAAAAGGGGTTAAATCTTGATAAATCTTGAAAAATCTTGAAAGGCTCGAAAAATCCAAAGAATCTAGAAAAATCTCGAAAAAACAAAAAACTCTTGAAAAATCTTAAAATTCTTGAAAAATGTCGAAAAATTCGGAAAATTCGCAAAAATCACATATAAACTTGAAAAATATCGAAAAAGATCAAAAAATCTTGAGAATGCTCGAAAAATCTCGAAAAATCCAAAAAAACACGAAACATCTCGAAAAATCCCCAAAAATCTTGAAAATCTAGAAAAATCTCCAAAAATTGCGAAAAACTTTCAAAAAATCTCCAAAAGACTCGAGAAATCTCCAGCTATCTTGAAAAATCTTAAAAAATCTCGAAAAAAGTGGTTAAATCTTGATTAATCTTGAAAAATCTTGAAAGGCTCGAAAAATTCAAAGAATCTCGAGAAATCTCCAAAAAACAAAACACTCTTGAAAAATCTTGAAAAATTTCGAAAAATCCAAAAACTTTCGAAAATTCTCGAAAAATCTAAAAAATATAGAAAAATCTCGAAAAAATGCAGAAAATCTCGACAAATCTTGAAAAATCTTGAAAAATCTTGAAAAATCTTGAAAAATCTCGAAAATAAGGGGCTAAATCTTGATAAATCTTGAAAAATCTTGAAAAATCTCGAAAAATCTAAAGATTTCAACTTTATTTGTCCTCCGTGGATGGCCAATAATCATGTATTCAGTTTTTTCTGGTTTGCTCTTAGTTTGTTTATCCGCATCCATTCCGAAATGTTTCTTAATTCTTTGTGGGCATTTGTAAGTAGATCCTCAATGTTACTAGATGTTAATGTATTATGTGTGTCATCTGCATACATGCTAGCTTAGAAAATTCTAAGCACTTTTCAAAGTCATTTAGATAGATGATAAACAGGAGTGGTTCCAAGCATGATTCTTGAGGTATACCACATGTTACCAACCTAGCCCCCAACTGTTGTCCATTAACTGACCAGAATTGTTTTCTATTAACTAAGAAGGATGTGAACCATGCTCCCGAGATTCCCCTTATACCGAGTGCATTTAACTTTTTTATCAGTACTGCATGATCTATGGCAGAAGCGGACTGGCCCACCGGGACACCGGGAAATTTCCCGGTACGCCCTTTGCCCCCAAGTTATTTTTTCAAAAGCTTGAAAACTTTCAAAAGGCAACTATAAAACTAAAACTGATTACAATCATAAATTGACCTCCTGTCTAAAGTACATTTCCATGAACAGTTCAGAAAATTCATTGAAGACGAAATTTTGATCAGCAGTTTCTGCAAGATTTTTTAAAACCTTGAGAAAAACATATTTTGTTTTGAAAATGGCTTTGAAAAAAGCAAAAATTTTAAACATATTAAATATTTTTCGTCTGAAACTCTTCAGAGCATATAACGTTATAATAAGGGTCCAAAAGAACAAGATGGATAATTCGATCCATAAATAAGTATTTATTCTCCATCTTGTTCTTTCTGACCCTTGTTCTTTCTCACGTTTTATACTACAAAAAGGTCCATACAAAAGAGCTTTTAGTATGTTTAAAATTTTTGCTTTTTTCAAAGCCATTTTCAAATTTAGTAGCGCCAAAAAAATTGTTCGTATTTTTATTATTGACAGCAGTAACTGTGGTAGCAGCCAGAAAGCCTACTTCCACTTTCAAACCTCTTTAACTTGTAATTTCTTCAAGCAAGTGCACAATACTTGAATTAATTCAATATCTGTTGAGAGGGTAGTAGGGGTTTTCAGTAGCTAACTAGCACACTGTTTGTGAAACCCACGACCTTGACTAACCATATTAGTTTTTTGACTTATGACTAATGCGAATTATTTCGAGTATCTGATATCGAATAACTGAGAGGGCTCGCACATTGGAAAAATTAATTGAGCACTACCTTGTGCTCTTTCCAATCAAGATGTTTATAACTGGATAAAACTATCGATGTATTGGCCATTGGGTATGGTAACATTCCCATATTACGTAATCAAAGATGGGTTGGGGAAAGGGGTTTTCACAATCGTTAACAGTCATTATGGCTATTTCTTAAAGCTTGTTAGAATAATTACTAAGGGAGAAGGGGGTTTTTCAAATAATACCGTTTTTTGATGACGTAATATGTGCATATTCCTTGTGTTGTCTATTTTGAATGATAGTCCTTTTTCTTTGGGCCATAAACTATCCCTTGGTTGCTTTCTTTGTAAAATCTTGGAAAAAAGTGTCTCGCTAGGTGAAAAATGGCTTTGGGCTCTGGTCCAACTTTCAAAATCTATCATTTGATATCATCATTCAGCAGCGGTTTTAAGGACTGCGGGGCCCGGGGCCAAAGATATCTGCGGGGCCCTTGTTCTTTACAATTTGTTTCTTTTTTCTCAGATGTAGGGCCCCTTTTGGCTACCATAATCGTGGGGCCTGGGGCTATGGCCCGCCTGGACCCACCTTAAAACCGCCGCTGTCATCATTTGATACCTACCAATTTTATCAGCCGTGTAGACGTTTCAAATACAGTCAATTTGACTGAGAATCTTCTTCATGCCAATGCCAATTGTGAATACAAAACTTTGAATTTCGAAATGGGGCATGTTCTGACATTCTAAATAGGGTGATTTAAAAAATTTCCGAGGGCCAGCCCCCGACCCCGCATTTTGTTTCCTATGACAGTGTTTGCAACAAACTGATTCTCAGGTAAAGCAAAGTTTTTCCGAGCCCGTATTACAAGACCAAAAAATATGCAACTTTAGCACCTATTATTCTCTCTATGGTATCAAATGCCATGAGGGCTCAGTACGGATAATTGCAAGGCGGACGAAGGAAAAACAATATTTTCCAAAATTGGCATAAATTTGAGAGGTAAGCTATACTATATCAGCTTGCCATATTCACTTCGAAAGCTATTAAAAGTTTAGGTAAACGGGGTTTTAAGATTTTTAAAAAATTTTACTTGCTGTGGCATTAGTAAAGTCACTGGCCTAGGCAATGTTTATGTTGTCAAAATATTGTTTTCGGGCTTATTCGCAAAAAATCCCAGACAAAGAAATCTTGTAAAATAAACCAATCAGAACAGCAATTGAAGACATCTGACACGAACCCAAAGGAAGGGCTAGGCCGAATGGTGCTACGCAATGTAAACATATCTAAATCAAAAGTATGCAAAACGACAGAAAACTACACAATGGTTCAAACAACAACATGGGTGAAGAACGAGTAACCTATGACTAGGCCTAAACAATGCTGGGAAAATCCCGCACCTATAACATAAACAATGGAATGGGACGTTTCTAGCAACAGGCGTCTTTGGTGCAATAAACGATAAAAGCTCCTCATATGTAGTTGGCGACATTCGAAAGTAATTATTCCTGACAATGTAAGCGTAGGTCACTTACCAAAAGATGAAACTACCCCTTCTGCAGACGTTCTGGATAAATTTTTCGAACCAAGTACTCCTTCCTTTGCTTTTTTGCTCGCTTTTTTTCAATAACAAAAATCTTCGAACAGACGCCATTTTCTTTTGCATTATTCGCGGCGAATTCGCAAAAGAAATTCTGCCATTGGAAATTAAACTTCGAATTCGTGGCGAAAAATTCGCTTCGCGCAAAAATTCGTCTCGTGTAAATCAGGCTTTACAAATATGATTTGAGCTCCCTTGGAAGGTTGCTTTTACGGGTAGTTTTTTTCACTTGCTTCCTGTTTGTGCTCGTGCGGAGCGGTGCCCACAGTGAGGACCTCAGCCCAAAATTTTTGACAAACATTTAGATGCATAGAAAGTTATGAAAAAGAAAAAGACATTTGATGTTTGAGGTGGAGGTTCATCATGTGCCTCTGGTACCTCTTCGTTGGAAACATTTTTATACGTAGCACTCAGGGTCCACGCCACGAATTTGAAATTTGGGGGGGGGGGCAAGGCTAACTAAAGCAGGGGACAAGGCTTCCTTCCCTTTTTATTGCAGCTTTAAAACTACTTGCTTTGCAAAAAAGTAGAGGGGCCGTATCCATTCCTCCCCTCCTATCCCCGGTGGCGCGGGCCCTGGTACTAACAGGCACTTGTAGGAGAAACCTTATAACACCATATAAAACTGGGGCAACTATGTGTTTATAGGCCAATGGGCCCCAATGGAAAATGTGGCCCTGTTTGTATCTATTTGTCCATGAAATTCTAAGTGAAAAATCTTGATATGAATATAAGCGAACAACCTGATTCCTTTGAAATTAAGTCTTTTAAAGGATTTATTTTGCTATTATTGTCTTTTAGTCAATTTTAGCTTTTGTTAAAAATAATTTAGTTGTAAAAAGTTTAGGGGGCTGACGCCCCTTTTGCGCCACGACTTAGTTCGCACGAAATGAAATGCTACACGCCTATCTTCAACAAGAACCTAATGGGACACCGAGACAAAAACAAGCAACGATGCTTTATAAAAAACAAATTACACTTTTTAAGGGGGCCTATTATAGTGTAATATGTTCAGTGGTCTAAGAACTTATTTTCAGATTCAAACGAATAAACAACGACAAATTTCTCAGAACAACAAGATGTATATCGACGAAATGCTTTTACAAGTAAATCGTAATTTTAGACTACCCGGAGAACCTTTCACAAGCGCTCTCATAAAACGAACTGAACTAATTGTGTAAAAATCTAAATACATAATTGTGCAATATAATAGCATAGCTCAAGGGACAAATGAATGATACGTGAAGGTCTATTTAAAATCTGCAAGGTTAATAGGATTAAAAGATATAATGCGGAGAAAATACAAATGTGTTACTGAGTTAATTAAAAAAAGGAAACGTAGAGAACAAGCAAAATGAGATTCGAAATAAACCTCCTATGAAGCTTTCTTGGTAGCAATCATTAAATTAAAATGCTGAGCAACACAAATAAGGCGTGGCGGTGCGGTCGCTGCGAAGCATGATATGTGTTGCAAGGCAAAGCACAAAGCAGTGTTACATACCTTCCCCGGCCAGGCAAGAATCGCCCTCGATTCTTTCGCATAAAACATAGGCTACAACCGAAGAAATTTCAATCAAACCGTTTTCTTTTCTCGTAGCGAACGATTAAAATCATTTGATAAGTCAGAACAGTGAAGGTTATTTACTGGTTCCCAGGAAGGTTCGATATTGATGTCTTCCCATTTGACAAGATAAAAAGTTTCGTTGCGGCCCGAATGATTTTTAATGACCTTTTTATCCAATATAGAATCCACGACAAGTTCAGAGGGATCTAGTTCTGATTCGTTGTCATCGTTGTCAGCAACATGTAATTCAAAATCAATGTCCACGGGCGCATCCTTAGGTGGGTCGTCGGGAGAGACGAAAGGCTTCAACCTGTTAACATGAACAACTTGAGTTACATTACGTAAATCATTGGCATCTAGCAAATAATTAACAGGTGATTTCTTGGCTAAAATTCAAAAATCCATGCCAGTTATGAGTAAGTTTCGATGACAAACCTACTTTATTGTTAGGGGAATATAGCCAAACTTGTTGTCCAACCTCGTACCTAATATCCTTAACGTTTTTGTCATATGAAAGTTTCTGTCGCTGTTGTGCTAACTCAATATTTTCACGTGCGAGTTTACGAGCGTATAGAAAACTATCAACTAAAACGGATCGATAGTCAGTGGAATTAACATACTGTTCTTTAGCACTGAGCAATGTGGCATCAAGAGGCAAACGAGGATCTCTACCGTACATTAAAAAGAATGGGGTTTCTTTAGTACTTGCGTGGAAAGAAGTACGGTATGCAAATAACGCATATGGAATGAAAGTGTCCCAATCTTTCTGGTGTTCTGACACAAACATAGAAATAATGATAGTTAATGTATGATTAAAACGCTCAAATAAACCGTTACACTCAGGGTGGTAGCTTGTTGTGTTCACCTTAGCTGTATTTACCAGTTGGCATACGCATTTAACGACTTTAGATAAAAAGTTTTTACCCCTGTCAGAAAGTAACTTACGAGGTGCGGAATGGCGACAAAGAATTTCTTCTACTAAAATACGAGCTGTAGTATTAGCATCAAAATTCGAAACTGGAAAGGCCTCGACCCATTTAGTCAAATAATCGGTGAAGATGATGACACATTTATTTCCCTTCTCAGAAGTAGGAAAGGGTCCGAGGACATCCACAGCTACTCTATCAAATGGTCCTTCTACAGGTATAGGCTGTAATGGGGCTCTAGGCAAATTACGGGGGGTCTTTTTAGAGGCACAGTCCACACAAGATAGACACCATCGCTGTATATACATGCCAGACCAAAAATAACGTGATTTTATTTTGACGTACGTCTTTTCAAAACCTAAATGACCAGCTGTAATTTCTTCGTGACAAGACAAAATAATCTCATCCTGAAGTGACCTAGGGACAACTAATTGCTTCCTAACTGTATTTCTTGTCCTAGCATTGCCCTTGTCTAAATGGTAAAGGATGCCTTCCTCGAGGACGTAGTCGTCTACCATGGCCATGAGCTTACGAGCTTGAGTAGGATCTTCGGGTAGTTCATCTTTCTCCATGTAATTCACAAGTATAACTAATGAGGGATCTTGACGTTGTAAAGCTTTAACCCTATCTAATTGCAAACCCGGTGAATCAATTGCATAGACATTGCTGTCATGGTTGCTATCAGCTTGCTGAGGAATACGAGAAAGGGCATCAACATTACCGTGTCATCGACCTGCTCTATGTCTTATAGTGTATGTATAACATTGTAGAGAGAGAACCAACGTGATAAACGAGAATGGGGGTCCTTAGCATTATCGAGCCATTTAAGTGGGTTATGGTCGGTTACAATATCAAATTCTCTACTAAATAAGTATGGCCTAAAATATTTAACACCCCAGACAATAGCAAGACATTCTCTCTCGATAGTCGAATATTTTCGTTCATGTGGCTTTAAAGCACGGCTGGCATAGGCTACGGTTCTTTCTACACCTTCAATAGTCTGAGATAAAATAGCGCCAATCCCTGTACTACTAGCATCAGTATATAACTCGAATCGATTGTCAAAGTTTGGATATGACAAAATAGGCGAATCTACAAGACAATTACGTAGAATTTCAAACGCATGTTGGCATTCAATGGACTATTCAAACTTAGAACCTTTCTTGAGTAGTGCATTGAGAGGGTTAGCTACTGAAGCAAAGTTCGGTATGAAACGACGATAATATGAGACTAAACCAAGAAAACTCATAACCTATTACAGTTTAATGGAACAGGGTAATTGACAATAGTAGAAATTTTCTCTGGATTGGGTTTTATGCCATTTTTACCAACAATTTGACCAAGATAAAGCACCTCGGGTTTACAAAAATGACATTTCTTGGGCTTTAATTTAAGGCCCTCGATCTTAAAACGATCAAAGATTAGACGCAGATTGTTAATATGACGATCAAATGTTTTAGAGAAGACGATTATATCATCTATATAGATCATGCATATTTGCAAATGTAAACCACTTAGTACTAACTGCATAACCTTCTGAAATGTGTAACAGGCATTTACGAGGCCCATTGGCATTACGCCAAATTCAAAGTTGCCACTCCTTGTACAAAATGCAGTCTTTTCCGTGTTCTCAGGCTTCATTGGAATTTGCCAATAACCCGATGCTAAATCAAGAGTAGTAAAGAAACACGAGTCTCCTAATGTATCTAAGACTTCGTCAACTCTAGGCATGGGAAAAATTTCTTTCTTTGCTATGGCATTCAACTTACGAAAATCTATACAAAAACGAGGGGAACCGTCCTTCTTAGTAACGATGACTAATGGTTGAGACCAGGGGCTAGTGGATTCTTGAATAATTCCCTTAGCAAGCATAGAATCAATATGTTCTTCAACCATTTGTTGCTGACTTTGTGGAATCCTGTAGGGCCTTTGTCTTATAGGATGATTATCCCCAGTATCAATAGAGTGTTCAAAACGACTGGCAAATCCAAAATCATTCTTAATAAAGATGTCGTGATATTCATTTAAAAGTGATATTAATTTATCTTTTTCACCTTCCGATAGTGCTGTGTTCTCGATATTTACGTCATTTAACCAAGAAGCATTAGAATTCAAATTCGAATCTGAAGACTCACCCTTTTCTCCATTGATTTGGTCGTTGTCAAGTACCTCTGCCATTCCTACGCAAGTTCCTGCGAAAATCTTGACGGGGCATGGATTAGTATTTACGAGTTTTACTGGAATACATGAATGTTCTACATTAGATACAGATCTTGCTGGATAGATAAGAAAACCGTTTGATGAAATTTCATTATTTGGCTCAAGAACAACAGTACCGCGCAAATCCTTAACGTGCGCTGGTAGAATAACTTCGCTGCGCGGCGGCACTTCGCAACATTCGATTAGGTTAACAGTTGCTTTGCTAGGTTTCTTGGTAACACTTATAGGTATCTGACTGTTTTCTATGGTTACTTGCAAATTAGCAACATCTAATTTACTTCCAGTTTGAACAAGAAAGTCAGTACCTAAAAGTAATGAATACTTAAAGTTTCCTGCTACATAACAATCTACAATCCACTGAGAATCTCCAACATCTAATCAGTGGCGAAGCCAAAGGTCGTGCCTGTCGTGCCCGGCACGACAATAAACTTCCAAAAGTAAGGTTTTCACATATTGGCAAAAATTTATTTTGCCCCGCCAAAAGTTTTCAAATATAGACAAAAATTGGTCGTATAATCGACAAATCGATCAAGCTTATCCCGCAGACATAAGTGAATTCTACTCGAATCGGCCAGGGCCCCTGGAATTATTTCAGGAGCGGAGTAGAAATCCATAGGGTTTCATATTGGTCGTGCCCAAAATCTGGTACCTTGTGATTTGGTCGTGCCCAACAATAGAAGCTTCAATTGGACAGCCTATGTTTGGTCGTGCCCAACAATAGAGAAAAACAATGCTAGTCGTGCCCTCAGAAATGAGCACGACCTCGTCATAATAATAATAATAGTTGAGGTACGATTTCCAGCATTTGATTGGCTGCAGCTGAAGGAAATCAATCACGAGGTCGTGCCCGTTTCTGAAGGCAAGACTAGCTGCACCCTGTATCATTGGGGCCTACTTGTCAATACTGCAGGCGTTTGTGGATGTTGGTGTGATATAAGGGTGATTTGAATGGTGCATGTTCCAGTCCAATAAACCGTTGTAATTTATCAGGAAACTGGTTAACGACTGTGGAGGGATTGTTTTATAGTTATTTTGACTCAGCCTATACGGAATCAATCCAATGGATCTCTTTGGTAGGCGAACAAGTTCTCATTCACCTAAACAGAATCCAGATCTTCAAATGTGCAAGATGCTATCTTATCTAGAAAATGGACAATAATTTGAATATCATCTGGATGTTTTTGAACGTGATCAGAATGGAAAATATGGCAGTCTTTCGCTTAGATTTGTACCAGAAAGACGCACACTGAAGGGGATAAACTCAATTAATCAATCAATAAAATAATCAATATTTATTTTGACAACAGTATACTTAGGTGTTCAAGACGAAAGTATTATGAACATTTGGGGCAAAACGTACATAAATATCTATTCATTTTACATTAGCTATGAGGTGTTTGATGTATTTTTGGACTAGAATCTTCCCAGTAGAAAGTTCTGAATTTTGAAAGTATTTATAGTAGAAAACCTCTTTGCAAATTAGCTCTACTGGAGTTTTACCCTCCTTAAAACACGTGAAAGGGAAAAATGAAATAGCATTGATCAACCTGTTGATGATTTTGTTTATGTTTCTGATGATATGTTTTCAAGCTCAGCCTAGTGATTTTCTGATTTTTTCCCTTGCTTTCCATGTAATTTGGTTGTGTGCAGTTTCCTTGGGTGTGTTTGTCTTAAATAAGCAGGGTGATATAATCTTTAAGCTATTACACATACCCCCCTTAATTGTTTGCTCGAGAAACACTGTTGTCTGCAAATAACTCTCAGGCTCAGGATTATTCTGTATTAAATTTGTGACCCCAGTCATCTGATCTCAGTATTTCCACCTAGCTGGACACTGAAGAAATTTATTGAACATTCTTTATTTGTGTATGCTGCCCTGTTTATTCATAAATTTTCATGATCTGTTTTTCAATGATTAATTTAATGCTGCTTTTCAATTGGTATTTAATTCAAACCTTATAATGGTTATTTCATCTTATGCAACTTTCAAATATTGTCATACATGGTGTAGTTAATCATTATCTCATAAGGCATAACCTTAAATTAAGTATCTAATTGATTGGTGAATCTCTGTGAGTGGTGTGGTTCAGCTTAACAAAGTGGCTACCTACAAATCTTTATGCAACAAACCTGATGAAAAAACAGGTCTCAAGGATTTTAAAGAAAGATTGCCTTCATTCTGCCACTCACTATTTAGTACTTTTTAACTGTGGCTAGATCAATAATGCTGCATGACAGTACTGTCTTTAGCATTCTTGATACATGTCTTGCACTTCACAGTCAAGTTTGCCTTTAAAGCCAAACTTTTGCCTCTTTTTTGAATAAAATTCTAAATTTTATGTGTGCAAAACAAATAGCGTTTGCAATTATCAAACATTTGAAATCTGAGTCCACAGGTGTATATTTTGGTCCCATTGTTGCAATAATTTGATAAAATTTTAGAAAAAGTTTGTTGTTCAAGCTTTATTATCCTGCGAACTGATATTTGGGTAAATAATACCAAAAATAAAAGAAAGTTGCCAGGAACCTCCATCACACTTTGGGAAGAAAATGAATTTTGAGTATCAGCCAGAGGCAGGGGAGATACAAAAGCAGCTTTTAGACTTTTAATTTTAGCTTGTTTCTATCTTGTCAGAAAAGTAATGAAGTGCCATGCAATTGCTATATGAGCTCCTTAGATCACTGAAATATTTTTTTTGATAATATTGCGGAGGCGCATTTCTGTTGCGCAGTGGCCAATGGGCACGACCATCCATGCGAGTCCAGCTTCGCCACTGCATCTAATGTTACGGTGGTCAAACCTATAATACTTAAACAATTACCAGTGGCAGTATTAGCAGAAACGTAACTCTTAGTTAGGACGGGAGGGTTACTGTTGCGACGAACGAGAGTAGTGAATAGCTCACTGCTCATTATAGAAATTCCAGAACCTGAATCTAAAACGATAGAAGTCTCATAATCATTAATTTTACCATCAAAAGTGATGCATTGCAATATGTTTTTATGTACAGAAACGTTTGGGGGTTTTAGCGACGAAAAGGCTACCTCATACACCAGGTGATGGGTAGCGTAATTCAGTTTTTTGGGTCTCTTCGAGATTGTTTCTTGTGGCATCGTTCTTCAGCATGGCCCACCCGTAGACAAAAATTGCAAATAGGCCTACCATCACTCGCTCGTAGGTTTCTTGGGTTGCCCTTTGCTCTTGGTCTTTGATCATAATCGGGCGGTGCACGCGCAGGATTGTGGGAAACTTGCATTTTGCCTACCATCGTTTCCAAAATGCTTTCTATCCTGTCAAGTCGTGTTTCAAATGAACCCTTAGGCTCGACGCTTGCGACATTGACACTAGAAGTCGGCATCGTCGGCTTAACCCATGGAGCAGAACCATGTACCATCTGATCGTGTATCTCTTCTCTTCTTGCGAAAGAAAGAGCATCTTCGAATCGCTTAGGGTCAGCCAGTAGTACTAGCCGTCTCAATCCTGGACGCAAACCATTGATGAAGTGTTCTCGCATCAAAGTATCTTGGTGGTTAGCTGGCATCTCCGAATATGCCTTGCGCACGAGATCTTGGATAGTTCTTCCAAAATCGTTTGCAGATTCCTCTTCTCCCTGCTGGCGGCTGTATAAATCAGCATAAAATAATCTCCTCGCTTCCTTGGGGGCAAAATTGTCACGAAATGATTCCTTTAAGAGATCAAGATTGTTTTGCTTTCCCCTGGAAGTTCCTCCCAAAAATCAGCTGCTCTATCCCGTAAAAATGCAGGTAGAATTTCTGTCTGCCTTGCAGCTTTCCAACCATTAGCGCGGGACGCTCTCTCAAAACTCTGGAACCATTTATCGACATCCTCTCCAGCTTCGCCATAAAATTTATGTGGATGGACGACGCTGCGGCCATCTCCGTCTGTGTTCATTCTTGCTCTCGCACCTCCTCCCATAATTTAAATAGATATAGCAAACTTAATATGTCAGAAACTCTAATCCGGAATCGAGTATATTTACAAAAGTGGTACCATCCAAGTGACATATACAAACAATAACTTCAGCGATTTCATGAATTTGTTGCGATGTATTTCAATAAAAATATCCTACGACAAATGTCACCAGTGTAATATGTTCAGCGGTCTAAGGACTTTTTTTCAGATTCAAACGAAAGAACAACGACAAATTTCTCAGAACAACAAGATGTATATCGACGAAATGCTTTTACAAGTAAATCGTAATTTTAGACTAACCGGAGAACCTTTCACAAGCGCTCTCATAAAACGAACTGAACTAATTGTGTAAAAATCTAAATACATAATTGTGCAATATAATAGCATAGCTCAAGGGACAAATGAATGATACGTGAAGGTCTATTTAAAATCTGCAAGGTTAATAGGATTAAAAGATATAATGCGGAGAAAATACAAAAGTGTTACTGAGTTAATTAAAAAACGTGAACGTAGAAAACAAGCAAAATGAGATTCGAAATAAACCTCTTATGAAGCTTTCTTGGTAGCAATCATTAAATTAAAATGCTGAGCAACACAAATAAGGCGTGGCGGTGCGGTCGCTGCGAAGCATGTTATGTGTTGCAAGGCAAAGCACAAAGCAGTGTTACAATAGGTTTGCGGCTTCGCGGCCTGGACCCAACTTTTACGCGCGGCCTTCGGATTTGGGTATGATTTTTCTACGGATTGCGGCTTCAGCAAAAGATGCGTCTTGCGTCTTTCGGTGTATATTCGCGACGGTTTACGGCTTTTATGATGCGGTTGCGGCTTCTGACTGCAATAACGGCTTGCGGCCAGGCCCTTCACTTCATACTGAAGGGTGTTGAAAAGAGCTCTAGGGGTAACGTAAAAATGGACAAGCCACTGTCAGTTAGGACAAAAGAGAGAGAGGAAATCTAAACAAAAACAATAGCTTTGATTTGTGTTCATACCATGGAGATAGGATAATAGACCGTATTAGGTCAAATCACAACGCCCAGAATATGACAGTGATTCACCAGAAAGTGAAGCCAGCAATTTAGACCAGGCTACAGTGGCGGTAGGTGCCACCTCAGGGCGGAGAAATTCTAATGGATATTTTCAGGTAGCTATGGGTCTGGTTACTTGGAAAAGTGATGGTGAACGGGGAATTGTTGGGGTTTAAGTGGTAAATACGGGGGTTAAAGTTCGTCATATTAGCATATTACCTCTGCGGAGGAGCCACTATTTTGTTTACGACTTCAGAGCATGGCAAGTGCTTGTTATCATAAAAAAGTAATCTAGAGGGAGTCGTTTAGAGCCTCTTCTTTAAATTCCGATATAGTGCTACAATTAGAGTCGTCACGTGACCAATTTTTACCCCTTACCATATTTGGATACCTGAAATTTTTTTTGTTTAATATTCTTAAATGTTACAATAATGTATAAATCAGCAAGATCATTCTACAACCGAGCTGTTTTTGATAGATACCCTGAATAACTTTGAGTTTATGAATGTTTTCAACTATGTGTAGAAAAATGGTTGCGAAGACATGATCATTTATTAGGTCCGTTTGATTTCATGCGCATTTGGTTATTACGTAATGACTCCACATCTTCTTCAGATGCTGGGCAACTTTTTTCGCAATTCATCGTTTTGAAAATATTTGTACAAATAGTAACACAAATATGTAACGCAATGAAATCAAGAAATCACGGAAATACGTAGCAGAACAAAAAGACCTGTGTGCATCATTACCAAGAAAGAATTGTTTTGCTCTAAGCGTCATTTTCAGTATGTAAGTTGTTATTTTCGCTCTGAAAATTGGATACTCTGTGTACCTTTAAAGTATTGAGGAGGTCCTGTTTTATTTATATTTTTAAACATAGGCCTAGGCTGTATTGTTATAAAAAATTTACAAAGATCCTGTCCCATGAGAAATTCCTCGCAGAAACTACCAAAGAAGCTATTCAGCGTCCACAAAGACTAAAAACTGCAGCTACTCAGAGACCAGATGTTTATCCCCAGGTGTGTAATTTTTGCCAAAAGTACCGGGTAAAGAGGCAACAGAAACATCATGTACCAATAACGATCATGACGAAGCAGGCCGAACTAACGTAAAAGAAGCTGCTGAAGCCAATATCGATCAGAACATTTATTATGAAATTAAAGATGTTGATCTCATAGCTAAAGAATTTTAATACCATGAATTCTGCTACAAAGAGTTTACAAGGAAAAAGAAACGCTTTAACTTGGCATCCATCGAAAAAAGTTGTTGTACGCTCTCCATCCTCAGACATCGACATCTTGGTAATTTTATTAAGTATTATTAAAAAGCAAAGTCAAGTATATCTCGATTTTGGAGTTGGTCTGAATAGAAAAGGACTATTTTTGTCTGATATTGAGATGAAAGATGGTTTGAAGAAGTGCCTGATAGGCTTTCATGCATTCACGGGGAATGACTATGTGTCATCTTTTTTCCGCAAAGGGAAATCAGAATGTTGGGAGGTTGTCCAGAAGAACAACAGATTTGTTAACACATTTTCGCTACTTGGGCAGGTATGGGAACTTGATGAGCAAATATTTGTTAACCTTGAAGAATATGTTTGCCATTTATATGGGTACCGGCAAAAAATGTCAATGATGTGAGGAAAAAATTATTTGACAAGAAGTATGTTAGGCAAGGCAAAGCCATAGACATTTCACTCTTGCCTCCATGCCAATCATCACTGAGGCTACACATATTGTGATCAAACATCATTGCAAAGATTTGGAAGTCATCGGGTGAAAGGTCCATAAATTTGACAGATCTTTCTACTTTTGGCTGGAAAGGGAATCTGACTATAGACTGGCAACGACAAGCATTTCCAGACGAACTGACTGACTTGTTCCTGGATCTTGAAGAAGACGTGACCTTCGGAGATGATAAAGAAAGTGAAAATGAAACCTTAAATGGATAAACAATGACAAATGCAGATATCTTTGCCTTAATTTGCATCTTTTAACATTTAAGAGTATTAACCAAAAGAATACGTGGTACAAAAAAAAGAACAAAGGTATTCTGTTAAAAAAGCTCACCTTCCAAATATGGTAAGGGGTAAAAATTGGTCACGTGACTACTCTTATTGTAGCAATATGTCGAAATTTAAAGAAGAGGCTCTAAAAGATTTCCTCTAGATCATTTTTTTTATGATAACAAGCACTTGCCATGCTCTGAAGTCGTAGACAAACAGTGGCTCCTCCGCAGAGGTAATATGCTAATATGACGAACTTTAACCCCCGTATTTACCCCTTAAACCCCAACAATTTCCCGTTCACCATCACTTTTCCAAGTAACCAGACCCATAGCTACCTGAAAATATCCATTTGAATTTCTCCGCCCTGAGGTGGTACCTACCGCCACTGTAGCCCGGTCTAATTGTTCGAGCGAAGAAACGGATAGTGGTACAATGACGGGTCGAGTAGCGAGAGAGGCTTTGTACCTTGTTGGCTCAAAGTCACAGTTTGGTCGTGCAGTTAGGTTCAATGGTCTATTTATTCAGTAGAGCTAAATTGTAAGTTTTAGTTCTGTTTTTCGAACTTTGAGCCATTAATTACTAGAAGTCTAGGGCTATTCCATTTGATATCTGTACATGGGGATGGAAGTAAAATTCCAGGGGGGTCTGGCACGAAGGATATTGTTGTATAGTTAACATTACGTCATTGGACGACGAGATTACGAGAGATTGCACCACGACATGCAACTCAAAACAAGTTACGTCATGGTATATTTTGGCCGTCAGGGATTGCACCACGAAGTGCAACTCGAAGAAAAACCTTATGATTGGACAAATAATAACAAGAACCCCTTTTCCTATTGGACGTTTGCTTTGCTGGAACTTTTATTGGATGTTTAGATTTATTGCACCATCTATTGTTTAATCTTATATAAATTTGAGCTTTTAGTTTAGAGATTTAGAGGAGTTGTAATTTAGACGCTAGTTTGACGCTGATGAAGATAAAGATAAAGACCAGGCCGTCGCCGTTTCTCTCTCTGACGTTCTCCTGCCGCCGCTAAAGTAAAGATTCAGAAGCAAGGTCGTAAGTTAAAGCCCTGAATTTTATTGGTATCTGTTAAAGTAGTAAGAACTCACGCAATTTCATGTTATACTTAACACTGTCGTTCAACCTCAAGTATAACAATATTCCAGGGGGTATCAGACAAATGTATGCTTTTTCCAGGGGGTTGAAAGAAGAAAATATATGAAGTTTTCCAAGCAGTATTAAAAAATGTACGATGTTTTCTCAAATGGGTTAAGAAAATTCATTAAAATGAATGATATGAATTTTCCGGGGAGTTGAAAGAATCAAAATCAGAGTGGTCATGATTTTCAAATTCACTTTCTGGGGGATATATGATTAGCAAAAATTTTACTTCCATCCCCCTGTATGGAGAAAAAATGGAATAGCCCCTAGCGTCTTCAAATGTTTCAGGGTATGTGAAAAATACTTGGGTACAGTGGCGTACCCAAGGGGGGGAATAGGGGGGTACGGACCCCCCCCCACTTTTCTAAAATATAATCCTCGAGATTTGTCCAAAAACGCTGTAAAACTCATTGGGGGGGGGTGTGTAGTTTACTGTATGCTTGTGTCAATAACAATTGTAAAATACTTTGCTAATTACTGTATTTAACATGAATCAATTAATGGCGGAAAATTTTGCAAAAAGGGCGTTTCCCCGCATTTGCGAGTGTTTTAAAGGCGTGGTCCAAAAAAATTTCTGGGGACTTCGCCCCAGACCCCCTCACTACTCCGGCCCTGGGTACGCCACTGCTTGGGCACAGACAAATACGAAAAATGTTAAACGCTTTTCATGAAAATATGCAGTCAATAGATTTTTAAAAGTTTTCGGATTTACACAATTGCTTGCTGTGAAACAGAATGAGAAGCATGAGAAACAGCGATTTCTAGCAATGTATCCTTTTTTCTTGTTAGCAAGTAATTGGCTTTTTGTGTTTCTGGACGTTTTGCAACGCGGCCGCGTCTTTGCGCTTTATTTCATTGCGGATTGCGGATTTTGGCTGATTTTTGCACGGTTTGGCGGCTTCAGGACCCCCTATAATAGGCCCCCTTTTAAGATAAGTCTGAAAATCTGACTGTCTTACGTGCGAACGGTGAGACAGTCTGGATCCCTGACCCAAACTATATATTCTAGACCAAAAGTAATCGCAATACCTACTCGTGTAAATGATTTTTTTCCGAATAAGCTCGAAAACAATATTGAAACAATATAAACAATATAAAACAATATTTTTGACAACGTAAACATTGCCAAGTGCCTAGGCCAGTGCCTGTACGAATGCCGCAGCCAGAAAATTTTTGTTAAAAATATTAAAACCCCATTTACCAAAACAATTTATAGCTTGAAACCTTCGAAATGATTATGGCAAGCTGATACAGTATAGCTGATCTTTCAAATTTATGCCAATTTTCGAAAATATTGATTATCCTTCGTCCGCGTTGCAATTTCCCATACTGAGCCCTTATTATATCCGTGATATTCTTTTTGCCAGTATTTTCCTTTGAGTGATTCTAGCGCCTTCGGCGCCTATTATTGTGAACTTGTGAACCACTGAGCTGAGTGAGGGAGAGGCTGGACGTTCCGCCATTGCTTCTTGAGAGTTCTTGTGAATAACAAAATAGAAGAACATAGTCGAATATATATCAATGAATATAATTGATTCCAAAATAGACATCGAAGATGAAAATGATGTTGGTTTACTTGAGGGAGGTCAAACATGCCTCGGTGAAGCGACAGACGTTGAAAGAGTTCTTGATTCCAAATGTCCTTGCCTGAGATCGAAATGTTTCCATTTTTCGTGGACATTTTTTTTATATGGAATAACTGCTTTGGGACTGGTATTTTTCTGCCGTCAATACTTGAAAACCTTCCTTGCGTGGTTACAGCATCTGGACAAATGGATATCTGGAATGATTTTTGTGATAATGTTTACTGTGGTTTCTTTCCCTATGACATGGGGCTATATTGTTTTAAATCTTGCAGCAGGCTATATTTATGGATTTATTGCGGGATTGGTCACGGTTAGTTTTTCAGTTGCTTTTGGTGTCACAGCTTCAGTCATTATTTGTAGGAAGTTTCTTAGAAGTTTTGTTCAATCGAAATTGCAATCATCTCACCTCAAAGCAATTATTCAGGTTATTGAGAGTAGGAGAGGGTTCAAAGTCGTCCTGCTGACACGCCTTACACCAATTCCGTTTGGACTGCAGAACGGGCTATTTGCGGTAATTTGCTTTTTCTTCATATACATCAACTATCTTTTATTGTTTCTTACAACTTTTTATTGAAAAGTATTTTAGTTCATGACATTGACATTATTTCAATACTGGGCTTGTAGGTTTTGATAATAAACAATAGACAGTAAATTCTATGATTTGAGACATTTCACAACTTCAGTTATACAGTTCTGATTGTTAACAGCCGTTTCATTTACTTGCTTTTTTCATGTACTTTTGAATGATAGATATGGATAATACTTCTGTCATGATTAAGGCAACACATTTAATATTGAGTTGAAAAGTTAATCTCAATTTTAATGAAAGGGTTAATTTCATAATTTTAAGTTTCCAATATTTTTAGGAGCCTCACCACCAAAATTCATTTATTGTAAATAAGTTTCGAGTGACCTAAGGTTCCTTGTATGCCAAAAAATCAAGACATGATGCACATCAATGATTTTGTATCTATCCTTGTGAGATTCTAAGCTAAGAACACTTGATTCAATCAATGTAGAAGGTTTTGGCACAACAGCTTTTTAACAATGTTTAATTCCATATGAAGTCAACACACCCATAAAACAACAGAATGTGTTGTTTTGACAAGAAATGACCCAAAGAGTTTATTTAAATTTTGCCAACTGTTTCTAAAATTGCATCAGCAGCCCTTTAGATTTTTGGTTTGAGCCTTGCCATATTATATTTGATTGACAATTTGCACTCTTCATGTTACAAAATATAGATAACTCCTTTTGCTTAGGGGTACACACATTTACCATAGTCTTGAAAATATAATGTGACTGTTGCAAATAAATTTTCTTTCTTAAAAATGAGATGGTTTAACAAGTGCAAAAAACTTCAAAACTACTTTTCATCAAGAAAGCATAACAGTTGAAAAATAAAGATAATGACAATGAATCTAAAATCAGACACTGCTGTGGACTTTCACTGTTGCCAGCATAATTTCCAAACCTGTAATGGCTGTAAGATTCAAATTGCCCATCCCTTATTGACCGGTCCAAGTTTACCAATGGACAACAAGCATGACTTTGGTCTATTTGTATATTTTGCAAACACCTATAAGAAAGGAGTTCTGTGAAATGTGCTGAAAGATATCCTATTTATTTATTGAAAAATCGATTGTTTGTTCCCTATAATTTAAAAAATGTTAACTTTTTATCACACAGTCACAAAGCTTTCAAACAATGAGACATGGCAAATTTTCCTCAAAGCTTTTATAACAGGTCATGTTTGACCCAATATGATAGATTTAGAAAAACATTATTTTGCAAGATCACATTTTTTTGTTGGAGTACTAACATGATCCCTAGTATAGTTCGCTGAAAGTGCAATTTTTTCAGCTGTTTTTATGACCACTTTTTCCATGCCATTGATATACAATTAGAGCACACAAGTATGGAGAGGATAGTCAATAATGGGAACTCACAGTGCCCAAAGGCCTTAGCTGACAAATTACTGGATCAAAATTATTAGGTGAAGGGACCTTCATTGCTAATGACTTCTGCAGGAAAATAATGTGTCATTTTAATGGCTTTAGAAAAAAAATATATTCGAAGGATTATTATATTGTTTTGAGAACAAGAATACGGGAAAACTTTTAAGCAATATTCTGAAAAATTTTGAAAAAAAATTATTGAGGTGTAATAAACAATTATGATAAAGTGTTAGGCAGCTATAAAGAAGTAAAGCATGCTTCCATACTTAAACCTAGATATGTCTATGTTTGTTCTGAGAATAATATTACTATATGATCTATAGAAGATTCTTTTAGGTGATATATTGGCCTGCAGATTATTGATATTGAAACCAGTTTAACACTGTTTAAAGGCGATGTTTATTGATCAAAATAGTTTATTGTATAAAAAAGATAGACAGCTTGGATTTATTAATTCTATTCACAATTTACAAAAGCACAATGAAGAGAAAATGTTTAACATAATTTTTTTAATTGTTACTTGTGTAGATGATGAGCAAATTAAAGATTCAAAAATCACAGTGTATTTTACCAAATGCAGAGCATTTTACCTGGTGTCAATATTGAAACTTTCAAGTCCTAGATTTATGCTTAAACAGCCTCTTAAGAATTGATTTTGTCATCAGAGCAAAGCTTGAAGTTTCTTTACTAAAATTTTGACTGAAGTGTTACATCCTTTTCAAAAAAGCTGCATTTCATTGTCACTATTTACGAATGCTTCAACAATTTTGTAGAGAACAGTTTTGAGGCAGTGCTTCAATGTTTTCTAAATTTCTACCTCAAAACTAACCTTCCTCAAAAAGCAAACTAATCATTCAATTTTGTTTCCAACTGTAAGATGACGAATGCATTTTTGTGCCATTAACTATTGCCTCCAAACCTCTTCACCTAGTAATTTTGTTGTGGGACTGTGAGTTGCCATTTTGAACTACATTTCCCTTACTTTTGTACCTTAGGTTTCCATGAGTGTACATTTTTCCCCTGGGAAGCTATGGTCTTTTCATTCAACGAGGAGATAAAATGTTGTTTTATGCAATTTGCTTTGGTTCCTAAAGCATTAATGCAATTAATTCAATAATAGTTTATAGTAGTCCTTCTTGACAGCACCAGTCCTTCTTAAATCTGCTTGATTTTATTCCTAACTAAATTAATTTCAAGAGATCAAACCATGGTATTGATTGTATCCAAGGCCTATAGTATAAACAGGGGAATAATTTGGTTTGCAAAGTAGCCCCTATACAATTGATTGAACACATGTAATAGAAAGAACACCATAGTGGCAGCTCCAATAGTTGAACCAAGTTGTGTGGAAATATGACAGTTTCTTTTCATAGTTTTATTTGGTCATAGGATTCTTAGGATTATTTAGTCTGGTTTTTCCAGGATGCCCAAAATCTTTCCCAAGCTATCATTTTGGTAGCCTTTAGAGTCTTCTGCGGGGGCGCCGGAAGCACGAGGGTAGCGGGGGCAGCTGCCCCCTCCCCCTACCCTGACTCTAAGGGGGCAGCGGGGACAACACTGTGCCCTTGTGAAAATGGCACTGTGTTTATGCGAATGGAATAGTGAGATTAGTGCGGTTAGGAACAAAATGAAAGCAATTGGGTGCATTTGTTATGAACTTATGTGCAGTAGTGCTATTTCTTTCAGCAACACTCTAAAATGTAGGAAATTACTGTAGAATAAGGTGAGTGGCTTAATGGAGGCATCTGGGGTCCGAAGGGAAAATTGAGATGGGGCCCCTTTTAACGGACTCTAGTAGAGCACACTAATGCAACACGAAACACTAATCCAAGTTAACTAGTAGAAGCTTCAATTGAAGTAATCTAGAAGCTTTTAAAAATGAGACTTTAGCAAAATCATCAGAATTTACAAGAAAGAAGTTGCCATACCAATAAAGAAGGTAACAAAGATGGAAACCCTTTGATCAATCGTGACTTCAATTTAATGCCATAAAGAATGTCTGCCAGAGCTCACAAATCATTGCAATTGTACAATTCATTTGCACTTTCATCTGCAACTGCAGAACGTACTTTTAGCACAATGTAGCGGCCACAGCCAACAGCTCACGGGGGGGTTGGTGGTGGTTTAACTAAGTCTAATTTTGAACGGGGACGTGTCATTTTGATTAAAAAGTTTGGACCCATAAGTCCGTAGATGTCTGAAAAATGTGAACCGTAATTCCGCAATCATGACAAAAACTATACCCATAATTCCGCAAAGCAAATAACATTTTTAAAGCACAACAAAGTCATCAAACAAATTTTGCATGTCCTTTGCCAAAAATCTCAATATTACACATATTTCATACTTTCATTTCTAACTGGACATTCATTCTGTTAATGCTCAATCTCCTTCCTAATAATTTTCCAATATTTTTCGAAAATAGTACTCATTGTACTGCACATATTTCAAAAACTGATACCGATAATTCCGCATTTTTTAGAAAGAAGTACCCCTAAAACATTGCACATCCCCCTACCTTCAAATATGTTAAGGTACCCACCCAGCAAAAGCCTAAACAACAGAATGGGCCTTTTAGATTAAACGTTTTATCGGTACTAAATTATTATGTTATATCATTTTTTGTTATTCTTCTAATGTTAATCATTGAAAATGTGCCCTTTTTGAGTAGCTGCCCCCACCACCTCAAAATGCTTCCGGCGCCCCTGGTCTTCTTGTATGAGTGCTTTATATGCATTGTGAGAGTGGCATATTTTTAAATATATTTTCAAATAAATTATCAGTTATATTTGACAATGTTGAATATGGTCGTTCCTTAATTTATTATTAGGAGCTCCCTTTAAAGTACTGCTATCTTCCTACATGGCTAGTCCAGCATGATTGAATTTGAAGAACTGCAAAAGTGCATGTCAAAAATGGTCTAGTTGGTATTGGCATACATTTCAGGATTCAGATAAAAGAGGATAAAATATTTTCCTACAATTGATTGTTGTTTGGCTTCCAGTTATTATTTCGTCTGGTTCTGGACAGATCTTATCAGCTTGACTGGGCATTCTGTGATTGGCATTGATATGTCTTTTCTGAGCTGGTTTAAACTGCATTTCAACACCTCTACAATTATCCATTACTCTTCTTGGTATCCTTCATTGAATTCCCTGACTGCAGTCAAAACCTTGACCCAATTTTGGTCCGTAAATTCACCCGTTTACATATTTATTGCAAAATCCATACCATGGGAATTGTTCGGTGGTTAGTGTGGCGGACTACAGATCCAAGGCTCTATGACCATGGTTCTGACTTGATGAAACTTTTACTTAGAGTATTGAGGGTCTCTAGCTCTCTATAATTTCAGGCATAGTAATCACAAGGTGTGGTCACATCTAGAGGAAGGACGCTGGTCGATAAGATGAGTCCATCATTTTAAGTGCAAAATCTTATCTTCGTTTCATCACTGCACGAAGTTTCATCGCTGCACTGCATAGTTAAGATTCTTCATCTCCTTAGTTAAGGGAAAACAAAAATTGCCCAACGAAAGGTGATTAGACACCGTATCATATTCGATTATAAAAACAGGAGCCAGGGGTATCTCATTTGCCACATTGAGGCCAGCTTCTGTCATAGATAGTCTTTCTTCGCAGAACAGAGCTGACCTACCGAGAAAAGGAAATGGGCATCAATGGCTTTTAGTTAGACTATCTTAGTTCTCCTACTTTATCTTGTTTCTGTTCTGCAAGAAATCAGGTTTCACATTGAAAATTTCTTATAGCAAATTCCAGTGTGCATATGATAATGTCATACAGGAAAATCAGAGTATTTGTCATTTAAATGAAACTTGTTTGCTTTTTCACTTATTGACGAATACAGGTTTTAGTGAATTCATTTGGTGTTTTCAATCGTAGATAACAAACATCAGTATATCGCGGTTATCAATGGCATCTGCGATTGGGCTACTGCCAACTCAAGCTCTGAATTCTTACATTGGTTCAACACTAAGAACTATAAATGATGTGGTAAATCAAGAAAAGTCAAAAGGTTACCTCATCATCTTTTTTCAAGTTATGATTAGCTTGTGCCTTATGTGGTATGTAATTAAAAGAGCAAGATATGAGCTCAACAAAGTATGTCTTCCAGAGTCAACAAGATGTTTATTAACGGCACAAAATGGTATACAATCCAATTCTCCAGTGATGAATGGCTTCCGACATTCTAGTTCTACGCTTGAACAGTATGATTTGGTTTCAGATGTAGAGGTTTTGCGAGAGAAAGATGAAAGTAAACCTGGACATAAACGAGCAAAGTCTGCATCTGCTATTCTTATTGATACTGTTGAAAAGTAAAATTACATATGATGCGCAAAATCGTTGAAAAGTAATATTACACATGATATGGAAAATTTACGTCAGTTTTTAATTAATTGCTGATTTATTTTCTACAGAACAACAAAATATTCAAATTCAATATTTAACCATGTGCTTATCAATCTTGCAGTGCTTGCTGTAATTTGCGATTTAACGCCGAAAGTTAGTACAAAATGTTGTTACGCGTGCTATACCATTGATTGATGTAGATCGTTTGAATTGGGGGTAATCGAATGCTTTTGTCTATAGGAGAAATGTTTTTTGATGAAGCTGAAATGATATGTTTCGAAATGATAAAGTCCATGTTTTTCCACCTTGTACCTACTAATCAAAAAGTGGTCTTTCAACAATAAGATTAGGGCTATTACCAATGCCAAGTTTCTTAACAATTACTTTGTAGGGTCGAGTTTTATTTGTGAAAATTCAGCATACACGTGCACTGCCTTTCACACTTAATTCATTTCACAGTACCTCCTATGACGCTTAATATTTGCAGAATTCTCGCGGTTCTTGGTCTAATCGTAAGTGCCCACAGGCCACGCGTGTTCTCATTTGAATAGGTTATAACAAAAATACCTTAACGAAAACGTTTTGAAATTCAGCGTGGCTAAATATTTACATAGAAAGAGTAGCAAGAAAAGGTTAAAGCATGAGGTACTTACTGAAGAAAGAGACACAAAACCCTAAGAAGATAACTAATGAGTATGAAGGTGTAGTTATAAGGAACAATTAATTATTCAAGGGACAACTCCCGTCGAGGGGCGATTCACTCTTGCAAATAGCGTACGAGATTTTGCCTAAAACAAAAGGATTTTTGAGAATTTTCAGATAAAACAATAGGATTTTCACGAAAGCTGTACGAGATTTTCTTAGAGTGATTTGCCCCTCGACTCACGTAACAAACAAATAAAACCAACGTTTCATCGTTATGGTTCTAGCTACCTCAATTACACGTTTAAACACTAATTGCTGGCGAACATAAAACTTGCATTTTTGGTGTAATGTCATAAAAACATATATTTATCTCAGATCCGCTCATTTATCGCTACAGTTTAGTTCCAAATGCTTGTTTGTATAAATTCACACAGGTCCACGCTCTACAGGACCTATTCTTCATTTAATAAACTTTGTGGATCATTTATGCTATTTTTGTAATTGATGATTCATTGTTAGTATCGTATTTGATGATTTATTGTTAGTTTCGTAATTGTTCTTGTGAATACGTTTTTAACATGCACAATTATCTGAAATTGTTATTTTCTTTTTTGTCCAAAGCAGCATCTTTAAAGGCATAAAGCATTTAAAAAGGGAATTGAGAATGTATCTAAACACGATCAGTAGGAAAAAGTTCGGCATTACTAAGAATGCTGCCTGAGCCAGCGAAATAACGAAGCTTTGGATATTCCCCACAATCTGTCTTGGCGGCGTTTGAAGTTGATGCAAAAGTTATTGTTTACAGCTTTGAAGCAATTAGATCATTAGTGAACAATGGCTATTTAATGGTAGATGTATCATTCCAACTAAAGCGATTATTTTGTTTTTAAGACTGTCGATATTCAAAAATTTATATTGTACTTTTTTCTTAGCTCAAAAAATTTGAATCATATTTAATTAAGATATGTCAGCATTTAGATCGGATACTGAAGTTGCAATTTTAGCACATAAACTTTCACCAATAGATGTGTCATGGATCAACCCTGGCTGTACGTTGTCGAGTAGTCGGGGCGCATTATCCCAAACGAGAAAAATGATGTTCCGATCTCCAAGACATTCATTTGTAGACACAAACCTTCAGCTCCGATGCAAAAAGCGGATGACAGGAAGAAAAAAAGCGACCTCTTGGAAGACAGCTTGCAGCATTTGGTTGTTACAACACGTTTTACAACACCGATGGTACTCCAAGCCGCCCACATTTTTACTATTCACGCAAAAAAAATCAGAATCCAAGGTGACAAATTCTACACGTCTTTGCGAGAAGCAGTTCAGTGATTATGACATGACTTAATCAATGACACTAGTGTCGGAACTTTTCCATTGCTTTCGGGCATTTTTCTTCTAACCATAATTGCTACACGTACACTCTTTTTTTATAAGAAACAGTAAATTTAAGTTCAGGCTGACTGTTCTTAATTTTTTCGAAAATCTGAGGCTGGATTGTTCTTAATTTGTTCTTAAATTAAGAGGGTGTAAGCATTGTGATTGCTAGCTTTTTCGCTCTAAGGAGGTGTTCAGGCCTCATTTGCCAACAAAGTGAGTGAGACAGCCTTAATTTGCTGACAAATTTGAATATTCACCGAAAAAGCACCCACACATCACTAAAAATCCTCGATTTTGAGCAAAAACGTTGTTCAAAATTGCATTTTGCAGAAGCTCAGTCTCAGCGTGTTCTTATAAAATTGTTCTTATAAAAAAAAGAGTGTAGTTGGTGAATTATTTGCTATAAACACAGAATTGTGTAGTGATTAGTTGTTTTTCCTACTGTTCATTCAGATGGATCGCATGGTGAACTTGTTAGGATCGCGGGGAACCTTTAACATTGCTTGTTTATTCCATAACTTGGCTTGGCTACAGATAAATGTTCAGGTAAATTTAGTTATAAGCATTCAGCGTGTTATAGGCATGCAGCGTTCTACATAAAAATTGCTGTTAATTAGCTTTAGTTGACGTAAAACTGCACATGTTATTCTTGCTTCTTATTGGTAATTAAATTTGGAAATTTTTGTAGTGTTACTCAGAACCAGAAAATGTAGATTTAAAAGAGAGCGCGTAAATTGTGAATTCAGATGCATCAATTATGGCTCAGAAATCTGGGGATTTGATGAGTGGCCTACCCTTGAACGTTTACATTTCTCTGCTTGTAAAAACATACTTGCGAGTTAAATCTACTACTTGTACTGAAGCTATTTATGCTGAATTAGGCAGAATTTCTATTCAGTATAGCAGACACATAAATATCTTAAAATTCTTGTTCAGGCTCGAGTCCCTTCTTGATTTGGAACCAGATAGGTACGTTTGCAAATCATTTGAAGCGCTCTCGAACGGCACAAACAATGGCTCCCCCAACTAGGTTTCGAAAGCCCACAAATTGAAAACCAGATATGAAATCAGTCACAACGATACCACTGCTGCGATAAAATCCAAGATTAGAAGTCATTTTGCGAGTGAAATAATGAACAAGCTTAAAATGCACGTTGTACTGAACACAAATTATGTGCATATGCTCAAGTTAAAACGGTTTTCAAATTCGAATCCTATTTTGAAATTGTCAAAGACTTTAACAAAAGACGATGCCTTTCACGGTCAAGACTAAGCGCTCATAATCTAGAAGTAGAAACTGGCCGTTTTGGAAAAAACCCTATCCCTAGAGAAGAACGACATTGCAGTTTCTGCTTAGCGACAGGTTTAAGGGTTTTCGGAGATGAATTTCATTTATTTATGGTGTGTCCAGAATTCGCTGATAAATTCTCTTAAATGAACTCCAACGAACAGCCTCTAATTTAAAGAAGCTAACAAGTTGGAATCAATTTATTTGGATATTAAGCCAAGAAGACTTAAAATGTCTCAATTTAGTTGCCACATTTCTATATAAATAATTTGGATCGTAATTATTCATTTAGTTTGAATAAATTCATATCGTAAATGTTTTTTTCACGAAGCTAGTTGTAAAGCAGATACTAACTTTGAGTTGTAACCCTGTATAAATACAGTTGACATCCCATATCTCGACTGTCCACTATCTCGAACATTCGCTATTTCGAACCATTTTTTGTTTCCATTGGTTTTGCTATAGGGTTAAGTACAGAAAAACCGTTCGCTATCTCGACTGCTAGCTATTTCGAATATTCGTTATGTCGAACCGTTTTCTGTTTCCCCTAGACGAAAAGTGTTCGCTATCTCGAACTTGTTTGTTTTTGGTTATGTGAGGAAATAAAAAATACAAGTAAAAAAACTGTTTGAACGGCAGATGACAGTTAACAGATTAAAAATACAGTGTTACAATACAATTTAAATGTTTTATTAAGTAAATGATAACTGTTCTGACAATAAAGCATTTTGACCCTTCTATCATCTATGTGCAAGGGACCTGCATGCCATCACCATCACCAAAGTTTAAAGATTTCCCTTTTACAACTGCATGACAATAACTGTACTGATAGCTCTCAAGAAACAAAACGATTGTTTTCGCAAATTTCCCATTTTTACCCTTTGGTAGATGACCAGCAAGGTCATTGTTTTTAAAACGCAAACGGCATACTTATCCATAATATTATTTTGTTCTATTGCAGTTTTAGGCTTTTCGCCAATCTGGGGTGTCCATTTATCCTGATAAGCATGATACCCTTTGATATACGAATCCATTTCAATGCTTGTAACGACCGCAATAGGAATCTGGTCCTCAACATTCACAATATTACCGTCAGTTTGTTACAATTGCCATACTTCTAAAAACACTGTATACTAACATGAAGGCACTAACCAAATGTAACAGGTTTAGATTATTTGCGTCACAGTTTATAGAGTGAATGGCTTAAAAAAGTTTCGTACTCTCGAGTAGCGAATAAACGGGGAGATGAGAAAAATCGGGGGGATAGGAATTCCTTAAGTTTTTGCGTATCCGAGTGCTGACTTGCTTATAGAGCACTTGCTTATAAAATAAAATGCGTCTATTATAGTTGGCTATTGTTTGGAATAAAATCTCGAAAAATGTCAAACATGCGATTCGATTTGAGAAAGCGAAGCCAATGCAGTGCTAATTTCCTTTCTTGTGTACGGGTCAAGCAAACAAGTTGATAAACAGTCAGAGAGTTCAAAGAAGCAATGGCAACTGCTACAAAACGTTCTGTTACAAACAAGACTTTGAAAGAAAAGTACGAAGCAGTAAAAGAGTTAGAGAAAGGGGAACAAAAGTGTTGCGGAAAAGTACATGGTTCCCAAGAATACACTTTCGACATGGGTGAAAAACAACAACTAAATATTTGACGACTTCCAAGCAAGAAATCCAAAGCGCAGAAAAGCATGAGGTGGAAATCATGAAAACTTAAACAAGGCAATGTTCCAGTGGTTTCTTTTTGTAAGAAATCAAGATGTACCTATTGGAGGCGCTGTTTTTTTAAAGAAAAGGCAAAGTTCTACGCAAAAGAAGCGGTGTTATACGACTTTCAAGCGGCAGATGATTGGATTCGTCGTTGGAAAGAGCGATACAGTGTCACGTTCAAGAAGATTTCTGGTGAAGCAAGTTCAGTCACTACAGAAATGGTAGCACCATGGAATGAGACATAATTGCCCACCCAACTGTCACAGTACAAATTTGAAGATATTTATAATGCAGACGAGGATATGAAGTCTGAAAGTTGCATTGGAGGTAAGCACAGCAAAGTCCGCCTGACTGGATTGGCATCTTCCAGTGGAGAAAAGCTCCCATGTTTGTAATTGGAAAATCAAAAAAGCCAAGATGCTTCAATGGGATTAGGTTTTTGCCATGCCGTTATAGACATCAGAAAAAAAGCTGGATGAATGGTGAGTTGTTTCAAGAACGGGTAGAAGAACTGGACAACAAATTTCTGGCACAGAAACGAAAGGTTGGGTCTTGTTATCGACAACTGTCCAGCACATCCAGAAATAGAAAACCTGAAAGCAATCAAGCTTGTGTTCTTGCTGCCAAACACAACATCTAAGACACAGCCAATGGATCAAGGGGTAATCCGAAGTTTGAAATCAAGTTCCGAACAGTTTTGGTGCAGAAATACATCAGAGCAATTAATCAACAAAAGTCTCTACCAAAAATTACCATTTTGGATGCAATGGACACATTAACCGCATCATGGTCTATGGTATCTGAAACGACAATCGTTAACTGCTTTGCCAAAGCTGGCCTTTCTTCCAAAAATCAACATCAAGCAGTATCAGATGAAGATGACCCTTTTAAAGACTTGGTGGAAGAAATGACGAAATGGAAGAAATTGCTCCAGCCAACACAAGTGCAGAGGAGTTTATTGACTGCGACGACCAAGTCTTAGCAAGATCAGCATTGTCAACTAAAGATGAAACCATAGCTGAGCTAATTGGTGAAAAAGGTGTTGAAGTTGTGGACATCCAAGAAGACAGCCAAGAGGACAGCCAAGAAAGCAACGACAACCCTTTGACAAAGCCAACAACGGACGAAATAAGAGCTGCGATTGAGGTAATATCAAGATATTGCCTATTCTCAGAGAATAGAGAAGTGCTCCGTGAGCATTTCGTTAAAATGAATGATGTTATAGAGAAGGAATTGGTTAGAAAGAGAAAACAAATGACATTAGGTGCTTATTTTTCTTAATGATTTAGTTTGACTTGTAATTTTGTATTAGTGACTACATATCCTTAATTGCTGCCTGTTAAACCTTCCAAATTTGAAACAAATTGGATTTTTTGGGGTCATCCGAAAACTCGAACATTCGCTATCTCGAACATTTTTTCGTTTCCCTTCAGAGTTCGAGATATGTTCAAAATGTATGTTCAAAATGAAAATGAAAAACGTCATTCGCTTGCGCGAAAGCATGGATATTGAAAAAGAGTTTTTGGTCCTTAATCACTCAGGCGGGTCTCTTAAACGAAGATTGGCTTTAAAAAACTGTTTTTGCATACAAGGACGTGTTATCAAAAGAAACTATTCGACAAAACAAGCTGCGAAAAATGACACGAGTCATCATAATGAAACTACTTTCAAGTAACCTGCATACAGAGCACTGAAAAAATAAAGAAGCGCTTGTACGGATAGATAACTGACTGAAAATTGTTTTACAATAGTAGGTCTTCCAGCTTTATTATTCTTGGGAGTCACTTCCGTTTCGGTTAGGTTGCTTTTGTTGCATACAGCTACGAGCGACTGATTCAAAGAGCCTGCAAAACAACGTTGAAATTTGATTCTGGTGACATTTGGGGAGAACACAAGAGATTTTAGAAGAATTCAAACGTAAAATCAAGTAAAATGAATAAATGAAGAAACGTAATTGAGTAAAATCAAGAAATTACTTCTCTATTTCAGGAGCGCAGTGAACAAAATCGTGGTTCCAAAACTTGTAATTATGATTCTTGATCAGCTCAATAAATGTAATTAGAAGTCCCCAGGGATGTGGCCTGTTCACAATCAATCTTTCAAGGAGCACCCTGTTGACAAAAAATCAGATTTAGCAAGCAAAAAAACATCCTTAGAACAATATGCTGAAAATAATTTTCCTGTTTCCGAATTCGGTAAAGTCAATGACAACCGATGAGTGACAATCAGATGGCAGCTTTCAACGGACGCCGCTGAATCGACGATTTCAACAAATTATTTACATATCTTCAAGGAGTAACATGATCCGGTGTTGTGAGGCCAGCTACACACTGCAAGGCACATCCAAGTTCTGTAACTTAGCGTTTGCCTGGTGTTGTGAGGCCATCTTCACAATCTATAAACCCTGATAGAGCATACTGTATAATTGGCGTGAGCCCTAGGTAATTATGGATGCACAGACATGCCTTTGCGATTGTTTCCAGCTTTGCTTTGATAGATCGATGGAATAAAAGCTATCCTGCTGAAGAATCGAAAAACTTAGGCGGTAATTGATGACCAGCAATTTTTCCTTGGGGATGGTACATAAAGTTAATCATTAACAAAAACTATTTCTGTTTCAGAGTTCTCAAAATATGGGCAGTATTATCTTTGCTGAAAATTCCAGTGTCTGCAGCGGTAAAATAATACTCCAAATCACACATTCTCATCCACACTATAATAAAAATTTATTAAAGTTGTAATAATTCGAGGCATTGTTTGCCTTCAAGATGTTATCATTGTCGATAAATTCATCTTCTTTCACTAATTGTGATATTGGACTAGCTGCTACCTTCTCTTGAGCATATCCATTAGCCAAAATCTTCTCCGCTGTGACTTTCTCATGTCTTCCATTGTAACATTGCATTGTTTTTGTAACAGTAGAAGAAGTAATTTTCGTTCTGTATTTCGAACAAATGGTTCCTTGTTTACAGGATCACGTTGTTTATCACAGACCCAGAAAATCGTAGGTCATCATAAACAATCAGTATACGAGAACACTTGAATCGACGATGGTCGCCAACGGTCGCCAACGGCATGCGAATATAAGAATCAGGCTTAGATTAACTTGGAAAATGAAACAATAATGATCAGACGTTTTAGTCTTTCAAAGAAGCTTTCGGGGACGTTTTAGTCTTTCAAATACTGAAAAGAGATGTCGGTCAGGTCATGGCACATTCAAGTAATCGAATACCTGGTAATTTGCTCTTGGATAGCCTCAGAATTGGCTTCAGCGAACAAATACAGCAGAGTGCAGCTGAAATAATGCGTGTGGCTGTTAGGATACCTCAGCTGATTTGCTATTGCATTCAGGAACAAGTAACGCCCTGAAAAATCAATCAAGCAAGCATAAAAATATAACAACTTCAAACGAAGAAGCAATGTTCAACTGGCAGATGTAAAATTTAACTGCACTGGCCAAGGTACTTTACAGACTGGCGATCTATATACTGCTGAAATATTCAGCTCTAAGGGATTTATTGGCAGCTTTTCGTCTTTAAAAGCTGCTTCAAAAGAGTCAGATTTTGGGACACCGCTTAAACAAATCCTTGGTGTCAGCAGTAAAACAATTGAAACAAGAATAGTTAACCGTTGTCACATTTACAAGGGGAACAAACCAACAGTTAACCGTTGTCACATTTACAAGGGGAAACAAACCAACAGTTAACCGTTGTCACATTTACAAGGGGAAACAAACCAACAGTGACCAGCCCCGAGGAAATTAGTTTTAGAGAAAAAAGGATGTGAAATTGAATATGGGTTGAGATAACTAAACTGTGAAGAGCATATAATATCTAACAGCTTTTAACAATCTATGTTCCAAAAAGCTCGTTAATTGGTAAAAAAGATCGTAAAACAAACAAAAGAAATATTCAAATTAATATTTTCATCAACATCAACACAAAACAAGCAAGATTTAGGAAAGCAAGCCAATGTGGGTAATCTGGTCTTCTCATTAATAAACTAAAGTACATCGTATTTGACGATTCTAACTAGGCCTTGTCATTCTAAAAAAGAGCGTAATATTATATATTTCCGATAACCTTACAACGTGAACATAGTTGCAGATATTAGCAAAGGTCATTTAAAGATATGTTGAAGAGTAAGAGCACAAGAACAGAACAGCAAACCTAATGTCTACTTTGTGTATCAATCGAGAGAATACAGTGCAAGAGAGAACTGAGCGTTCAGGGGACAAATTTGATTAAATAACAGAGTTGGATTGACAGTACAAATTATGATTTTGAAAATTAATGTAAAAAACGCGGAAAATGACCACAAAGACGCATTAATGTGATGAGTAAAATGAGTAGCTAGGCAAACAGACATGAACGGGTATATTTGCGTTAGTGTGAGAATGTGAAGGAATGAAAGGGAAGGAAAAAGAAGGTTAACAGGTATACGCAGAGCCACTAAAAATTCGTCACGTAGGGGCAAACAATTTTCTTTGTTTCCTTGTTCAATAGCTGTATATACGTCTTAACGCAATTTTACTAGATCCATACAAATACAGATTATAAATTCATGACAGAGGCAGTCAAAGTCTTTCGAGAGATCCGTTGGAAGGTCCCCAACGAAACCCTCATGCAAGGTCATCTTACAAAATTCTAGAAAGCGACAAATTTTCTGCGTATGTGACGCCCTTTTCTAATTCCTGAAAGCAGATCAGAAAAACACTCACCGGTATTATTTATTTGTAAATCAAATGAACCCGGCAATTTTAGAGCTGGCAATTTGAGAGCCGGCAAGCAGCACAGTAAATGAACCCGCTTCTCAAACAGGTATAAGATATTCACATTTTAATTTACGAGGAAAGTAACTCTCTTTCTGATAGTGACAAGTTAAACGCATTAATCAAGTGCAGGGAAATATAACAGAATTTTCTTTGAAAGCTTGGCTAAAAAACTCTGAATCCAACCAAGATAAATACGCAACTCAGCATCGATGCTAGTCGGAAATAGCAGGGGTGGAAAAGAGTCGGACAACGGGACTTTGGTCACAAAAAATATTTTGGGTCCCAAAATAAATCAGAAGCAGAATTAATACAGAAAGATACTTAAACTCCAGAACGAAAGCATCTAAAAAGTCAAGAAAGAGTATAAGAAAAAGAAAATTGACAAAAAATTCAGCAATGATTAATCAATCATGATGTAAGAAATGTAGAAAAAAATACTGAATCAATGTAAGATGTATGGTACTTAACAAACTTATGTGATCAAGTAAAAAGCTGCTGCAATATTGGCGTAAAAATGCATTAAATAAATGAGAAACGCAATCAAAATTAACAATTTGGCTGCTTTGTAAACCAGATCAGCAAATTATATAGTAGTAGTAGCTTACTTCAGAATGTAATTTTTGTAAAAGTCAACGAAAAGGAATACTTATAATTTAGTCCAGTTGTCTGTACTGCTGGTTTGTAGTATAGAAAATATCAGTTATCTTAAACAGACGAGAAGAAAACTCTTTTTCCATTCCTACCAAATAGCAAAAACAGCCGTAAGCGAATTGATAACAAACCTTCATGAGAAAAGTGTTTTATACCGAATATTGTAGAAAAAAGAATTGCTTGTATACCAAGTTTACCTTCAGTATCAAGATCAACCGCCAAATTCTGGAAAATGTCCATGTGTGATGAATGGGTTATAGTTGATATGGATGGCGTTCCGCTTTTGCTCTGAATATATGCGATTGCTTGAGTGCCAACATACAGGACGAGGGCATTCATTAAAGCGACATTGTATCTGGTTCCCGGCTCGTTTGAAACCTAAAGTAATAGAATTTAATGACTTAATTTTTACTAAAATGAAAGAGGCAGCCAAGAAGCAATTTGTCAAAACGGAATTCAGCCAATTGTTATAGCTTCACTATGATGATATAAAAACGATATTGTAAATGAAGTGTGAATTACCTGCAGATATGTCCGAAGCTCAGACAGGAACGTGACCGGTGCTCTTGTCTTAAGGTATGAATCCAAGTCCTAGAATAGAGGAAGTATGTATCTAAACTCAAATACTACTAACACTGTTGGGAAAATAAGTAACGTTAATTAACCAGTGCTAATATTATTCATCTCGTCAGAGAACTTTTGATGTTTGGCAATCAATGTAGTTATGATTTAAAATTGAAGCTGAAAAAAGTTTAATGGGCTTCGAATAAGGGAGCTGCTAAATTAGTGCCATTCTAAAATAGCGCACATGATGCACAGCACGCCTGATGCAACAAGAAATGATGCATCCAGCAAATTTTTCAAATCTCAATAACGTAGAGAGTTGGCCTGGGTTTTCAATTTAACTTACCTTTTTGAAGTTACTTGGCTGGATAGCAGCAGCGAAATTGGTAAGTATTCTTGGTGGTCTAGCAATGTCTGTCAACAAATCAACCTAAAATGGGCATGGGCATGTTCAGTATAAAACATAAAATGGATATCCAAAAGAAATGTTTTCTTATATCTATGGACTATTTCATTAAGTTGAAAACAAATCACTAGGTATTGAAAGCCACGCTCTATTTTATCTGATTGTGTATTTAGCCTTACAGAAAATCTCGGAAATTTGCTCAAATACAAGAAAAACATACCTTAAGATTGGGTGTGAATGGATCAGGCAATCTCATATTTCTTGGGAAGGCACTAAGAATCAGATTTCTCATTTGGATGCAGTTAGGGGGAATGACATCGCAAAAACTGAAGTGGTAATCGCACAAAAATTCTGGGAAATCATGTAGCAAGACCAGTAGGACGCGAAGCGTTCCCTGAAAGAGAGAGCAGAAATTAGAACAAATCTTTTTCGAAAGATCACTATTTTCTGACGGGATTATCCATGTCTTAGAATCAAACTTTAGAAAACAAAGTCATTAATGTTTCTAAAATATGCAAATTTAGTTCCTAGTATGCACAATGGTACTGTCTTTTCTTAAAACACTGCTACTAAGCCTTTTTCAAAAAGATACCTGAAAAATATAAATACAATTCAGAGTGTACACATAATTTAAAACATACCTTGTACAATAAGTGAGTCTGCTTCGCAAGTTCGACATTTCTTAAAAATGGAGCCAAAAACTTGAAGAGGTCAATCAAAAGCTGGTGATAGATTATCCATCCCTGAAAGACAAAATTGCAGTTATATATATTGACACCATTGAGATGAAATTACTTTAACATTACTCTGCGCTTGAAATAACTTGAATTTTGAGGGAGCGACCGTTGAATATGGGAGTAAAATTGTTTAGTCCGAGCAGGGGCGGAAACTTGATCAAATATTGGGGGGCAAGCCTATTCTTTTAATAAGATGACGTCACATGTCCCATTGTTCTAGAACAAAAGACCATTGTCCTCAAAAGTATTGGGGGGGCGGTTGCTTCAAATAAGTAACGGAATGAAACGATAGAAACAGCTTGCAGAGGCTTGTTAAAGAATTTTGTAGTAAAGCTGTTACCATGATAGGTTGCTTTGGCAAATAAAAATTCGACCGATTGATGACAGTTCACAGTAAAGGACTTTCTAACAAAGCGGCATCCACAGCTTCTGGAAGGCGGCTAATATGAATACACTCATATAAAAAAACTTATAATCTGAAATCTGCCAAGGCAAACTTTTCACAATACAAGAAAACTTGTCACATTAAAGAGCATGCAATTAATAAAAAATACCTTTTGCTGTGGTGAATTCAGGAGCAGTTTGGACATTAATGTTCGGTGAGAAACCAGTTCGAGCCATGCATAAGCAAAGCCTGGAGCACGAGACGGCCTCAAATCATGTAGAACGTTTCCAAAGCATGATAAAACTGGGAAATTGATCGCTTCTAAAACCGTCTCTGGTGCGTTGAGCTCGAGCAAAAGAATAACAAACATTCTTTGGTATGGAAGCTGGTGAAAATCGACTTTCCGCAATTCATGGTCTTGAAGCAATACGTTTCCTATAATGCCAAGGACCTAGAATATAAAAAGCCAAAAAGAACGCATTTACGGCCATTGAAATTAACAATCTTACTGCCCGAAGGCTGAAATACACTATGCATTTAATTGAATTCGATTAACTGAATCAGTGAAAATTTGGACAGCGTAAACGTAAAAATGGATCGATTCATTGCAGTTTAGAAAAACTGAAACTCCTTTTTCAAAAGTTGGATGCGTTCAGATTTCCTCAAATTTTTTTCTATTTTGCAATCCTGCTCAGAACCTGTCTTTAATGACGTGCACAGCACTTCGTGAGGGGCTTCACTCCATCAGCCAGGTTGTGATAAACAAAACCCGTTTTAGGTTGATAAAAACGAATCGTTTTAGCTAGTTACATTTTTGCTAGTTACAGTATTGACCGCACAGCCTTGTGTTTTCTTTTTGAACATCAAATTCAACGAATTGTAATAGTTGATCAAAATTTTCACAAGACATCCTCAAGAATCTTTGATATTTTTCACCTTATCCCAGATGAAATTCTTTCAAAAGCGTATTTACAACTTCCAGCTCATTTCGTCAGATTAACTAGGGCTTTACCCAGACGAATCTTTGTTCTCGTTATTTACATACAATTGCAACAAAAGTGGAAGCAGCAGCGCATTCCTCGTCAGAGTGCAAGACAAATTGGGGGAACGCTTAATAAAAGCGATTCAATTTCTTGCATGAGTGTAAACAAATACCTTTTATCTTTAAATTTAACCGTTCGATTTATTGAATTCAAATAGATGCGTAGTGTATTTTAGCCTCAAGAAACTGTTAGTGTCCATCTACACCAAAACTTTATGTACGTAGAATTTCTGGGTACAATATACGAGGAGGCAGAGGAACACAAACGAAAAAGAGTCGTTTCAAGGGCCACAATGCAGAACAATGACATAAGTTAAGTTATGAGCAAAATGACTTCAACACGAACAAAACAGCACAGAGTTATTTCAGTAGCTGAAAATTGTTGTCAAGCTAATTATTTAGTACTTAAGTAATTATTTCTGTAGCTTAAATCTGTTGTCAAAGCAAATTCTTTAGACAATTAGGAAAAGTCGAATTGTAGGGAAAGAAACACTACAGATAAGTAACTGACCTCATTTGCAAAATAAAGATTATCGTTAGCCAAATACATGAGTGCAACTCTAAGGTGCACTATAACGCCGAGGTTCCCCGATTAAATTTCTGGGCTGTAGATGGAATCAAAATGCACAGAATATCTTCCTTACCCTATTCAAAACATTTATCTTTGTGATGTTGTTTTGGGCATCTCCTGAGTGCTTTACCAGTAAGGCAATTAGTCGACAGTATGCATCTGTATTTGTGAAGCATTTTGTTCTTGCTTGCGATATGTTCTGGGCCTAAAAGGTGATCAAATATTTAAAAAGGCTTATGGAATTGAGTGATTGCCAAAGCTCACTCTTGGCAGCTAGTGGAAGGTTTTTCCTCTTCCTCCAGGTGCAGATTTCAATATTCATAAGTCTATGGTATTATGTGATAGCCAACCAATTTTTTCTACCTTCATGTTTATAGGCAATAAAGAAATCATTGATTTAAGAACATAGAACTAAAAATAATTTAATAGCAGATATTTTATTGCTTTCATTGATGAACCTACTTACCAGGATATGTCTTGGCCATTTCGATTACAAATATTACAATAGTAAATGAATGCTTTTACATTAAAGGTTCGTGTGAAATTGCACTCATGAATGAAGACTTACGTATTCGTTTAGGGCTTTGTACGTTATACTGACACAAATCTCTGTACACAGTCGGAAAAACCGAGTTATCAAATCATCGGTTTTGAGAATCCCATACTGATGAAGCTGTCGAGGAAGAAGAATATGCAATCAAACAAGCACTTTCATAAAAGAAAGATAAATGGAACTTTGTCGCTATAGCAGACGTCCTTCCATCATTGTGTGCTTACTTTAAAGAAATAGGATACTGGAACAGGGAATTTGCTAAAAGTAGTTTGTCAGTTGCAATAGGGATTTTGCAATTATGCGTCAAATTACAACGGGTGCTTCGTAACAGTTTCGTCCTCTGCCACAACTTATGTAAAGTGCTTTGAATTTCTTAGCCACATTCAAAGAAAGTTTACTTCATAATAAAGTCACAACGTTAAAAACTTGCCCCTTCATAACAGATACTAAAACTTTATGAATTTTACTATCCTTTAACTTTATTTGACTTACAGCAAGCTGAAAGTGCATACTACTGCATACATCGTCTAGGCCTTTTAAGTTAACATATAACTTCAGACAATTGCGCATGTGCTTTGTGTTCCTTAACATTCAATCATCGTAATGTACTTAAACTTAAAAAAAGAAAGGAACACAAATTACCTGTTGCACAAAAGCCTGAAACGCTTTTTCACTATATCTGCCAGCACTAGCATGATGATACAAGCGAACCCATTCTTTCAAAAGATAGTCGACCTAAAAAGTTAAGAAAATTGCAAATGACCCCGTACTTAACTCAAATGTTTTTAGGTAAAATTCCATCGTTCATAGAAACCAAGCAGTGAATTCAAAACTGTGTCAAAGATCATGCCCAATAATTGTCAAACTGTAGTATGTTTCCTTCATAACAGTGTACTGGATGAGAAGGAAAACAATGGGCAGCCCCCCAATATGAATTTCGTTCCGACGGCACTGAAGATAGCTACATATATCAAAACTACTGAATATTCTGAGAAAACATGGAGAGACAAAAAAAAATTGAACTGCAATACCAGCTGTAGAAGGGACTTGGAACAGAAATTAACGCAAACCTTTTCGTATAATCCTGGAGGATCTTCGAATTCATGTCCAATTAATCCTTGAGACAAAGAAGAGGGTAATCCTGGCACTGACCCCTTTTCCAAAGGATCATTTTGATACTGACTCATGAAACTTTGCTGATTTTGAAGGCCGACGTGCGGATGCACACTGTCAAGGAGGCTTGACAATCTAAGATCCAAACATAAAGGAGTTAGCAAGATATAAAAAATTAGAAAATAATCGTCGCTTTCTGGTTAAATTTTTTGAATATTTTAACAAGCCTATTTTCAAAAGGTAAAAAACTCACCCCTCGGTTCCTTGTCTCCCTTGCGAGACGCGCCAAAGAGCTTCCAACGTATTGGTCAGATCGTTCTGTTTAAAGATTGCAGATAGAGAATAAATTGGCATTAGGACCATCAAAGTTGAGTTGAACTATTTGAAATATGACCAATTAATGCAAAACATAAATTAAGCAATTTTTCCGCGATTTGATTTATTTTCAAAATCTATTTTCACCACTGAACGTACTGGGATTCCATAAGACAGTGGGAAAGTATCCACAAAAAAGCTGTTAACAGGGGTGTGCATTGAAGGATCCAACATACGCAGGTTTGCATAATTTTTAAACAACTTGGGTATTAAAACGAATGACCCGACTTGAAAGAGAATTCCCAAACGTTTCCTCTCTACCAAAAATAGATGCGAAAATCATCCAATCAAAATGCGTGAACCAACTTTCATCAATTATCACCACAGCTAGTGCGGTCATGGCTGAATTGCAGTGGTTATTTGTAGTTCTTTCTGGGCAGTAAGCAGAAACGTAAACTGCTCCAGAACAGGGGCGGACACTTGGTCAAATATTGGGGGGGGGGGCAAGCCTATTGTTTTAATAAGATGACGTCACATTTCCCATTGTTTTAGAACAAAAGACCATAAATTTTAGACTGCTCCAGAAGGTAGGCAAACTTTTGAAAAAGTAAATTTTAGACATACACTTCTCCGATTATGAAACCGTTGATAATGAGCAACAGGTTAAGGCAAACCTAAATCCAGGCGATGGTTGAAAATGACTTTACAGGATAAATACACTTCTGTCAATAAAAAGCATGGACTTTCGTTTGATATAAACAAGTGGCAAAAGGCTCAGTGAAAAGACAGCCTTGCTTGTCATTGCCCTTATAATTCACTACTACATGCTTTATGGCATGCTGAAAAGTTAACGAAACATTTAAGGTCATAAAAATATTATCCTACTATAGGCCTGAATGATTCGGGCACGCTAACTTTCTGCAGTTAGTCACTCGACAAGATGAGCACAAAAAACAATCCCAGTTTTGTGCGACTATTTCCAAAGGATCCTGTATCATAACGCGAGGAAGATGAATCCATCAGAAAGCATTTACTGAAACAATACTTTGAGTTAGAACATTAAATGCTGAAGGATTCAATATAATGAATTGTAATGAATTATTCCTTGCTAAGATTAATCATTTGTAATAGTTAACTTGGTACTATTTGTTCCTTTTTACTCACATCTGTTATCGGGGACCTGTTCTTTTCATCTAGAAGATACAGTCGACACAACTGCATTGCAAAATTGACAGCACGGAAGTTTTGGCCACCGTCAATCCACTGTAAGTAAAAAAGTCAGCCATTGAATGATGTCTCTCAATTTAATTTAGGAGTAATTTTGTGTAAATTTATTGTATTAGAAACAAAAAAGGACGGACATCTTTAGACACATCAGAATACGTGAATCGATCAAACAATGCGAACATGATTAAAATAGAAACTAAGGTTGATGAGAAAATCACAGAGGGGTCGACAATTAAATTAAATATTATAAGCAAATTGATATCAACGAACGACTGACCTACTTGGCAAAAGTGCTTACCTGAGTTAGCAGAGGGTCGAAATCCCGACCGACGTTGATCAAATGTGCACGAATGAGCAGATCTATGCCTTCAATATTGAACCTTAGTTCGGCTGGCAATTCTCCCAAAACTCTGTTGACGAGAAATGACAAAAAATTTAAGAAGTTTACTTTCAATAAGCATCAAGAGCGAATATAAATGAATTAAAGGCAGCCATCTAGCTCCATTAGCAACAGTTAAATATCAATATCATATCTACAATGACGCTTATCGCAGGGCGGGAATGACTGTGACTTGTAAAAGACTGCCGAAATTCTACATTCATATGCTCTACATCCTCCCTCCCTGCTTTAATTTTGTTCACCAGTAATTTGAAAATGAAGCAATGAATGACTTTTCTTCATTAACATTGTATAAAATTGTTGACTCAATAACCTTGATACTTGTCTTGCTGTCCACAGTGGACCATAGCCACGAGGGTCTTGAAATCCTCGAAGAACAATAAGATGACAGTCCTTGTATCGAAGCGCCATCTCAGTGTCCGTGGGAAGCATTGTCTCCAGAATGCCTTCAACGGCCTGAAAAATCGATTGACAGTTAAGGACGGAAGGTTATCAATGTGGAAGCTCATTGCAAACTAATATCTTACCACCCTTACTTATTTGCAACACAGAAAGCTTCTACCATTTCAGCTTCCCCAACCCCATTGAATACATAGTCCCACAGAATTCCTTAAATATCACTCTTAGCTATTTTCCATTCTTTCTATGCAACCCTCGGAGCTCTTCATCTTCATCCTCTGATCAGTTCCCATACTTCTTTCTCTTTAGTGACATACAAGCATAACTCTTAGGATGGAACGCATCACGCATTTTTTAATTCTTCTTGTCATTTTATCCATGTTTTCCAATTGCCTAATTCAAAATGCCTGCTTCATAGCTCACTACTGCTACAACTTATGTCATAACAGCTAAGATCTTATTTCTACCATTTAGCTTCAATTTCTACTTCTCTGCATGTCTAGAAAAATTTCAACACAGAGAAACCTGCCTTTATTTCCATCACCTTAACCAATCACAGGCAACTTCTATCGATCAGAAATTGCCAGAGTAACCGACGATGAAACGCATTGCATGCACAACCTCATAATTGCGTTCAAAAGCAGTATCAAAGACCACAACACATGAATGGCTAAGGAATATATGGACCTCAGCAAGAAATTAAAACCTGCCTATGAAATCACTCTATTTGTTAATCTGTCTATTAATGACTTTGGAATAATGGGGACTTCATTAAATTCTGACATGATCAGCCCATGAACATTTCTTTCCGATGCATCTATCTATTTTGTTATAGAAAAAAACTATGGCTAAAACTGATGAATTTCTAAACATTGCAAGTGACGTAGATAGGTCAGTTATGATTATGATGCCCGTAAACGCGAATCGTATAATTCAAAAATTAAGATAATTCTTAATTTCTATTAAAACAAACATTTATACAAGAGCAGCTAATAAGAAAAATGAAACCAAGCCAATGCAAAAATAAGCAGAAATCGCTCTCTAGCCCATTCAGATTTCACCATAAAAAGAGAGATTTCACCATGAATATATATCACAACAGATTTTACTAGCATAAAAAGACTTAAAAGTCACAAAAAGTAAACAAAACCAAAGCTAACCTTTCTAATAAGTGATAGGGCCGAAGCATTATCCCGAGTTACCCTGGCATTCACCACCATATCAAGAAGATTATGCAGCTGACCAAGATGGGGGTTCGGTGGAGGTATCATCATTTGGTGCATTGTTTGTTCCATGTGGTGAATGTGCTGCTCTATCTCCGCAGCACATTTACCAAGGATGTGTACAACATCATCTGGCATCTAAGACATCAATTAGCAATCGTCGATAGCAATATCAGAAACAGAAATATTCATAAGTATTTCTTCTACCATATTATCATCTTTAAATACACCGTACGATACACAATATGGACCAATGGATCAATATAAAGTTATACTCACATTTGGGTCCTGTTGAGAATTTCCAAAAAGAGCCGTAATTGGCTCTTGCAATGGCTTCGGAAATGGTTCAGGAGCACCAGTTGCCTCAGGAGGTAGAAATCCTGGTATGGATTTTGCAAATTCTTCATAGACACTCATCTGGCTTGATGTAACACCTCCAACCTGGATTGGAGATGTAAACGGTTTATGGAACATGATGACATAAGCTAGCAAATTACTTTCAACTTGAAGCAAATATTTATTCAATGATTGCAGAAAAACAACCAATTAGGTTAAAAATACATATTAGTTTAAAAAGGCATCACTATCTGGAGATTGTACGTTGATTCAACGTCGATTGCTTCTAACATCCAAAGCAATCTTTGTCACACTCCCGAATCACTTCGGTTAGCAAAGGTTGGTAATCTAAAGCAAATTCCACAATAACCTTCATTCTGATTTGCTCCGGCATCCTTTCTGCTTGATAAGTCAGGACATTTGTGTTACAATATCGTCGACTTTCTGAGCGAGCTAACTTTCTGATTTCATATTCCTATCAGAAAAAGTTGAATGGTAATGAAAGTTGAATTAATAAATTGGACTTTATATACATATTAATGAAATGGTTTAGAGAACAAATTCTGAGAGGGTATGGATTTCTCAATGTACAGTTGGAAAATTAATAAAAAAAGAGCACAACAGCACCCTGAAAACGGTTATCTGCAAATTCTTCACTGCTGTTTCCAAAGTATGGGATGCTGAGCATTTGCAAAATATGGGCATTTCTCGATGCTTTTTTGGTTCCAGCGTAGTTATTTAGAAGCATAATCTGTACATATGATAAACTTTCTTGGAATGTTTAGTTTATTTAGCAACACAAATTTAAGCAATGATAGTTCACTGTTTGTGACAAACTAAAATCACTAAAACAACGTCTGCCTTCTATGAAAAGAATGGTCAAATTTCGCAGTGTTTTGTGCAGCTTGTTTTCTCGATAGTCTTGTTTTGCATGAATCTCTGGTTAATGCATTCTAATCAAAGTTCATTGAAGACGGTGATTTATATTAAATAAAGACTGAATTTAAAGATCACAACAGGTGTGTGAATTAAATGGTAGTAAGTAGGGAGCAAAAAGTAGGTGTTAAAACGGTAACAGTCGAGTTTCGCAATCTTCCATGTTGTTGCGTCCTTTAAACTTTGGGCTGTGTTTGGATCCAGTTTGTGCAAGGATTATTAAAAAGAGTTTTTACATAATTTGATAATTTGATAATTTGTGGCCTTCATCACTAATATCCTATCATGCATCTATTTAAAGTTCGGGTGTGATTACTCATTCGGCTGCTTAAATGCTAATTGTAGGGCCTTCTTTCTAGTTCTACTCATATAAAATAAAACTTCTCAAATATGTCATTAGAGGGAGACTTACTGAGAGTAAGGACTTATCTATTTCCATCAAACATTTCTCAACGGATGACTTCTGAATAAATGCACAAGCCAGTTCTAGATTATCCACAGCAACAGCTGATGCCACATGTTCAAGTTGCTCTTTTTGCTGAGCATTAGCTCCCTGAAATACGAACAATTTACGAAATTATTGTCTGGCATAGTTGATGAGATATTTGGAGCGAATTCTTGAACAAAAGTAATCCATGAAAATAGTAGATGCAATCATCACAATATTGTTGCGTTTCATTCCCATTTACAGAGTCACAGATCGAAAAGCATTCTGTTACAGTGTAAATGGGGTCTTACTGTGTAAAATTACTGTTTACCCGTCTGGCATAAAGTGCTCAATATCATACAGGCAGAGCTTTACATGCTATTCGGTGTGTAAAACAAGAGGGTTCTAAGATGCTACTACGAGTTTCACGCTAAATCCAGTCATCGGGTAACTGTTGAAACAATTCTCTCTATGGTTCTACATACCAAAAAGCGTAAACAAGGTCTTAGCTATTTGACCTGCTTGAACCATTTTTCTTCAACAAAACATCGGCAGTTTTGCTTCAAGGAGCTGGGCAACATAGGCTTAATCTTTCAATATAGCGCCTTTAGTCTTTCTGTTATGATGTGCTAGAAATTACATTACTATTTCACAGAGTTGGCAAAAGTATTTTGCATAAATAGGCTCATCGCCTTGCTTAGTTTTAATTATTCTAAAAACAAGACAGTCATACGGCAGCGGGCAAGAAATTTGCCTTATATATTTAATCGATTTATCTCTATCTAAAGCAAAATATCTTTTTATTTGCCTTTCATAGAAATGGCTACAAGTAAGATGATAACAAGATATTTTGTTGCCTACAATGAAACTCGCATAATTCATACTCGCATTAATCGGGTATTTCGTAACTTAAACAACAATTTGCGATTCTTGTGGATCTTTGGTTCTACTTCTACTTCTACGAATTTAAAGGGCCTCTCCAGCCAAAAAAATTTTTTTTTATAGACTAAAACGTTAGCATCTGGTGCGTGTATTATGGTAAAGTCGTTGTTTTTGCAAAATTCCAATTAGTTTAGAAGTTATAAGGCTTTAAAGTTGCACCTTTCCGAGAAAAAAACGACAAAAGCCGAATCAGATTGGTGACATTCTGACGTCACAGTGTGCGGCTCTCGTTCGCCATGAATTTCGTATATCTTCCACCGAATCGTGAAGGAGAAATGGTCACGCGTTGATAACTGCATCTAAATCTGCAGCAGGAGCTTTTTAGGATCGAAAAATATTAAATGTTTACAATCATTCTAAGTTTGCGGGTCGGAATGTGTCCATGCTGTGTCACGACTTTGTTTTGATCACCTGTGTAGGCCCACAAAGCTCTTCCCTCGCGTATAATTAATCGAAATTGACACTTCAGTTGTTCTCCAGAAACGATGAACAACTACAGGCTTCAGAATTGATATTTGAGATGCTCAAACTAAAAGCCGGTGGAACAGAACTGAGAGTACCATCAATTGCAGTGTTCAATTTGCGAATCGCCGTCGTTCGATTCGCTTTGAGGCGAGACTAACGAAATACACTGTGACGTCAAAATTGCGTCACAGTGTCACCAAACTGAAAAATTTTTGTCGGTTAATTAAATTCAATTATCGAAATGCAAGAGCTTATATCTCATAAACTGTAAAAAATATCGAAAAACGGAACTAACTGGAACTCGTTTACAGTTACCTCAGTGAAAGGACTGTGGAAAGAATCAACAGAAGGTGCGCCCCATGGCTCAGTCTTGGGACCCCTCCTATTTAAAATATCTATAAATCACATTTTCTTTTTTGCAAACGATAAATTTATCATAAATTATGTGTTTGTGTGGAATAGAAACAATCTATACTGCATCACATTCCTTGAAATTAGAGATATAATAGTCTCATACCTTGACTGAATTTAAGTGGAAAATGAAAAAGCATCAATTTAGTAAACGCAACTGCAGACTGTGTAAGAGGTTCTCTAGAAATTTATGGTTTTCATAGACAATAACTAATTTGCATCGTAGTTTGTATAGATAAGATGTACATAGAAGTATTGTAGCTGATTCAAATCTTCGATTGTGTTAATGGTTAGCTTTAATCAGCTCCTCAGTTATCATCATGTCAACCTCAAATAAACCAATTATATATTATTATTATCATTATTACTATTATTCGATTGTTATTTCAGAAAATTTTAGTATAGCAGAAACTATAACAAAGCAGATTAAATTATCATGCATACCCGTAAAGTAGCAAGTAGATTGCTTTTAATATGACTGTTCAAACTTTGCTGCAGCAGTTCTTTACACGTGATCATTGCCATTCCAGCTGTGATGTTTCTAGCCATGTGGTGTGCTGCAGTTCTTGTTCGGGACTCCTCAGGGTCCAAAGCGAAATCTTTCTTCACTATCATTTCAACAGTTGTTAGGCAAATCTTGAGGCACCTTTCAACAACAGGGGAGAGAAGCTCTTGTACAGCCCTCTCGATTGCTGGTCTGATGCACTGCTTGAGGTGAGGATATTGTTGAAACAAAGGAATCTGAAAATGGGAATAGAATTTTAGAAAACTTGTTACAGATGACAGAATTAAGTGTAACTTATCAAAGATTATATTTAGCTAGAACAAGGAAAATCAAGGTTACGATTAAATCCGACACACGAAACTTTAAAGATGCACAATTCTACCATTTCAAAGAAAAAACGAAGCTCTCAAAGTATCCAAAACTAAAAATGTCTTGTAATTAATAGCGATACTACCTGAGATAATACAAGGAAAAAAGTCAGATGTGGAGTTTAGTATAAAACTTTCTAATTACATTTTGGTTGATTTGAATGTATGGAGCAAGGCCGGCTGCTCCAGCAGATACGTTGATTTCTTGATATGAAAAAAGAGGCGGAGGGGGAGCGGCTGTCTGTCCAAGTTGGTTTTCTGAGCCTGCAGAAATGGAATCATACTGTCATTCACAAAACACAGGAACGATGAGAAGAAGGGAGACGCTAACAGAGACATAGCTCATTAGCTAAACATTAACATATAAAATAGCACCGGATAACTATTACGGTACTAAGGTACTGTTCATATTATAAATATTGATCAAAATTTGTCAATATTCAGGGAGACTATAGGATCTAGCCGTGCACATGTCTAGAAGCCAGTTAAGATTTCTGGATATCTTACTAAAAAACTAGAATCATAACGAATCATGACTTTGCCAAAGTCTTTTGCTTTAAGTACATGAGAATGGATAAATTTGATTAAGTCGTGCCAAACCTAACTATTAACAACAGATCTACAGATCTTTCCAAGGAGTTCAAACTAACATTTTTTAGAAAAAGGACAGCAACGATTTAGCAACATTCCTGCTTTCCTTACGTAATTAAGTGTATAAACCACTAAAATGATAAAAAGTGCAGACTTTTGACAAATACCTAGTTTTTCTTTTTCAGGGAATGTGAGTTGATGGTCAATCTTTCCAAGAATTTCTTGATCTTTCAGCACTTCAGCAGGAGTCACATCCTGAGAGGATTGAGAAAAAATTTTACGAGAGGTACCCTGGAAACTAAATTAGGGGTAACATCAAATATCGGCTTGCTGCAAAAATAAAATAGATTAATCAAAAGACATTTAAAAACAAACCTTCAAATCCAAGTTCAAGGTTTGGCAAAGCACTTCAACTTCGAATTTCAAATTTAACTAGGAATTGAAAGAAAAACAAATAATAAATGAGTAACAGAATGACTAAAATGTAAAAATATATTTTGAGTAAATTTGAGTATATTTGAGTTAGAAGTCAATGATAAATAAATGAACATCAAGTATCCAGTGTATATAAATAGTCCTGGAGACTCTGAAAAGTGAGTTAGCAATGAATGCACCAATTATCACCCCTCATCAATTTATTGCTTTCACGGAACACCAGATAAAATAAGACATATATAATTTCCGAAAGATTTCACAGCTCAAAGCCGAGAGTCCAGCAAAAGAAAAACTACACAAGCGAAACCTTTTGTACTAGCTATTATGTACAATGGTACCAAACAAAACTATAAAGAAAAGGCAGAATTTCGCTTTTGAGGCTGTTGAAATTATTTGAGCATAATTCCTTCAACTCCTCAATATTCAATAACAATGACTACTAATAACTATTATTATGAAACAAAATAGAGAAAATAGCAATAATGCAAGATGTGCGTGTAGATGAATTTTAGGAGGAGCGAACAATACGCAAAAATCAGAACCTAGATAAAAAAAATGTTTTCAATGGCATTGAAAAACGACATCTGCCATAGAAGACGCGTTTTGAATAGGTTGTAGAATCCATGATATCACGCAAATTGCGAAAATATTCATAATGGAACGACCTAAAAATGGTGTCTTTTCATGAGATTTTTCGGCGAAAAAATTATTGCATATTTCCACCAACATTGCAGTATTGAAAAATGTTCATCATTTGGCTGTTCAAACAAAAATAAGGCCCCAAAGTAATAATTTCCAAATGAGAACTTACGTTTCATTTATAAATCGTTCATACCACAAACACAGAGCAGGTTATTAGAAAAAAAAGGAGATTACCATGTTCAGGCACACGATATCGATATGATTGCTTGGAACATCAGGGGTTGGGATATCAATGAAAAATTCATCTTTCCGTTCAAAGAATGCAATAGGAAGATACCTTAATGTTAACAATATACCTTAAGGTCCGGCATTTGATGCAGTTCTGATAAAACCCCCATGACGCCCATCAGCCAAGGATTCGGTGGCCTGAATACCTTGAAAATCGATAAAAACCTCATCAAAAACCCTATATTCCTTAAAAAAATTCATTGACTTTAAAGAGCATTGCAAAGAACCTCTACCCAATTATTATTCTCAATAGAAACGAGCTTCAATCTGACTCTCGAGATCAAAACCAGAAACATACACAGATTACCCTAGACAATAATAGATACTTAAAAGACTTAAGCAGGTGTTCAACAATAATAGATACTTAAAAGACTTAAGCAGGTGTTCAAGGGTGCTCTTTGGCAGGCATTTATGCGATGCCTTGCCTATACATACCATACGATTTTATTGCCTATACATTTAGTTTATGCAATCCGAAATAGGGTTGAAAATTTCCGAGCAGATTCAACACAGACATTTTCATGTGAAACATTATAAGTGATGTTATGCTCCCTAAAGTGGCATCACTAATGCGATGCCTTGCCTATACATACCATACGTTTATATGTTCTAATCATTATCTGAATGGCTCCTAAAGTCATTTTCTTTGATGTTCAAAAGATTTAAACAACACCAGGGTTTGGAAAAGCAGTTGTTAGATAGTTTACCTTGCTTTTACCACAAGACTCCAAAACTTTTGCAACAAAAGGCACGACATACAAAAGCTCCTGGAAAGAAAAAGGTACAACTTTAAAAACTTCAAAGCAGTTAAACAAAAAGTTCAACAGCTACAGAAACGAGCTATTTGCTTGGCCACATGTTCATTCTTTTCATAAACGTCCCCCCCTTGCTTAACCAGCCCCCCCCCCCCCTCGAATAAGAAACCATAAAAAATGATTAAACTCAAATATCCAAATATAGCCTATTCGAGGATTTATGGTAACTGACTTTACATACCTGTTGTCCCTTGAAAAATGCTTCGATTAGAAGAGATTTGACCTCAAGATCCTAAAATGTGACGATTATCGAAAAGTAACAATTTATCCATAATTAATCTTCAATATTTGTTTCTTAGATAGCTTTGATAAAATATAAATACCACAATAAACTGAAAGCTACTTCTAAACAATACATGTAATTAACCTCGTGTCCTTTTCAATGGAACTTAAATTAGTCAGGTTGAAACCTGTATTTTACATTGATGACAGTTGAGTATACAGTTAAGTTGTCAATCTAATAGGGTAGCAAAGGTCCTGGAAGCACCAGTCATTACGAGAAAAACATCGAGATAGGCACAAAAACTCAGTTTACGAGACTGAAAGATATGAGATCGGTATTTCAGAAAATACATCTAGGAGCAAAAGGCTACTGACACATCCATGGCAACCTAAGCTTCCATGCCATTTCTAGACTAAAGTTGCATTCAAAAAATTATGGCTAAAAATTGCATGTCAAAATTAAATCAAAATTAAATCTGAGAAATACCATTTTTAACTCTGGGAATCATCGCAGCAAAAAAGAAAGTTAGCTATGCCGCCATACACGGCAATAACTCACCTCGTACAAAATAGGTTTATCAGAAGCAAGGGACTGCATTCCCAGCCAGTGGCCAAGATTTTTTAACAGAGATCTGTCAGAAAAGTTTGCAGGGCCTTTATCCGACCGCAAAAGTACCTGAAAAAGGATTCCAATCCGTAAATGTGTGACAGTTTCTATTTGCACACCACTTCAAGTATCAAAATAGAGTGGACCTGGTCATGCAGTTGTTACTGAACAAGTGAAGACGCTTTTACAAAAAAAATCATTCAGATCTATGTGTGGTCTGATATATCGCATACTGAACACAAGAAACACACAGAATTTTTCTATAATGCAAACAACAACATTAAAAGCGTTTTCTGTATAATTGTAGAATCTCATTTTTGTCAAATGTAGAGAACCGCCCAATCGTTTGAGCCTACTTTAAAAAGAAACTGCGAGTGATCAAATTTTCTGTAGATGAAAAAATTACAGTATGTTCAAGGAAAGCTACAAGCAGCATTGACTAAAATAAAATTAAAAAATCTACAAAAAATTCTGAGCAATAAATAACCTTAATGTTTCTGAATGTCTCATGGATCACTTGCTTCGATAGATCACCAATATCAATTGCTTTCAAAAAATCAGTGTAGAGTTGATGGAAATTTGGCTCAATGCTGACTCTTTTCATAACAAAATACTGTGCCAGCCACGGGTAGTATTCTTGCTGAATCAACTGTGAGAGCTCTTCCGCCTAAAATATATAAGCAATGTCAGAGTTACCACTTGAAAATATACGAAGGATAGAGCAGACGTTAATTCTACCAAAAAACACAACCAAAACAATTAAAAAATAAATAGGAAAAGAAAACAGGACTAAGTGGGTGCTAAATTTTCACACCAAAAACTGAACATACCTTTTGAGTTAGATTGCTGTTTGAAATGTTGTTGAAGATGAAATGGATTTTGTCTTGTATTGAATCTGGGGGCTGTTTGATTTCAGCAGGTTCAGTTGCTCCAAGAAGTGTATCAATATTGGTTGTATTGGCAATAGAAGGCTAGAAACAACAGACAACTGCTTTTCAGACCAATCTCTAACCAGCAACCACAATAATTGCAAAATTCAACTGGATACCCACTGTATTGGCAATACCCTTGTAAGAAATAACAACGAGCCAAAAGATAAATGCTGACAAACCTCTTTCCTGCTGATGGCGGCAGATGTGTTACTTGTAGAAGTTGTTTCGCTTGAAGCTAACACAAAATGAAACAATTGCTGGTTAAGATAGACCGGCGAACAAGATATGCTTAAAATGCTTTTTTCGATCGCTGCCTTCAACAACCACATCGGAAAAATAGCATAAAATTTATTTTTTTAATAAAAGATACAACTGTTGACAAATTTTTGCAAAAATTGCAATCTTCAGAAATTATTACCAATAGATACATGTAGCTCGTAACATGAGAATTATTAAATTCTACTTTTAATTCAATTTTAAGATGGACGACAATTCCCGTATTTCCTTCAGGCCGAAATACTACTCTTATGCCTACAATCGTTAAATATTGTTAATTTCGGCTTGATGAAAGCTGCTCTTTTAGAGAAATATTACATGGTTTAGATAAACGCAACGAAATTGAAGAGAAAAACTTGTATAGAGCGCAAGATCAAACCTGTAGCCGAGATCGTGGTATTAGTTCTTGTTATTGCCATACTTGAAATGGCACTCGAGATTGGAGAAATAGGAGTTGAGACAGAAGCAATCGAAGTTGAAAAGGCTGACGTCAGCAGCGTACTTGATTGGCTCGGCGTTGGAGAACTTGATGAAAAACTCGACAATCTGCCAGTTGATGAAAGAGGACGTCCACCGAATAAAGGTGATTCAGACTAAAAGAATATATTTCAAAAGCTGACAGGCCACATCTACTACATTATACAACATTACAAATTTCAATTAATTTTTTATCTCAAAAAGCATTTGATATTTTTTAACTGAAGAACAAGAAATATTCGGTGGTGCGAGGATGGCTCAGTTGTTAGAGGCGCTGACTACAGACCCAAGGGTCCGTGGTTCGAGTCCCTGGCATGACCAAACTTTCGCCCATAGTGGGGAGAGTCGCCAGCTCTCTGTAATTCCAGGCGTAGGAATCACGAGGTGTACCTTCGGATGCTAGGTAGCAACAAATACAAATACAAAGAAATAAATTGAAAAAAATTACTTGACCGGTCCTCGTAGCACTCGGAGGCTCCTGATTTCTTTGGCCAAAAACAATGTAATCGACTAGATGGGGTGGAAATTCTTTGAAATGAGGTATGGAAGCAAGGTGCTGGCAGTAATGTGGATAGTCTTTAAGTCTGTTGAGAAACAAATCAAATCAAATCAAATCAATAAAGGTGGCAACAGAATTAATAGACAAATCAAATCACTGTAAGCTGTCTTCAAAATTGTTATTTAAGATTTAATTTTCACAACGCTTTTTATTTGACTTTATTAAACATAGAACTGACATCCGCCAGTGACAGTACCTTGTAAAATTTTTCATCTCAAATTTTAGTTCCAAAACTATTCATATAAACTCTTGGCAAGATGGATTTCTAAAACTTTTATCCCAACCAACCTTACACCTTTCTGATCCTCCCAAAGATCAAAAATCAATAATTTTTCATTTCTATTTAATTCATTTGCAACTGCTGTTTCCGATTTTCATGATTGAGGTTTTTAAAATTATTAAATGGATCTTTGCCTCTCAAGTACAGAGTTACCAAGGAACAGTATTTTCCTGGTGTGGCTCTTATTTACAACAGTTTATTACAGAAGGTGCTGGACTCGAGAAACATACATCAGTTTTGGAACAGACTAAACGATATTACAGTGTCAAAACGTGCACATTTGATTACCAATATGACATAATTGATGAGCAGAAATTGCTTTACCGCCTAAGATGAATTGCAAAAAATCGCTTAAAATGACGTAATAGTGACTACCTTGTCTTAAATCTGTCAAGGGCAGTTGTTCCAAACATGTACATTTTGCTGCCTGGAGTTTTACGCAGAGCTTCCAAAACATATCGCAGTGCCACTCCCAATGCCATATACCTGTAGATGAAATGTTGTTCTATCAATATTCATTTGAACAACAACTGACACCTGATACGAATAAGCTATCAACATTCCTTTCGACGAAAACCCGATATAAGTAAATAACGAAGGAAACTTACGTAACTAAGCCTTGTTCGATTATTCCACCAAACAAACATGCTGTAATGCGCAACTCTTTGTCTGGATAATGCGGAAAAAACCTGTACTCTTCAAACACATTTCTCAGCATACAAATGAAAACATCCTAGAGCAGAAAATTGTTCATTAAAATGAATCAACATCTCCTGTAAAGAAACTTAACGATCAAGTGATAAATCAAGTTGCAGCTTTAAGATTTATGACAGGTGCAGTAAATGCTTACCCGTTCTTTCTTAATAGACGAATCTTTGAATCTCTTAAGCATATCAAGCACTTCATCAATAGATATCGCCGTCCCTGGTGGCTGATTGTAAATTCTTTGGAAATACGTATTGGACTCATCTTCAATTTCTTTGGAAAAGTTTTGATCCATTCCAGGAAACACAGCAGACAAATCCCCGATTGCAACTGGTAACAAAAACAAGAATAGCAACTTATAACATGTGGTACAGAAAGTAGAATCTACGTTCTTCTAATAAAAACTAAATTTTAAAGTGGCCCGAATACTTTGAGAAACGTTCATTAATTCATATACGGACTTGGTCTATCAACCAAAGAAATTTGCTTTTCCAAGAATTTATCTGAGTATTTTCTTATAGTTTTTTCACAGGTTGTCACTTTCTTGGAGTCGTGGACTTCAAATTACAGGTAAAGCTGTTGCCAGACTAAGCTAGCGTCAACGTTAGCAGGTTACTTTGAATTCAAATTAGAATCTTCAGGTAATTTTACAGCATAAACATTATCCTCATTTTTATTAACTTCAAAGGTTGTTTGGAAAACAAATATCAAATTCATGATCAGCAAGCTGAATTGCACAAGACTAGCTGATATTAGCGGAAGAGCCTTCATCCTTTCGAATTCACACTGGTGAATGTTACAACCTTGCTTCAACCTCTCAACATGCTGTCTGTTCTGGGTCGAAGAAGTCATCTGTTGTTGTTGTTGTTGTTGCTGCTGCTGCTGCTGCTGCTGCTGTTGGTAGGAAGTAAATCCGCCTAAGGAAGCAGAGCCCAGAGGTCCTCGCTTCAATGAACCGACCGAATTTAATGATGAAGCTAGTGACTGCAAGTTATCGACAGTGTTGCCATTAATCAAACCTCCACCTAAAAAAGAAATAGCAAACTTCTAATCTTTCAAGTCTCGATAGAAATCGCATAATATGCACTATCATTGTGCATAGGCACTGACAGATGCGGTTTTAAAGGGACGTTGAAGCGAATGGGCCTGTAGGATTAAAAAATGTGTCCAAAAGTAAACTAGTTGCAAAAAGTGTAGGCTTCATCAGGTAAGGCGCTTACTCTGAGAAGCTGATCCTTGTTGAAGCTGATGAATAAAACTTGTTTGTGTTGAAAAAGATGACGAACCAATGCTTCCCCCACTGAATCCACTCGACGCCTGAATTCCATTTGAACCAGATAGCAGAGTGTTACCACTTTGAGAAGGCTTTGGGGGCTGTATTGCCGATGTTAGACTACCGAGACCGCCAAATGTTGAAGATGCCCCAAGTGCTGTTCCGGCTAAAGGGTGAGCACCAAAACCTCCCATCTGCGAACTAGTCTGTCCCGAGACACCGAAAGTGAATGGGTCCGTCTAGAAGAAAAAATTTCCATTACTCAAAATGACATAAAGTTTTTCATTTAAAAAAAATCAAATAGCTTTTACTTGATAACAAGTACGACATTGCTTATGATAAAAAAAAGGAAAAATGAGAGTTAAATATACATCTCAAACATCTTTAAAAAATGCTGAATATAACTGCTCTAAAAACAGACACACCTAACTTTAAAGAAACAAATGTAAAATCTATAGCAGCACGTACTTGAACACCGCTAAGCGGTGGAGTAGAGAGTCCACTGTCATGCCCAGGTCTCTTAACAGGCATGGTAAGAGGGTTTGGTCTTGGCTTTTGTGGCAGACCATGATTGGCAACCATTATCTTGAAAGTTGCGGCAATCTCTGGAGTTAACACACTAGAAAAAAACCAAGTGCAACATTAAACGAGAACCCAAAATAACAATTTGAATAAAACAAGACAAGGAAGCAAAGCATTGTAACTATCACTGCAGCAAGGTACATTCCTCACTTGGAATGCAACGCACTATCGCTACCTCAGATGCAATGCACTATTACTTCACTACCAGATTTTGCAGAGCAGTTACCTATCACTATTCAGGTATATATATGAAACTATCACTATGCGAGGAACCAAGCACTATGAAAACCTGAGGCCCAATGCACTATCACTACTTGAGGTGCAGTTCACTATCACAAACTCCGGTGCATGAAACCATCACTACCGTAGATCCTTGAATTAGCCCCCTGCGCCTTTTTTGAAGGGAGGGGGCTAGTTCGAGGGGGTGGCTTATTAGAGTGGAGGCTAATAAAATCAGCTTAAAGTTGTCATAGCTTTTTAAAGATTTTCAAAATCATAATCAAAGCACAAAAAGCTATTTTAGTCAAAAGCATTAATATTTTCATTGTCTTCTTGTCAATATATATTTCTTTTCTCAATCCTTTTTCAGTTTTTTCATTCGTCGATTGAATGTGTTGTCAATCGTGTACTAGAATGGTGTATCTATCTGTTGTATCTTGTTTAAACCCCCATGCGGGCTTATTATACCGCAAAAATACGCATGTTAGGATGGGGGCTTATTCGAAGTATGGGGCTGATTGAGATGTTTACTTCCAGGGTAGAGGGTTACTCGAGAGGGAGGGGGCTGAGTCCAGGGGAGGGCAAGTCGAGGGTTCAAGGTATCTCAGGAGCAAAGCACTATCTCCACCTCAACAATAAAATTTGTCCTGCTAATATGCTACACACTCTTTGCTATATAACAACAGATAATACATTATCTTTGTAACACAAATTTATTGACACACGAAAAACAGTTTTGCTTGGATGCGGTACCTGACTTGCGGCTGTAAGCAGGCTAACATCGTTGTTACTGTCTCTGCTGGCAATTGAACAGCTTTTGGGATATCCTTATCAGGATTTATGCCGATAAGATTAGGGCATCTTCGCTTTAAAAAATTCACCAGTGCGTTTGCAAATTGCTCCTACAAAAACGAACAGACGAATATTCTGAAGTCTTAAAAAGGACAAAGGTCAAAGAGAAAGCAAGAAGTTGGAAACAGCGAGTGAGCTACAAATATGCGACAAATTTTGTCAAAATGCAAAAAAACAAAGAAACAAACAAGTAATAATTGTTAAAACCTATTGTAACTTACTTTATGTTCTCTGTACTTGTCGTTGAGCCACTTGTCAAGCTTGAGGTACTCTCGCCTCGATGCCAAAGCAGCAAGATCAATAACGAAAGAAAACGGCGTTGAATTCAGAAGCATGGACAAGGCCTGAAATAAGTTCAAAACTGAAATAAACAAGACGCTACGTAGGCTGCCTATAACAGACAACAAATGGTGAAAGGGACAGAACTGGAAGGATGAGAAAGCAATGACTCATATTTTAGTCGCATCATATTTTAATTGCTTACTGGCAAGCACGAAAAAGAAAATGAATGAGAAAGCGTACCATATTTACAGTTGCTTCTTTACAAATCAATTGGAACTGACATAAGATTTGCAAGGCATATTTAATGCTTAGATAGGTCATTTTACCTTAAGATCCTGAGCAACATCGAGAATTCTAGAAAGTTTTGTTTGTTGCTCAACTTGATCATTTTTAGCATCTGCTTTCAGGTACCAATCTGCCATGGCCTGCATTACCAAGTGGCGAATGGTGTGACTCTGCCCCTGTGAACCAAATAAATATGATTTGAAGTTCATATCAGCTTCAGAATCGTGTGATGAAATTTCAATCAAATCAAAAGCTACGCATTAAAAACTCGACGAGGATAACAACCACTAAACAAAGAATATTTATTGAAATGGTAATAGGAATAGCAAACTTTAAACAACATCCTTGTCGTTGTTTAAGTTGTGATAAATCTATTGAATATCTATGCTGTCCTTGTCGTTCAGTCAGTTTGAGTTCATTCGACCATCGAATTGACCCTCATTGTTCCGCGTGTATACACTGAACAGATATATGTATAACAATGAACAGAGATATCTACCTGGCCATTCCATGCGTAGTGCAAAACACTCATTGAATTGGGGTGATTGCCAAGAAACAATGGCATTAGCATAGATACAAGGTCGTTCCTCAATGTATGCCATGTTGTCTAGAAATAAAACAAAAGTCACAGCCAGTCAGCTCCAGCAAGCAACAGGAATTAGAGTTTTTGTAAGTTCCCAGAAGGTTGCTTAGAGATGCTGGGCAAGTCACATGCAATATATTTTCGACATATAAGAAAATCTTCAAGTTGTTTATCCGTTTTTGCTCCAATACTAAAACAGGCCTTACAATATTTCCAAGTTTCAAAATAAGTATCCTAGCTTTTTGTGAAAAACCACAGCGTATAAAAATGGTATGTGAAATTTGGGTAACATATAGAAACTAAAGGCTTAATCTAACTTTTAGAGCTTCTGAAGCCATAATAAATGATGAAATAAGTGACGAGTTTACTTAGTTAACTTATGAATTTCAATTTTTTAAGTAGGATTCCCGTTCAGCAGAAGCAGTTTTGCAATGAACTCTCCAAGTCAAAACTGGATCTTAATATCCTATGAAAACGTATCAAATTATAATGCAAAGGGCCAATGTATATTTATATCACAGCTGTAATCTTATTAACAGGACATCTTCCTGGACATAGTCTTTTAAAAGCGGTTGATACGTACTAAAAACTTACATTCACTTGGAGGAGGGCAAGCAGTAGAAGATCTGGACAATTTTTAACAGGAAAAGCAAACAGTTTCAGAACTGCTTCATAGTGTCCAACTTCTGAGAGGCGAAGCAAAGTTTCCATTAGCTCTAAAGACCTCCTAAAACGTAAGAAGTCAACTTTTCATTATATTTGTAGTCTTGCACTTTGATTCCAAGGAGGTCTGACATAACTAACAATAAAACAGCTGTATTAAGTTAGGGTACCAAATACCTTTGTTTATTAAGAAAAGGTACAGCTAAGCTGCACCAACAAGGATGGAAATCAGCAACATTTCACTGTTTTTGAAAAGTAATAAACATGAAAATGTAAACTTAAAACATTAAGCATCAAGTTTACTGACGAACAGCATTCATGATGAATACTCTGTGATTAATGTGCACCGTAAAACAAGCAAAAGATAAAGGTCAAGTCCCTGCAAGTATTGGAAAATTTATAAGTACAACAAGAAAATAATCTTACCAAGTCATTATTTCTTTGTTTGAATCATCTGGAGGAGACTTCAAAATCTCAACTTTCACTAGTCGGCATTGGTAATCAGCGAAACAAAATGCATGTGGGTCACTCAAGCTGTTTTCGATCCAAGTCAGCTGCAAAGTGGTAGAAAATCATTTATCAATACAGCTACACAATGAACCCGACTTCTAACTTATCATGAAACAAAACAGAAATGAAGGTCTCTCATATATGTTGGCAGTACCTAACACTATTCCTGAGAACAAGAGAAATGGAAAACAGCGTTCAAAGCAGAACGCTTTCATTATGATACTTTTGGTAAGATTGCTTCAAAAACTGACCAAGTTCTAAAGGACAACTCAAAGCACTTCGCATAATCTAGCAATAATAAATTATTAAACACACGGCTGAAGTGTCACTTGAATAGAATCCTTGAAGTAGTGAAACATAGTATTGCCATTATCTTCTACTTGAAAACCCTTACAGCTTGAAGCCATATAGCTTTTTACCGATTCAAAGGGACGACAGACCAAACATCTTGTAATGGTCAATCGAGAAGATCAACAGCTAGCAAAGAGGATAACAAGTAAACAAAAAGCTGGTTTCCTTTCATTGAACCAGTGGTACATTTTCACTGAACAGAAGACATATGCCTACCTGTCCATAAGTGTTATTCCATGATTTGTAAATGGCCTCTACCGGAAAAACATCACCAGTTGCTCTCATAAATGCATGAAGAATTAGTCGTATGGCATCTGGTGTTTTTATCAAAAAACCTGGAAAGTCTAGATCGAGAATAACTTGTCTCCAGTTTAAAGACGGAAGAATATCTTTGACTGTATCGACAAAAACCTCTACATTCCACGACGCAGGGCTAGGACCTTGATCTTCAAATCTTTTATAGCCTCCAGCAGCAGCCTGTCAATCAAATTAATTTCTTTACAATAAGTAGTACAAAATGAGAGGCAAAAAACAAGAGTTCATTTTGCAATTTTTGAAAAAAGTACGCAGAAAAATTTAATAAAAGGAAAATAAAGATAGCGCACTAAAAAAAATATTCGCTCCAATTGTACATAATTAATCAAAATGTTTGACTTATACAAAAGGGCATAATATTTTCACCTTATCCTTCATTGAACATTTTCAACAATTCACGTAAGATATTTTTGTACTTCACCTGTAAAGTGCCGTTTCCTTCTAGACCGCTGACCGTCTTACCCATCATGCCTTCATTAGGGAAAGACATACAGTAAATGAAATTAGATAGCGGAAATTTCGTACCAAATAATCTGTGTACGACACAGAGAAGAATTTTATGTTTTACCAGAGAAAACTTTGAAAAATAGAAGATGAAAATTTATTTTCGATTTGCAGCAAAATAGACCCTTTGTTCAAAAATATATAGCGCTAACTTATTTTGAATAGCTCGAAGAACCTATCAAAACAAACGTTTCCAGTTTTCAAACATATTTGTGAAATGAGCATAACATTTCTATGAACAGGGATAATACCTAGCACCCTTGCGACACACTGCGAGTTGATGTTTGCGACACCATATCTAGTAAGAGCTTCTTTGCACTCATCATGGCTGAAATAAAACAAAAAATGCTTCATTTCAAAATTAACAACGAGCTTAAAATGGAAAATCAAAAGTTTCAGGTTACTTATTATTTGTCAAGAGCTGTTTGACAACAGTTTGAAAGTTAAGTTGGCTCGCGGAAACATAATTTAAAAATCGAAATGCCCGTGAAGGTATAAATATGGTTCGATTCGATCCATAACATACAAAAGGAACATGACAAGTAAGATCTGCGAATGCGCACTGGGCAAAGAGAAATTGTGGAAATTTTCGGTAACCCAGACTATTTGTGAATGTAAAAATTCTAAACAATCTTCGGGAAAAGTCTTACTGCTTCTTTTCAACAATGTATTTTCAAAGATCCAGAATTTAATGATGCATCGTGCAAATCTAATTCATAAACAACTAATCATGCACAGCCCCTTCAAACAATGCTTCTGATTAATCTTATGCTTGCAATAGGCATTTGATAACATGGAAAAAACAAAAAGATACAAATGCGTAAATTCCAACCTTCTGCAACAGCTATAGCCTAACTCCTCCATTATGTCGCACAACTTTATATCCGCCTAAAAGCAATAAGTAGTTAGATTTCATGAAAAAACAACTAGCTAAACGTGGAACGATCAAACTTTATGGAATGGCAAAAAAAATCTTGCTGATTGAAATTGAAAAGTGAAAACAGGTCTTGACTGTGAAGATTTTATCAAGCTGCAGGAAAATCAGGTATAAACATAACCAAGAAAGGGTTATAAATTTTCTTTGGATATGCAAGATTAACAAGGACTTTCAATGGAAGTAAAACAATTTCTATTTGACAGAGTTATTAAATCTAACCCAAAGTCGTTGTTTTAGCAGCATTTGAAACTCCGTTAAGCATTTAAAGGACTTTCTCGTTTAATTGATAGGTCTACATAATATTTATAAAAAGCCTAGGAGTTTCTAGGTAAAGTGAAGTTTCTAGCACGTATCTGGCAAACAATATCCAATGACCACTAAGCAAAGATAAAGTTAGGAATGCTTCTGTGTCTTAATTCTTACTTAAGGACTAAAAATTATATTCATTCTCCAAAGCTGTGAAATGTCACAGAGACAAAAGAGTTTACAATAAGCTGTGCGTGAATAAACAAAAATGAACTATTCCTATTTCTTTCTCTTCTGCTATAAGAAGCCTCGGCAAATATGTCATGTGACAGCCTAATGGATCTTTTAGGAATTGTCATTTAAAACAGTTTTGCATGCCACCCAGTCTCATGCAGGGTTAAGGCTTTATATGCTTCAAATGCGCAAATAGGATAAGTTGCATGCCTGACCGCATTAACACAAAAAGCTGCGAATAACTGACGCATCTTTATATGGCGGTGAAGGATGCAGCTACAGACAGTGAGAGTTATTCAAACGAATCTAAGAAACAGAACTGTGTTGCATTTTTTAACAAGTTTTTGCACCAGGAACAATAAAATACTTGCAGAGGAACACCAGACAGAAGACATACAGATTATAAAATTAAGCTATTTTACCCCTGTTCGTGGCATTGTTCCTGGGTCCAGGTTAATTCTATAAAGAAAATCACAAATTACAGGCTTAAAATACAAATGATACAGGAAAGTTACAGGCATTATCGCACTTGCCCCTGAAGAAATTACATGACACGACTTAAAAAATAAGTGAGTATGTGATAAAAGAAAGGCAGTTCTTCTCTTGACATGCATTATGAAATGTTATTGATATCGAAGAGAAACATATTTTATATAAATAAAGAATAAATAGCGAACTAAGAATGAAAATAAGTAAAATAAAGGCTTCTGTTAAGTATATCTAGCAATGCTAAGTATCCAATCAACTTAAAGCAATTGGAAGAAATGCACCCAAACTTCTCTACCTGTAACTGAATTCGTCCTTGTCGCCTTCCTCCTTGTAAAGAAGGGGCGATAAAACCACTGGCACCCTTTCTTTAGGGAAATCTGAAAGGATATATTAACATGAGACCTATGTTTCTAGATGCCATTGGCGAAATTTGTTAATTGAAGCCATCACAAAATCAACTTACAATGATTTAAGTTACAATTATAAATTCTGCTTTCAGACTCTGCTTTCAAAACATAGTAAAAATTTTCTAAGAAACATAAAAATATACATAGCCTGAAATGCATAAAACAATTATAACAAAATTGCACTAGTGAAAGATCATTAAATTTGCACAACTCAAAGACAATCTACATGACAGAAAAACGAAAAAACGACTGGGGTTGTTTACTTTAAGTAATGTATAACAACTGGTACCAAGTAGAGATTGCAGCTTACATCAACCAACGAACTGCTTCCTGAATTACACACAACTGTGCCATTCAGCACAATTTTCTTAGAACCTTCGATGCAATCTCGTTTAAGCGATGGTCAGTCAAAATCACAAACCTGGAGTAGTTCGATTTAAACCACCCCTGAGAAAAGCCATCTAATTATAATTTAATGTTGGGATGAGAAACATAAAAGCTGACCTCTCCTTAAGGAATCAAGAAAAGCAGCTTCGTCTTCTGGCTTAATGTTCAGATCAGTCTTTTGACAGTTATTCAAGTAGGTCAACAGCAAGTGAAGAACTTCAATCGCAACGTCGCTGAGACCAATTGCTTCTTGGCTACTACCAATGTCTGCAATGGTAGATATGGTCACAAAAATAATAACATAAAAGCAAGATTCATAATAAATATACATACAATAAACATGCTACTTTCAAATAAGTTCCCAATAAAAAGTATCTATAAAATTTCCAGACAAATATATTAAATGTAAAATATATAAGGTCCCAATAAAATTTTAACTATGACTTCCTAAATCATATCACAAGTGGAGGAGACCTGTATATATATAAGCATACTGTAAAACATCAAACATAATCTCAAAAACATATTTTCAACTTAGATTTGGATCTCAACTGGAATGCAGTTTGTAAACGGCTAGCCTGACTTAAAATTAAAAAACGTTATCGATTACAAAATATGGCAAACATTTAATAGCATTTTAATTCCACTGAAAATGATCTGTTCCGTGTGTAGTTACTACAGAATGTTTTATAAAGAGCTAATAATATGTTGCAATGAATTCTTCACCTTTTTTACGTAAATTTTAATGTGTAAACAGAATTTTTGAACTCTTGTCCATATCAAGTATATATTGTACGCAAAATGTTTAGATAATCTGTTAGGCCTATTTAAATGAGTTTATTTGAATGAGTTTATGAAAAAGTTTATTTGAATGAGCTTTCTAATGTCCCACCTGATTCAATATAGGATTTCAATAGATCTGGGAGCTTCTGCTTTACAAATTGATCACCTAAAAAGAGCAATCAATATCAAAGAACCAGCTTCTCTCCCTAACACATGAACTTTTTTCAAAATGCAACAACTTGCCAATTATGCATCAGATAAGCAAGAGACAAGCAGTTAGACTGATTTCAATAGAAAAATGAAATTTTTCATAGGTTGATTAACCAAAACCTGCATTTCTACTCAATTTTTCTAGGACTTCACTGGCAAAAAAGCATTGTATATATGTGACATAAAAATTATAATTTTTTATAGTTACATATGAAATCAAGATTTCATCAACAAAAATAAAATTTAGCAAATAAAAAAAACATAAAAAATTGAATAAAAGTGATGCCAATACCTAGAAATCGCAAGTCTTGAGTTCCACAACTTTGCAGTGCAATACCAAAAACAACCTCAAATAAAATTAGAGTTTCAAACTGAAAATGCAAACCAGTGATAATTATATGGAAGAGAAAGGGAAGGACATAAAATCATCAGAACCAACCAAGATAAAAAAATTTACTTTCAAATAAACTTAGTATTTCATGAAACAATGATTAATCAATTCATGCTAAAGTTCAACCGTATGGTTAAAAGACTTAGGGCCAAAAAACTCCACAGAACTCTTGAAATTTTCCTTACCAAGGACAAAAACAAAAACCAAAATTTATTGCCTAATGCATCTTAGCAAAATATTTATTAGCAATGCAGCTTGGGAAACAAAAAAATAACAGAAAGAATATCCAGGACTTTTTCAAGATCGCTATTAGTAATTAAAATTTTTTCATTATCTCATTTTTTCATATGGTAAAACAGTCATGCCATAGATTGTTTTACTTGTGTATATACATTTTTCATGTCACTACTGCCTTTGTTGATGTTTGAAAATACTTTCAAAACAGTTTGCACACTCAAAAAGTTCCATACTACACTTGTGCTAGCTGGAGTTATTTTTTGATATGCTTGTTGAAACAAATGGTACATCTCTGAGGAGCACTGGAGCCTCTTTACTGAACATTTTAACTACCTTCAATTCAAACTGATTGAACTGCTTTTTCTATTCTTAAGAGCATTTAAACAGGGCTATTGAGTTTGTAGTGAAAAACCTGAGAGGTTTTGCTTATTTAATTCAGAAAGTATCCAAGCAACATTACATGGAGTTGCAAAACAACACTTTCACAGAAATACACATATACATGGAATGTACCAACAAAGGGATGGTGTGGCGGTGGGTAGCCCTCTGGAACCTGCCTTGGCCGATATCTTTGCTAGCTTTCAAGAAGAGCTTTTTTTCACTGTGGACAGTACATACGCGGGAATTCAATTTGTCAAAAAATTTAGTACATACGGCACCATTATCTGCTTGAAATCTAAACTTTACGCAGAACTGGAAAAACTTAAAATGATCTTTTAAAATGATGTTTTTTCAGATCATTGACCGGTCGTCTTTACATCTAGCAGTTTTGGAATCAAACTGCATACAAAGGAAAAAAGTTGCATGTATTGTGCCAAAATATTGTGGAGACAGAAGGAGTTTGTTTTCTATCTTGGACTTCAGTCATAGTTTTTCTTTGTGGCAGGCAGCCCTGATTCAACAACTATAATAGTCTTGTGCTTGTGTTTTTCTGATTGGCCTATTTTTGATCCACAACTGGGTATATATTTTTCATCAGGTTTTTTGGACCCCTTTTCTGACGTTATATGCTCCACGAAAAATTCATACAAAAAAGCTTTCATCCAATATGTTATATATAAAATGTTTCTCTTTTAAAAACTATTTTCAAGTTCTGTACCACCAAAAAAACTGTATACATATACATGTTGGTAAAAATGCATTATGCACATGCCAAGACCCAGTGAATGATCCATTATCGTTTCATAAAATGTATGGTAAGACACTGATAAGAAAATGAAATATCCTGCTAACTCACTGCTTAAAAACAGGTTCCTAAAATAGAGAATTTCAAACTTCCTTTACTTTCATATAATTGCTACATTTATAAAAAAGAATGGCCACATACTTCTTGAACTTTTGTCAACTTCAAAAGTCTACCCAAATTACTCAACAAATTTGGTGTCAGGATGTTAGGCTAGAATGAAAAATATGCAGGTTGGTGAAAGACATTAAACAAAGAAGTCAGGAGAGAAGTGAACAGAACCAACAAAAAAAATCATAAGAAAATAAAAGGCATATTACAAAAATGTTAGGCTAGTTAAATAACAGGATGTTAGGCTAGAATGAAAAATATGCAAGTTGGTGAAAGACATTAAACAAAGAAGTCATGAGAGAAGTGAACAGAATCAAAAGAAAAAATCATAAGAAAATAAACAGCATATTACAAAAATGATATACCTTCTTCAAAATATCAATATGATCAAAACAGTAGCAAATGAGTGACACAAAATTTGGATGAATAAGAAGCTCTTGAAATTCTTGAATGAGTAATGTAATCTAGAAAAAAAGAGAAATTACAACAAAAAACATTGTTTTTAACATTCAAGTAAACCTATATTCTTGGCAATTGGTCTTTCACTTTCATTGTGTTTGCAACCTCTGGTCAAATGGTCTTTGCAAAGCATTTTGAAATTCATTAAGTGTTTTATTTTTTTCCTAATTTGTTTCAGCAGAACATTACACTCTACACAAAATACACAGCTCTGACTTCAGGCAAGTGTTTGTCAAGTTTATTTAATAATGTAAAAATGATATCAATAATTGCAGTCTTTCACTTCAAGAAATAGTGGCCTTTTACAGTTAATTTTACAGTTAAAACTGTTAATATTTTCTTACTTGCTTGATAGGCCTAGGCAAAGGATACTCTAGTTTGACAATAATAACAAAGTAGCATAGAGAAACAAGCCTTGATTTAATGATATAAATGTAGCCTAAGTAAATAACTTATCTATTCAACTCCATAAAAATGAAGTAGATAAAAGAGTAAAATTCAAGGCTTGTTTTCTCGTATATTTTTATATCATTCTAATCAGGACAAGATGACACATTCCTGACTCAAGGCGACAAGTTTTGCACATTATGTACTGTTTGGCTTTAATACCTTACATACAGGCCTTGCAAGGAGAGGCACTCTAGCTCGATCAAGCACCTCCGCACGTGCGTAAGAAGTTCTAGGAGCTTGATTGATCAAGCACCTAGCATGTTTATACTCTCTAAAAACTAAATGCAACAACAAATTTTTGTTATTGATGATATTTGATGATGCTCAATTGAGTGCCTATAAAGTTGAAGGTGCTCAGTTTGTCAAGCACCTACTTTTTGCTCCTCACACAGCCTGTTTACATACTACTTGATTAAACCTTCTTTAATGTTTCATTGAACCTCCTGCTACACCCTTTGGGTTAGAGCATCTGTTGAGTACCAGCCTAATGTTGAGTACCAGTAAATTTTTCCAAACATTACTTTATACACCCCCCCCCTCCCCCAAGATAACAATATGTCACAGTGACAAATGAGGTGCTACTAATAGATCCTGTACAAAATCATCTGAGTCTCCTTGGATTTAGGCGTGCTCAGAGATTCCAAGTTGAAATCCTATCAAGTTGTAAAGTTTGTTCACAACGAGATGTGTAATATCATGCAATGTATTCAACACCTCTGACTTAGCTTTATATTAGCTTATATTAGGATATTAGTTATATAGGTATAGTAGCTTTTAAATAGGAAGAATCAATAGGACCTGTGTAAGATAAGCTAGGCATACATGTGAAACATGGCTAGATAAGCCATGGTGATAGTGCTTTGTAAGGTGAAACTGTAGGACAAAAAGAGGACATGCTGGGTTTGAAAGAAACAGGAGGGTAAGCTAGCAAAACCATATTGAGTGCAATAGTATGGATATATCTTGTGGAGACAATAGGGCAATGTTTGAAAAAAGGCGCTTACTTTTGTAGTTTATGGTCCGAAAAGGAGAGGAAGACCCAGGAAGACATGGTAAAATAAGTGGAGAAGAAACAAAGAAGATTGACTGATGATGACCTTAATGACCAAAAAAAGCATTAGTATGGAAAAAGGCCTATGCAGTAAAATTCTCTATTTTTACCTTTTGCTCTTTCAAAACATCACAAAAACCAATGTTAGTTTCATCATTCTAGTTTACTTTTATTAGATAATTATTTCAGTAGTACATTCTAATCATATTATTGGCAAGCATGGCTACCAAAAGGGTTTGAAAAAACACTTACCTGTGGTGTGTCCTTATTTCCACCCTTCTCAAAAGTTAAGTCAACATACGAAAACAAACACCGAAGCAAATGTCGTTCAGCCTCAGTTCCAAATTTATGAATAAGCTACAAAGAAAAAAAACAATATCAATTTGTTTTGCTTAAACAGATTGACATCTCTGTGCTAAATGCAAAACTTTTAAGAAACAATAGTCTCTATTAATGGACCAGCACTTTGCCCCTTCTTGTGCATATATGGGTGATTGCTCCAGGTTAATAATTTATTGATTTGCCTTCTTACCTTGCATCTATATATAAATACATTTTGCTATTTTATCTGATTTGGGACAAGCATAATCTCAGTGTAACATCAAATATGTCACATCTCTATTCAACGTGTTTTATGAGACAACTTTGAAAACCAGGATTTTTACATCCAGCTCCAGCGAACTGAAACATGTAATTAGTCCGGACAACAGCGTCCATGTAAAGAGGAAATGTGTCCCAGAATTTCTGCTAAGGAAGGATTATGATTTAAATTGTTGGAATTAGCTACCACATATTTTTACCTGCTATCAACTTGACCAGAATAAAAGCAGGACTGAAGTAATTTTTATTAGTGACATTAAGTTTTCATCCCAATTTAATTTTAGTCCACTTGATATTAGTCCATTAAAACACATTTGATACTTTCTTCCTTAGTGCCAACAGCATTTTGAAGGTGATCAAATCCTTCTCAAACACAAAGCATTGTGGATAGGCTCGATGGTTTTACAAAATGTGCAAGCTTTTGTTCATTTGCTGTTTAGTCTTATATTCTCCAAAAGTATAGATTTTATAGTTATTTTGATGAAGTTTACAAAAAATGCCAAACAAGCTGTCTTTTACTGACAAATTTTATTTCACTTCTGGCTATGCTCAGATACACAGCTAGCAGGCTGGCATGGTGTAAGGGCTATCTCTTTAGCTAAATCTTTTGCTCAGGAAAGGCATCAATATATAGATAAAGGGAGTCACCAAGGACTAGGGCTACTCCTCTAGATAGCCTGTTACCAAAAAATATATCTTGCTTGTTTCATTCTTTCTTTAAATTGGTAGAAACTGTTTACCTGCATCATGCACATAATACTACCAATAGTAATATATATATTCTTAAATAAAAAATATTTGCATTACAGTTTTCAGTCAGTTGATATTTTGGGAAAAATACTGGGATGATATAGATGTTAAAAATATTTCTCTGTAAACTTTTTTCTATCAAAATCAAAAACATTTTCAATCAAAAGCAGATACCTAACCTGACATAAGATTATTTGAAGCAAAATAAATTCTAGCCACTCACTGCATTGTAAAATAAATAATTTCAAACCTCTGCCATAGTTACACATTTTTTATGAAAATATTTAATTTTTTGCTGAGCCTCAATATTCCTAAATTTTTCTTAAGTGACATTTAACAAATCAACCATTCTTGCAACAGGAGATGTTCTCTCTGTGACTAGCCTAGCTAGAGAAGGCTCTTTAGGAAATTCCGCTTCATACAATCATTTTAAATAACGGCATCGTGTATTCAAAATTGATTAATTCATATTTTGCATGTAATGGAATTTCAAAAAAATTAAATAACTGGAAAAACTGAATGAAAGGGTAATTCTTCAACAATGTAAACAGGTCTTTAGATAGCATATGGATTTATATCACTACAGGCAAATTAATAATCTGGTCAAAGAAATTTTGCTATTGATCCTTACTCAATTCACTTCAATGTGGTTCCAACAAGCATCAACAAAGAATGTTGATTACTTACGTTTTTCAAATCTGATACATTACTTTTGAAGTTTTTTTTAGATAGGTCGATAATCAAGCAGCTAATCTGGGACAGCGCCAGCGACAACCCATCCAAGCATGGACCAGAAGTCATCTCCACAAGGGCAAATGCATGCCAACTTTAGGCCGCATTAGCCACTGTGCCACCGCGCTTCAGCCCTCTATCACTCGATGAGTTATTACAAAACCAGTACAAAGATCTGTATGTCCGTTCCAAAAAATAAATGTACAATAACCCTTCTGCTTTAAAGGCGCTTTTCAAAACTTCTGCAGAATGACAGGATAAAACAATACGGCCAAATTTCAATGAACTCTAACGTGTTCTTTATCGCGATCAGCGCGTAGTTCGCGGTGCTTTCCGACCAAACTAGAAGAGACTGGAACGAGCGGTTTCGCATTTCTTCCCAGAATTCCACATTCTTCTTGGTTGTCTGCCGCGAGGCAAGTTCAGCGCCACACGCGCCAACCATCACGATCTTCAGCTCTACGTTTGTTCTGCCATTTGCTTTCTTACGCTAATGATCGAACAATGTCATACACGGCTTGGACTTGAGACCCATCGAGAATCTATCGAGATTACATTACCTTCGAACAGGCCCGTAGGGATGAGGGGCTTGTAGGCGCATCACACCAGTGGCGGACTGGTTCCTATCAACCCACCGGGAAAAGCAACAAAAAGGGCGCCAATAAGTGGTGGCGCTAGAAGTTTTCCAACGGAGGGGCTTGACCTTCCGACAGGGTGCTAGTCAATTGGAAAAAAATCATGGACGCACAAACATTACGATTATGACAGGACATACATTTAGCAAACAATAAAGACCAGCTACTTAGAGCGAGATTAATATTTTTGTGGGGACTAGCTTTTATTACAAAAAGACCCTAAAAAACAAAGGACATATATTAAGAAAGTTTTTGTAGATTATTTTCCATGATTTCTCTAAATTCTCAACGTTCTAAACTTTTCTGAGCATTTCTGAGTCTTGGCTTTTGGAATGCAAAAATTATTTATAGTTCGCAAATCATAATGTACATTTCTTGTTTCAAAAATCTTACTCATGAAATTAGGGTTCAGGTTATGTTTGGTTTTGTATATTTCTATCATCAAGTACTGTAGATTGCGTTGGTGAATCGATACTGCATTATCCAATGTCAACAATGCTTCGTAGTCAGCATGACTGACTTTATAAGCAATTCTAAGTGCTCTTTCGTGGATTTTATTCACTTAAGCATTCACAAATCTGTCATGGAACATCCAAATTAGGGGGCAGTACCTAAACTGAGCTTTTATGAAGATATTCATTAGGAGACGCAGTTTATCCATAAATGGCGATACTCTAGCAAGGGCATGCAGTTTTTGGCTGGCTCTTTTGCATAAATTTGAGAAGTGAATTTTGAATTTGAGATTTTTATCTATTATCACCCCTAGCAGTTTTTCTTCAGAGCTTTCTTCAACAATGGCCTCGCCGATTTTGATCTTAATGTCATTTTGGTTTGTTCTAAAAGTAAGAAGATGACATTTCCCTGCATTCAATTTCATAAAGTTTTCTGAAAACCACTTTGATAAAACAAGAGCATCAGTTTGTAGTCGTTCCAAAACTTTATCCAATTGACAGTCAGCTGCAAAAATCGTAGTATCATCAGCAAAGTTACATACTGCAGTATCAGTTACCATTAAGAATAAATTATTAATGTATAAAGTAAATAGAAGAGGCCCAAGGACTGGTCCTTGTGGTACACCTGCAAAGGCTTCTCGCCAAGTGTTGAATGAACCATTTAATTTTGGCCTTTATTTTCTACCGGGCAGGTAATTATAAATCAATAGTTGAGCATCTTTACAAAAACCATAGGCATTTAATTTTGCAATTAATAGCTCATGGTCTCTGCAATCAAACGCTTTTGAGAGATCAATTAGCAAGGCACCAGCCACCCATTTTAGTTAGCAAATTATTCAGTTAGCAAAAGTAATTATTCAGTTGGCAAAAACGTCTGCGAGTCATCTAGAAACACCCTTTCTTCATCCTCGACAGACATGGAATCACTGCAAGTATTGTGGACTTACTTGAAAAAATTACAAGCGAGCCAGGTTTGTAGTGAGACTAGGCCTTCTCGGTGCTGCTACAATTATGACACTGCTGTCAAAAACCCAAATATGTTATTTTAAAGATTTCGAAAAACCATGGAGAATTTGCTGATCGCCTTCAATGCATTAAACAATAACGACAAATTAGGGAAACCTTGCAATTAATCTTAATTTCACTCAATTCGCAAAGATTGTTTGCCTTTGAAAATTTTCAAGTTTTTTTAAAAATGCAACTTGGGACAAGGGCGCACCGGGAAGTTTTCCGGTGTCCCGGTGGGCCAGTCCGCTTCTGCATCACACCCCCCTGGAAAAAAATTGACGGCAAGTCTGGTCTACTGTTGGCAAATCTGGTATACCGTCGGCAAATCTGTTATACCGTCGGCAAATCTTGTATACCGTCGGAAAATCTGGTATACCGTCGGCAAAACTGGTCTACCGACGGCCAATCTGGTATACCTTCGGAAAATCTGGCATACCGTCGGAAAATATGGTATACTGACAAGCAAATCCTGTGATATGTTGGAAAATCCTGTGATATGTCGGAAAATCCTACGATATTTCGGAAAATTCTGTGATATTTCGGAAAATCCTACGATATGTCGGAAAATCCTGTGATATGTCGGAAAATCCTGTGATATTTCGGAAAATCCTGTGATATGTCGGAAAATCCTGTGATATGTCGGAAAATCCTGTGATAAGTCGGAAATCCTGTGATATTTCGGAAAATCCTACGATATGTCGGAAAATCCTGTGATATGTCGGAAAATCCTGTGTTATTTCGGAAAATTCTGTGATATTTCGGAAAATCCTACGATATGTCGGAAAATCCTGTGATATGTCGGAAAATCCTGTGATATGTCGGAAAATCCTGTGATATTTCGGAAAATCCTGTGATATGTCGGAAAATCCTGTGATATGTCGGAAAATCCTGTGATATGTCGGAAAATCCTGTGATATTTCGGAAAATCCTGTGATATGTCGGAAAATCCTGTGATATGTCGGAAAATCCTGTGATTTTCGGAAAATCCTACGATATGTCGGAAATATCCTGCGATATGGTTGGAAAATCCTGTGATATGTCGGAAAATCCTGTGATATTTCGGAAAATCCTGTGATATTTCGGAAAATGCTGCGATATGTAGGAAAATTCTTGTGATATTTAGGAAAAAATCCTGCGGTATTCGGAAAATCCTGTGATATTTCGAAAAATCCTGTATTATTCGGAAAAATCCTGTGATATGTCGGAATATCCTGTGTTATTTCGGAAAATTCTGTGATATTTCGGAAATCCTACGATAAAAAATCCTGTGATATGTGGAACGATATCCTGTGATATGTCGGAAAATCCTGTGATATTTCGGAAAATCCTACGATATGTCGGAAAATCCTACGTGATATGTCGGAAAATCCTGTGATATTTCGGAAAATCCTACGATATGTCGGAATATCCTGCGATATGTTGGAAAATCCTGTGAAAATCCTGTGATATGTCGGAAAATCCTGTGATATGTCGGAAAATCCTGTGATACTTCGGAAAATCCTGTGATATTTCGGAAAATCCTGCGATATGTCGGAAAATCCTGTGATACTTCGGAAAAATCCTGTGATATTCGGAAAATCCTGCGATATGTCGAAAATCCTGTGATACTTCGGAAAATCCTGTGATATTTTCAGAAATCCTGTGATATTCGGAAAATCCTACGATATTGTCGGAAATCCTGTGATACTTAGGAAAATCCTGTGATATTTCGGAAAATCCTGCGATATGTCGGAAAATCCTGTGATATTTCGGAAAATCCTGCGATATGTCGGAATATCCTGCGATATGTTGGAAAATCCTGTGATATGTCGGAAAATCCTGTGATATGTCGGAAAATCCTGTGATATGTCGGAAAATCCTGTGATACTTCGGAAAATCCTGTGATATTTCGGAAAATCCTGCGATATGTCGGAAAATCCTGTGATACTTCGGAAAATCCTGTGATATTTCGGAAAATCCTGCGATATGTCGGAAAATCCTGTGATACTTCGGAAAATCCTGTGATATTTCGGAAAATCCTGCGATATGTCGGAAAATCCTGTGATACTTCGGAAAATCCTGTGATATTTCGGAAAATCCTGCGATATGTCGGAAAATCCTGTGATACTTCGGAAAATCCTGTGATATTTCGGAAAATCCTGCGATATGTCGGAAAATCCTGTGATACTTCGGAAAATCCTGCGATATGTCGGAAAATCCTGCGATATGTCGGAAAATCCTGTGATACTTCGGAAAATCCTGTGATATTTCGGAAAATCCTATGATATTTCGGAAAATCCTGTAATATTTCGGAAAATCCTGTGATACTTCGGAAAATCCTGTGATATTTCGGAAAATCCTGTAATATTTCGGAAAATCCTGTAATATTTCGGAAAATCCTGTAATATTTCGGAAAATCCTGTGATATTTCGGAAAATCCTATGATATTTCGGAAAATCCTGTGATATGTCGGAAAATCCTGTGATACTTCGGAAAATCCTGTGATATTTCGGAAAATCCTGCGATATGTCGGAAAATCCTGTGGTATGTCGGCGAATACTGCCATTCGTGAGCAAACATCACAACCTAAAGTGGCAATAAAATTGTCATGTCATATCCAGCGTCTGTTTTTTTAGTTTTTTTCTTGGTGTTTCCCTGTTGGTACTTAACATCCATTCATGAAAAGACTGCCCTAGTCCATAAGCAAATATTTAAATTGATTTCAAGAGATGACTGCAAAAAATATTCTGAAACGCATTTTAAGACAATTTAAAAGGCGAGGTCGCAAAAAATTTCTGCTCGCTCCGCTCGCAGGGAGCCTCATCTTTCTGTTTTACTGCAAGGTCTCCGAAGCCTCTCGAGGGTCCTGTCAGAAAGATCAACGTGCTGAACTATTTGAGGGTATCTCATTACTAAAAACTTGACTTCTATAAAATCAAAGAAAGTACCCTCAGTTACTCGAAAATCGAAGCGATGATTGATTAACGAGACCATACTCTTTGATAAACAAAATCAATTGCGTCAAAATGCCAAATTTATGTGTCCTTTTGAACTATTCCTTGCAACTCTCGTCATTCCTCATTTACATAATCTTCATAATTATATTTATCGTAGGTATCATCATCATCATCATCATCATCATCTAAATCATTGTCGGTTCTTGGATTAACTTTCCTTTTCACCATCTTTCAATAAAAATAGCTCCAACTCAGTGGCGTACCGAGAGGCGGACGCCACCTCCTTTGGTTGACTTGCTGAATGTTTTCTGCTCAACTCGCCTTTGCCCAACCCCTCCCCCCCCCTAAATCTTACCACCCTGGCTATACTACTGTTCTAACTAGTGTTTCGTCGCCGGTTTCAAAGGATTCCATCTCTGTCTTTTTACCTCAACTGTACTATTTCTTTCATTAGTTCAAGGTATTTGCACTTTTCAACCAAATTCTGAACTCTACAGGAAGCACAATTTCGAGATCAACCTTTTCTTTTTGAGATCTTTCCGAATCATTTTCTTTTTGTGCTTACATTCACACTAAAAACTTTAATTATGCTCCCTTTATAAACTTCCATGCCTTAGAGATATAGAGTAGAAACTTTTTAAAAGCATTTCTTTAAAAGCGACGAAATTTTGTCCTGGCGAAATTCTGAAAAATTGTCCGAAATTTGTTTCGACAAAGTTTATCCGCCAAAAATTATCTGACAAAATGTTTTGTTACTAATGTAGATTTTAGAAAATCCCTCTTGTATCCAGGGAAGAAAACAACTCCCTAATTTTTGGGGGGAGCGTAGAAGGATGAAAGTTCCAACTTTACTTTAGTAATTTTCCTTTCGACCTTTAACCAGTATAACCAGTATAACCACGAATACTGAAGTATAACCAGTACTATACATGTTTAAGGATAAAAAATGATATTCTTTCAAGTCAGTTAGGAGTGATTCTTCTTTTTCTGCTTTGCCTTTGTTAAAGCTAATTTGCTGCATATAAATTTTATCTATAATATTTCTTTAACGATATGAAAGCATCAAGGAATTGAGTCGTTCATCTTTGTTTTTGATCGAAGGAAATTTCAAACAATTTTTAGGGGGCCAAATTTCTTTTCGTTTTTTACAAATGAAATGGGTGATTCGAGAGCAAGTGCATGTGCATATTCCCCATTCGCAAGATGAAACACTCTTATTTGATCAAATAATTCTGCTGCAGCTTCTGTAATGTCTTCTGGCTTCTCAGCAGCTTTATCATAGCAACTTATGATAAGGAGGTGAAGACTAACATATAAATTTGGTCTTAAGAAAAAAATCCAAGTAATCTGTTAAGTTTTTCAACTGAAATTGGTTTTATCAAACTTTTAGGGGGCGTCACACCCCCGAGCATCCTATTATTTACGTGCCTGCTTGGGTCTTGAATGTTCCGTCTTTGCGACACAGCACATGCAGCATAACACAGCATTCTATTCTATTGTTGCAGGATTATCCTTCATTAGGATCACATCAAATTGCGTATTCAGCTGCTTCTAAGTTTTATAATTATCTCGTAGTCTATTCTTAGTAACATTTTATGCTAGTAATTAGATTTAGGAAGGTTCGGAGAGAGATTAATGGAGATCAGACATGTAAGACTAAACATTAGAAGGAAGCAAACCGTTTCGCCCAAGAAGCTTGCGAAAGCTCTTGCAGCCCAGTTTCTATTTAGGACAGGCAGCGCTTGAGAAAGACTGCGCTGTACCTCGTTATTCGTTACGTATTTTGGGATCTTGTAGTAGGTATTGGAGTTCGCGAAGAACCGTTGTCCCTTATGTTAGCAGTTTGAATTGAAGTTTAGCCTTGGATTGGAATGTCAGATATATATTCATCATATCTGAATTATATCTGAAGGGTTTCCAACACAACGAGTATCCCTTGAAAAAGAAGCCTACTATCTAGAAGCATATAGTCAATCTCTGCTATTTATAATGATTTCTTCTTGAGAACTTTGTAAGAGTTGATTTCATTTAGTTTGAACTTCGCATGAATTTTCTTTTGCATTATTTCTTACCATCTATTGAACCTAGGATTGTACATGAATACTAACAGTATGACTATAGGATAAAGACTCGATCGAACAACTGAATTTACTGGTTATTAGGGCTCTAGGCGGTTAGCAGAGCCAAAGAAGATGCCCTTTATTCAAAATTCAAAAATTCTTCTAGCACAGTGCGTCTTCTGGGCATGTCTGTGGGCCCCTCCAGGCTGCACCCTTCAGGTGTCTTTAGATTCCTCTCAAAAGTACCAAATTATCACAACAGTTCCAAAGAGAACGACTTCCCTATTTTTACCCAAGTATGGAACAATTTTGCTATTTCAACACTTCAACATATATACATTTTCAACATTTTTCAATGCAAAGGTTGGTTTTGAAGACTCGTATGTCTGACACCTATTAAAAAATTTATATTTTGGGAGCAGAAATGGAACATTTGACAATTTTAACATATTTTCCTTTGGTAATTTTGAAAAATGAAATAATGGCAAGATATCATCATGAAATAAAAAATAATGTCATTCCCTCTCCCCGCCTTATAGGGCCTCAATATTTACAGTACTAAGGTTAAGTTGCTTCAAAGAATGCATTACCAACGAATGGAGTCTCTCATTTTAAATTTTTTTTTCACTCTTCGGCGACAATCATGGGAAGCAAGTGAATCTAGACGTTTGGTTATGATTAAGGAGGCATACTAAATGATAAAAGATTTAGCAAAAAATTCTAATTTTTCATATACTAAAAATAAACGTATTTGTTTGATTCATTAGTTGAATTTTTGGTAGATAAAGAGGCAAAGAAAACAGCTTTCGACCAACTTTGCAACAACTCATAAAATTCCTTTGATCTCAGTTTTCTACAAAAAAATTCTCGGACTTTCACATTTGTTGATAGGGAGGCCCCATCTATGCTTGGTCCGGGGACCCTAAAAATGTTAGTGCGATCCTCCTGCTGGTACTAGTACAAATTATCAATTCATTTAGGCTTCCTTTGTTATAATAATCAACAACCATGTTTTGATCACCATCTCTTTGTGAACCCAATTCTGCTATCTTTGTGCTTCCTTTGAAGCTTTTGAACTACTTTCCAAAATTATATGTTTAAAGATGCATCGTTAAATTGATCTTTTCAAAACTTTGACTCTGAAAGCTAAATTTTGTTGTTACTTCATTTTTAAATTTCTGATAAATTCCTTGAAAACTTGTTCTCCTCTGTTCTTTGCCAGTCCCTGAAGCTCTTGAAGTTTCCTGCACAATGTCTTGAAACAGGAGCTCAAAAGCATGAACTGTGCTTTCAAGTAGCGTATATGGTGACAATCAAAGTTTAATGAAACTTCATATTATCTGTGGGCACCGCAAACCGGCATCTGCATTCTTATGTCGTCCCCCTTTGTATCACTTGGCCGGAATCTTTTTGTTAAAATAGTCCATTCTGATGTAAAAGATTTTTATGTAAGACAAGTGTATACCTTAGAGTGGCCGAAATTGTTCTTTTTGCTACTCGTTTATTTCTACTTTTTGGCTTTTAAATCAATCGTTCTGAACTCGTCGGAAGCGAATACTTGGATGACGGGGTTTTTTCAAATGACTTTTAGTTTTGATAAAGCAGTCTAAAAGTGTTCCTAAAAAGGTTTTTAATTTCATAGATCTTGCAAAGCTTTGCATCGTAAAATTTGAAGACGACGCCCGATTTGATTTTAATCAACCAATGCAACTTCTTACGGTCTGGGACAAGATTCTCGTATTCAAAGTCTTTACTTTCCATTCAGGAATTAAATTACATCAATTACTTGTAGAATCTCTTACTAAATTGTATTTTTTTAAAATAATTTTTTTGTTTTACGGAAGGAAATGATTTTTCTTTTAAAAATCATTAGAAAATGTTCATAAAGATTCAGAAAGATTCCCATCCTGGATCGGCAATCAGAATAGAATGTGTAAAGAGGAAGACTTCGAACCGTTACTGCAATACCAAACGAAGACTTCGAACCGAATGCCGATGCGACGATCTTTTCCTAGCAAAATAATGTTTCGATGAATAGAGATTGATTCCAACACATGCAGAAATCTACATGCCCTCGAATAGACAAATATTCCATCATTAGGAATCATCATCCTTTAAATAAAGTGGGTAATACAATACATAAATACAAGATAAGACATCACTTATTTTTAAATAAATACGACTTCATAGAGTTGATTATTAAAAATCTCAAGCGTTCGGCATTTTTCCCGACTCTCACCTTTATCAAAAGGCAAAGACTATAAAAGTTCTGGTTCCATTTCCATTGTATGCTTGTAATATACCCGTACCTCATGTGTCACTGGATTTAGTTTTAGATAGTGCTTCGTGCATTGACGAGCTTCGTCGCGAGATCCTCGGTGTGAATCTAGGTGAAGCTGCAGGGGAACTTCCTATAGTAAGGTTTCTACTTTTCGGCCTGTACCAGCTTCTGGGTCTACCTCTTCGCAGCAGATCTATTATGATTCTATCAATCTTTTTCTTTAGCTCCGGATATTCTACAGAATTAAAATATTTCTTTAGGATAGGATCAGAAATCAGAAACACATTATCTGCTTCACGGCATATCGCTAGCAAGGAAACAATATAAGAATCTACTTTGCCATCCTCGTCAACATTAAGCGAGCGTATCTGTGCAATTAGATCTTTTTCTGGCTCTGGGTTGGTCGTTGGAAATCGCCTAAAAAATCTAAGACCTGGAAATCCTATTTTCTCTTTTTTCAGAATACCTCTCAGAATTAAACTACTGAGAATAATTTCCACACAAGCCGACTCCTCCGCCTTCTCTAACCACTTTGAAAGTCGAATAACTCGATGATGTTTCAAACGAAGGTCATCAAACAATGCATCGTCGAGAAAGGTGCCCGTGGCCGTGTCATCTATCACTCTAACCCTTGACTCCTTTTCGTCGTGCTGGTAATATACTTCGATTTTCCTAGATATTATTAGGTCTAAAAAGACTGCGGCATATGCCCCGACTTTGAGTGGCAATCCAACCTTGCGGCCATCAATATCGCCTGTTTCTGAGTTCTGCCAAAGAAGTACATAGGCTTCGGACAATAGAATTTCATGCTGTTTGAAATCTTCAAAACAGAACCATCTTGAGGAGCAAAGCTCGTGGATTGTTCGAGAGAATCCGGACGCGACCTCATCCAGTGGTTGGTAGAGGTTCGCCAGACTCTTTGGGTCTGTGTGTGACATTGCAGAAACTTCGAAATCCCAACGGCTACGAAGTGCAGTTTCCTGTACAGATAAAAATAAAAACAATCTTTCGACTCACAGGCATAAATGATTCTAGTGAAGCAGTTGATAGCAAGAAAATAAAAGGCACAATTAGGCATTCAATATTCATCGAGAAATGTTACAGGTATGCGTTGATAGTTCATCTAGAATTCTTCAATTCTATGTAAGCATGCCACAAGAATCGCTTTAATGTCCTCTTATAACTAATATATACATTAACCATGCATTTTTCTGGTGATAATAGCAATAATGAAATAAAATCTTGCTAATGATAAACTATAATTTTGAGCTTACTGTTAATGAGACAAAGATATAGATAGATAAAGAGATAAGAGTTAGATAAAAATTTATGCTTTCATCTCAACATATTTTCTTGTAAGAATTTAGAAATTTAATGAAGAAAAGTGTGATTTTTTAACTTTTGGGACAAACAAAGGTAATATTGGTACTCCAGCTGGAAATATAAATAAAGAAAGGTCTAATGAATTTTAACTGTTGGGGAGGCTTTCAATTAAAATCTTAATTACATAATCACACCTCAATTCCATGCACAATAGCTTGCCAATGTCCTCGTACCCTGGCTAGAGTACCATCTTAATTAACTTTGAACTCATTCATGGATCATGATAATTGCGCTTCTTAATCAACTGCTTCTCTACTGCCCCTTTATTTCAATATCTCTTTAATATCTAAGCTTGCAGGAGCACTCAGTATTGTGTCTAAAAATTATAATGCTGACTAAGGAACCATGTTGAAATGAGCTAACACGGTATCTGTTCACCAGCGCAATCTACAGTACTAAATGATAGAAACATGCAAAAACCAAATATAACATCAAAATTTTTTGAAAGTGAAACAAACATAACAATAAAAATACAGAAAATAAATATACAAGTTTCATTAGTGGTTTTGTTAGCAAAAACTTCACAATTTGTATTGAGAAAAAAGACCATGTTTGATATCTCAAATGCTAGAATGGCTTCTAATGGCTTAAAAACAGGGTTGTCAGATTTGCTTTTTTCAAACGAAAGTTTTCGACTTTGGCTCTATTCAGAGTCAAATTGCCTGAAACATTTTGTTTCCGGCATACTACTTGAATTTGACATTTTGCCTTTGGAAATTTTTAGAATTTTCCTTTGCTTAATCTAAACTTTAACATCCTAAAAACAAAAAGATTAAATGGAGGAGTAGTGCTACACAATTTGAACCCAAATATCAATATTATAGCCTAACCTAATTATCAGCGTATGAATTTTTTTATGGCGAAAGTTTTTCAGTTTCTTATTTGAGTTTGGAAAATTATTATCATTAGGTTTGCAACGAGTCATGCGTGTAAAAATAGACAATGCTTGCGCGGTGTTATTTGCGAATTTGTTGTATTTGGGTTTGTTGTTGAGTTTGTCATCCGTTTGGCCTTTTGCATATTTCAATTTGGCAACCCTTCTTAAAAATTTGTGAGACACTTGGATCATAGATTCCCAGTCATTGAAAGATCAAATGAGCCAAAAAACAGAGTGACTGTAGATTGTGTAAAATATTTATCTCTGGCTTAATATAAATTTGCCTAACTTATTTCTACTTGGTAATAATTTCTAGAAATATTAGTTTTCCGCTTAATGATATGGTATTTCTGATTGATGGTAATTTAGTGTTGCTTTTAGAGCTGAAAGTAAAAATTAAAAAACTTATCTATATTATAAATATATATATATATATATAAATATCGTACCAAGTTAGGGTGCAGCTAAAACTGCTTTCTTGCTATCAACAACTGCGTTCCGCTATTTTCTACATTCTTTGCCTTCTCTTAAAGGTATTCTTACATGAACCTCTTAGGAAGAGATATTCTATAAAATTTTTAGCTTTGTGGTATCGACCACAATTTCAACTTTGTCTTATTACTACGGATTTTGTTGTTTTTTCCCGGGTTGCCTCTGGGATTGACGCGTCTTTCAATAGAAACTAAATGCTGTTTTCGCTGAAAATGATATCGATAGTGCGGTTATAACTGCGTAAGTCCAGTGAAGAAAGACTCTAAGCATGAAGTTAAATAGAAATTGGTAGCGGAGCCTTGACTTGATGTATTCTTAGATTCCATAATATGTTTTCTAGTTTTGCATGTTGTCGTTGGACAGTTCGGTTGAATGTAGATATAATTCACATGGAGATATAGACATTTCCATCCACGGTGAATTAACACAGCAAGTTGAAAAACATATATATATTGACAGAAAACGTATGCCATTTTGATTTCATTTCACAGATACCAATAAAAACAATTTCAGTTCATCAATATTATGTCATATGACAATAGCCCATTGTTTGGATGTACCAAACGTACCTAAACGTCTATGTTGCAAAGTTTTGATCTATTTATCGTATGGCAAGGTGACCAGACAAGAAAGCATTTTGTATAACATTTATGAAATACGAATGTCATATGATAATGGTTGATAGTTTGGCCATACCAAACTGTCTGTGTACAAAGTTTTGATCGATTTTGTCGTATGACAAGGTGACCTGACTAGAAAACATTTTGTGCAATAGGAATGCAACATGAGTGCTATATGTTTGTGGCAAAAGTCTTGATCGCTTCTAAATGCCTCATATTACACCATAGACATAGCTTAGTAGTTTGCTACCAGCTCGATTTATTATCTCTCTAGCGGCAATGAATGCCCGCAATTGAATGAAAGAGTAGTTACGTAAGTTCATTACCTCCCAATCCTAATTTCAACAAAGGCAATTCATGATAAAATCGCCTTATTGACGTACATCGCATTTCAATTAAATTCCTTAGCAATTATAATGAATATTCTAGTACCAGGATAAATGTATCTTGCTAGTACCAATCATTCAAATTTTCGAGATTGCCCGTTTATACACATCATGAATATGTTCTCAATCTACATTAGACAAATTCAAAGGCCTCTAGCTCCATTTTCTAAATACTGATTTTTCTTTACAAATGGTACAGCAGCATTGTGACAATGTGTATAAAAAGAATGTCAAGAACGGTCTTCTGTCTTTCTGTGATACGAAGTGACTTTGTATAAATCTCTCAAATTTTTTTTACTTCTTCGAGTGTAAAATTCTCTGTATTGATTTGTAAGCAAAAATTGTTTGCAAGCGAGAATATGAACTCTTCATACCAGTTAAGGCTGCTTTGGTCTGTAATTTGCCTACACACGAAAGGCGACAACGACTTGAGCTTTGAATCAAATTTACATAAAATGTGGCAATTGGCAACAACTGCTCAGAATTTTGGGATGAAGATCTGGACGCTATCTACTTCAAATGATCATGATCGTTTGGTTTCGAAGCCATAAGAGGCATGTATGTTGGTTTAAGCATCTTAGGTCTTAGGAGCAGTGCATTGAGCTTTCCGTATCACAGGATGACCTTTTTTACATTTTGAAATAACAAAGTCGTATTCTGTATGTTTGATATGATAAACACACCGGTACTTAACAATTCATAGGCAAAGTAATCACGAGAGCACGATCATGACTGGTCATACTGTATGATTTCGTTAAAAAAGAATCTAGCAGACATAACGATAGGAGAAAGAAATAAAACATTGAAAATAACCTTGAGGTCTTTGCTTCTTCAACTTTGTAGTATTGTAGAACTATGCAGCTTTGAACCGTACGAGATTGCTTTGCAGATTGTCGCTTAACTCGAGGAAAAGCAGGTTGTTCGATTGTGATCAGATCAGAATAGGTTTCTACAGATTCCCAGTTGCGTCAATAATTCAAACATAATGCAGGTATTCGTCGATAGCTTATCTCGTTTCCAATGTCTAGTTGAATTCATCAGCTGGCGCTTTCGCGTTACTTCTTTCTTTGTTAATTAATTCCAAGCCTAAGCAACCTCAATGAAATGTTCCTTTAATAATAGATGTAAAACTCTCACTTTGAAGTATGCAACTTTAATCTGGATTTCAGAGCGCATGACTTGAATGCACAGAATTTAATTTCATTGCTGCTGGTTTTATTGCATGAATCCAATGTCGTAATTTAATTTTACAGTTTCAATGTATACCATTCGCTTTTCCCGCTAGAACACAGTATTTAACGCAATTGCAAGTATTTTCTTAAACCACAAACCAATAATTGCGTCATTACAGCCGTGAATTACCACTTCTCTAAACCAAATTATCTTGCTTAATTCTGTCTGTATTAGTAATACCCTACAATCACCATCCAACTTAATTGTCAATAGGCACGAAAAGTAAACTAACGCCATCCAATTAAGAACGCTAACATCGATTTCTGTAATAGACTTTCCGCTATATTGATCAAGTGGTAGTATTGTGTGTTTGTTAAGTTTGCATTAAACCAACAGCATATGGTGAAAGCGCGGATGGCATCGAAATTCTTACTATGACAGACAACAAAAGAAAAGTTCACTTTTTATCTCATTGAATAATTTTTCATATTGTGGAATTTGGAATCATTACGTGAAGTGGCAGGTGCCAACAGACGGATTAAACTGGGAGCGAAGGCTCAACAGTCTTGCTATCTTTAAATCACATTATAAAAGAAGTGTTGCATTAAGTGCGTACCTGATGGTAAAATTAGAGTTTCACTATGTCGCACAGGCAAAGGAATTAAATTTGTTTACTAGTTGTATTTCACTTTTGTTTTAAAAAAGTATACAGCTAACAGTTCATAGTTATGAGATCAAATCCTTTGGCAAGTTAGGCTGACTGTACGCAGGTGCGTGTAGTATACGTCACCTCAGTTCGTCAACATAGTCTCTTTGGCAACCATTCTGTTGCCATGGCCCGATTAAGTTGGTTATTGTAGTGCCCCTTCAGCAGCGGTGAAAACGAGACAAAACACCTAAAACTACTCAGATTGATTCAAGTAATAGGAATCATCCATAAATGGGCCTATCAAGCCAAAAAATTGAGCAAGAGATTTAGCGGCAGGCAGGGAACGATTGAATTTCAATTAGGCTCACATCTTATTATTACTCTGTCTTTGAAGTATGACATTGACCATTTATTATTTACACTTCAAGTGTACAATATTCAATTTCAGTCTAGCTTCTATGTTAGCTAGATATATGCATGAGATAGTCTTGATTCAAAAAGTAGGTTTGCACCGTCTGTTGCAATTTTTCTGACAAAGCTTTATCTAAAATTTGCCCAACAATTCAAGCACAATCGCACCAATTCATCATGCTGCAAACCCTTTGATGACGTAGTCCTACTACGTCATCAAATTTGCACATTATCGCTCCAAATTTAGATTGAAAATTTAAGCTTAATTGAAACTTTATCATTCATGTCAAATAGGTACATTTAATCTTAATTTGCCTACATCGAGGCTTAAAATAATAATTTATTTTTCAAAGGTTCGAATGAATTATGAAAGTTTTGGTACGGATGCACGTTTAGCTTCAAGATTTGTGAAGAGTGTCTGGTAAAATGAAGTTTGGATATATAGGCTAAAAGTTACTGAATCGAGGTAAAGGCTTCAAACTCATGTGATTTTAACTTGTTTTTGAAAAGAATAATAACTTAAAAAACAACACAAATAAATATGCATCTGTATTTTGAATGAGTTGGTGTGGAAATGACACTTTTAAGCAAACATGCAAATTTCAAGTTGAGTTAAATCAAGAATACCTTGTACAAATTCAATCAATGAAGGAAAAATATATTTATACTTTCCCCGTCTGGCTCATCAAAATGACCGACCTCTTATCATTAAAAATTGCAACTTTTTTGCTTTATAACAAAATGATAAAATAACTAACAAATTTATACCTAAGATCGGATCAACACCCAGTTAATCACACGTAACTTAGAAGACCCAGATGATAACAGCCATCTTTCTTGTACATCGCAACCAAAGAAGATCAATATTGTCGTCTTTAGAATAATATCCGTTTAATCTCAAAAAAACTTTGTTTAATTGAAGGAAGCATTATCATTTTTGTTCCATCTGCGCACGTTTATTCCATCTTTGGCTTCTTAAACACTCGCTTAATTTTCTTAGGCTTACTGGTGGTTGAAATCGTTTGGTCTGGATCACGACAATGTTCATGTTGTTGGTGCTTTCGCTTTCTTGAAAACTTTTTCCCGATACTATCGACAAGTGAATCATATCTAAAGAAGAAAACGTAGCAATGCTAATAAAAGCACATAGAGATGAAAGCGAAGACTCGATAATAAAGGTCTGCGCATATCGGTGGAACAAAAGGGCGAGAGGTGAGACAAGAGCAACTGGGATTTTACTAACAGGAACATTTCCGAATTTTAAATGGGAATGAAAAGGAGTAGATAGAGATGACTAACATAAATAGAGAGATAAAGATGACAAATACAAACGGGGAGATAAAGATGACAAATACAAACGGGGAGATAAAGATGACTACAGACAGTGAATACAAATGGAGAAGAGAAAGAATCGGAACAGAGTTTATGAGCAGCGAATGTTTTAAAATTTCTAGCCGAAAAAATGTTTTTTGATATGCAATTCAACGTATAATCTTTTTTTTATATTCTCATAAAATTTACAACGACAATCATTTACAATAAAATCCTAATAATCTACGGTCCAACCCAACTGTTAGCAATAATGACAAGACTGACTTAAACAAAGGGTAGAGGGGCAGACAAACCTGTCAGCCATTTCTGCAACAGAAACGTCTTCTTCACCGCTTTCTGCGTCTTTGTCGTGGTCAGAATGCTTACTTAATAACCCAGAGTACAGCTTCTAAAGAGAAACGATACTGAAATTTAAATCTCAAATAGCATATTGAACTAGGAATCATCTTACTCTGAGGGCATGTGGTCTCTCAATTAACTATTGAAATGCAATCTTTAATATTTAGATTTATATTTAGTGTTGAATTGTTTTGTTGCTATTATTTCCATACCATCTGCGGCATCGTCTTGTAACCTACGTGTGTTATATGTAAACTGTCGCGGAAATAAAAAAAATCCATTTCAGCGCATATTCCTTGATATCCATCTGAGACAAACTGCTAAATTTTGAGATAGAAGGACCAAATGGACGTACATTCAAATGCTAGCCGATGTTTATCAACAATTTATTTTAAATGGAAAAAGGCATCAAGTGCATCGAACTGTGGGATTATAAGCAAGTTTTCAACTAATATTTTCCCAGCTTTAGGTAACAAAATCAAAATCTTAATTTTCAAGGAGAGGAAAAGAATTGCGAGGAAATCAAAAACTTCAGTTTTCATCATTGCAAAACCACGATTAAATAAAAGCAGTGTGGTCTATTGGACTTGGGGTATGCAGAGAGCCTGAACAAACGTAATTCGAAAGGTAAATATTTCAAATACAATGCGTAAATTTTCATGGGTTTTCCTGAATTCTTCTAGGAAGAATAGCTGCAAAGGAGGAAATACAACACAAACGAAGAAGGGATCTAATATATGTTCTGTGGATTTTATTCAGTATTAAATGTCGGTATAAAAATTTTCATTTTTCATTATGTATCTTCATACATTCATCATACATATGCACACATTATGTTTCTTCTGCATTCAAAATGTTTCAGTACTATTTAAGGTTTGTGTTTTCTATAGAGGCTTGGATGATGATGCTTGAAATATACTTTTCTAAACAAATGCTTTTTACTGATGGGGGCTACATGATGAATAGTGTTGATACCAATTGGTGCAAATTAGTAACTTTGACAGTTGTATGAAACATTTTTGATTGTGGATTGGTCACAAATCAACAATTGATAAACTTCAAGCAATCAAATCCTCCACAGTTTACATATATTGTTGATGACTTTCCATCATCAACTAAGTATTTCAAGGTTTCTACTTTGTGCAAATAATTACAAAAAAGTAGACTTTTGAAATTTCTATGCAGCACCTATATGAACAGCACTATATTTGAAAACAACTACAGGAAATCATTCACTGGAGTTTCGTTTTGGTTCCTGTTTGAAGCAATATATTGTACAATATATTCTTCCTTGTACACTACTAAAAGTACAAAGACTAAAAAAACGATTTCTCCATAAAGGCAATTTTTAAAATACATAGACATTGCATACTTTGAAAATCGTGATTTCTATGTTGTCTTTTGGGGAATCAGGACAGATTTAAAACTTTAGATGGTCCACTATATAAATCAAAAGACCACCAAACCACTGTTGCCATTTCTATCACAACACACCTATCAAAACACACCTATCAAAACAGACCTATCAAAACACACCTATCAAAATATACCTATTACAACACACCTATCACCACAGATCAACTTGATACCACTGTGGTAGCAGCCATTAGTGTACTGAGTTTCACTTGCAACCTAAAATACAGGTTCATAATCAACTGAAACACAGCTGACTATTGTTATTGAAAATAAAATTTCATTATTGTTTTATTGACTGACTTTCTTTTCAGATAAAATCAAAAAATAGAAAAAGATAGGTGTTATAAGACTTGAGGACAGTTGAAAATGATTGACAAATGTAAAAAGAGACAAAATTATCTTGAAAGTGGCAGTACCTCAATTTTTGGGTTGAAATTTCTGAATGACATTCTTCCAACTGACAACAAGTCCTCACAAATGACAAAACTTGATTCAGTCTCGGGAGCAGTTCTGCAAAAATGAGAGAGTGAAAGACAAAAAAGGATAGAGAACAGTTGCAAGTGCCCTTCAATTTTGTCATAACAATTCTGCACAGATTTTATTTGGCATCCACTGTGCAACACTGATCCAAAGCAGTGAACAATAAAGAATGAACAGCCAAATGCCTACCTTAGATCTATGTCAATCATATCTTCAACAAACCAATGCTCTTTGGAAAGCTGCATATCATACTCTTTTTTCTGGTTTTCTGCTAAAAGCTCATCTTGTTGTTTCTGCATAAACTAAAAATGGAAAGATAGAACCACATAAAATTGACTAGCTGTATGCTTTCACAAAACCATAGAAGTTTAATTGTTCTACATGACTTACCGAATTGATGATTCTTATATTTTGGCAACAAATAGAATGCACAGAAGTGTTTATACCAAATAATATAAAAAAATTAAAGAAAATTTTAGCCTACAATTTTGAATTTAGAAACTGAAAAAACCATTGGAATGATCTGTAACAGGGAAACAATTTGCTGAGTATGACACTGCTCAACTACATCTCTGGTGCACACGGGCAAAACACCTGGTGTATTGGTGTACACAACTAGATATTCTGTTGTGCTGGTATGCACCAAAAAATATACTTTTTGGTGGTAACAATTTGGGAATACCATTTTACTAATTTTATGAACAGCATTGTTTGTTAAAAAAAATTTGCTTTTCTAATAGATAACATAAATATATTCATCTAAATGGGCATTGCCCTAATATTTCAAGTGTGCTGGGGGTGCAGTCACAAATTTTAGTTTCCCTGCTTTTTCATACTACTCTGCAAAAACCCAATGAAGTGTCTGTCACTATATTCAATTAATCTGGATCATTTGAATTCATAAGTAAAAAACTGTACAATATAAATTAGAGACTCTAGTGGAAAATAATACAAAATATCGTGCACCCTATAGTCTTGCATAAAGGCGCCGGCGAAATTATTACATTCAAACTTCTGGGTTTTCAAGTCTAGAAAATAGAGCTGCGTTAGGGGTCAGGCACCTATAATTTTTTGGCAACAAAATCACTTTAAATCGCAAAAAAGTCATTTTGCATCACAGCTTATACTAAGAAACATCTTGACAGTAGAAATTTTGCAGATTAAAAACACAATGCTATAGTTCTACGATAATTTCCTTGTCGTGTACTTCATTAGAACCAGGTAGACCAGGCAAAGAAGGGGGGGGGGTATCCTCACCCATCGAGGGAATTTGCAAGACCCACTCTGTTTGGCCAATTTCAATACCCTGATTACGAAAATTGATGTTATACGGAGAAATTCGGTGCCAGGAAGGTTCTATTTCACGTTCAAACCTCGTTTTCGTCCAAATTTGAACGTTACACAAAAGTTTGTAAATGAATTGAATTTTATGAATTTTGATGTGCTGATTTCAAAAAATTATTTTATAAAAATAAAAAATCTGGGTTCCAGTACCCCATTCTAAAAATAGCATCAAGGGGTAAGATTGTCAATTACATCTTTTCGTATAACTTTCCAGTTTGTTGAAAGAATAGAGAAAGCTACATTTCATATTCATATAAAAGAGAGTAATTATTCAGAGACATGGGTACCAATATCATATTATAAAAATAGCATCAAGGGGAAATTTTTATTTCCTTTTTTCTCTTAATATATGTTAATATACGATAATGCACCTAAATCTTTCCTTTTGCACTTTTTTACAAATCATTAATGACATATGGAGATTGGCCCCATAGGAGGACTGGTGCCATTACCCTCAGTCTGAAAATAGCACTTGGGGGCATTTTTCAGCTTGTGTCTGCTCATTTTCATGCTGGTATCACAATTTGCACAATTCATGTTCTAACAGCCCAGACTATTTAAACTTGTTTTCAATAAACATTATAGCTTCCGTTGTCATCAGAGTCATTGCTATACTCATCCTCAAAGCAATTGTCATTCATTGAGTCAGTATTGTCTTCTTCAGCATCTTGATTGATATTTAGAAGCAGCTTGGCAACATTATCTAGGTATATGTCTTTACTCCACGATGCGTTACCGGCTGCATCCCAACCATGATCAACTGGACTGCCAATGCTTAACTGCAACTGATCTGCATTTCTGTAAATTTTTGCAACATGAGCTGATGTAGCTTTGTGCAAATAAGATTGGCAACACACAGTTGCATTAAACTAAGTTCAATAACTTTCCCTTAATTTTCAAAAATCTTCCAGAAACTCTTTGAGCGGGTGTCATTGACCTTGGTGACAGTTGTTGAAAAACTGTAAAGAAAGCATGTTAACTTCTCCATGACCTCGATAGCATTTGGATGGGGTGGACATCTATTCCAAGCCTTGCAAAAGTGCTCACGAATTCGTTGCGCCTTAACATTGCTTTTCAGAATGACTTTTTCCTTTTTTTAGAAATCATGGACACATAATCGATGCCCGAGAATGTGTGAAGACCAACTATTGCTCGCCTTTCAGAATTCCGCCGTATGAGATCAACCTTCGAAACCAGTATATCAAAATTGATGAGAATAAAGAAATTACAAACTTTTGTTCAACATTAAAATTTTGATAAAAACGAGGTTTGAACATGAAATAGAGGCTTTCTGGTACTGAATTTACATTTATGAAATAACTTTTTGAAATCAGCAAATCGAGATTGATGAAAATCGTTTCATTTACAAACTTTCGTTCAATGTTCAAATTTGGACGATAAACGACGTTTGAAAGTGAAATAAATGAGGCTTCCTTGTACCGAATTTCTCCGTACAACATCCGTTTTTGTGATCAGCGTATCGAAAATGACCATACAGAGCTGGTCTGGCAAATTCCCCTGATGGGTGACGATTATCGTCCCTTCCTCGCCTGGTCTAAGAGCCTTCGAATGTTATGATTACATTAGTATAATATTTTTAAGATGTTATGGGTCAAATTTGAAAGTTTATATTTAGAATTCAGCGTTTGTGGTAAATATTTCCTTTTACATGATTCTGCAATGGCGAGAGCAGCTAAATGTCGTCCCTGTGTGAGTTTAACTGTTTCAACACTGGACATCACGTATATAAAGTTATATGGGCCCCACATATTCAAGTGGAGCTGACTTGTAAAGGAAAGCCTGATAATCAACACGATAAATATATGGTGGCTTTGAAAAAAGCAAACATTTACTAAACTAAAGCTTTTTGTCTGACACTCTTCAGAGTTTAAAACGTCAGAACATAGATCCAAAACTCTACGCTAGGAAATATATATACCCAGTTGTGGATCGAAATAGGCCAATCAGAAACACGAGCACACGATCAATATACCGCGAAAGTTCTGAAAAATGGTGAAATTGTAGGACACATTCCACGACTATTTTCTAAAACTTGCACCCTCATTTTGCTGTCCGGTGGCTCCATTAAAGTTTGCGTGACAGGAAAACGAGAGAACAAAAGAGGAAAGGGGCTGGAGGTCCCTTGTTTAGTGACTGTCAAGGTGTCAGAACATAATCTATTTAAAGTAGAACCAATTATTAAAGATATATGTGAAAGACTAAGTGAAAATAATTGAATCTTCTATATGAAAATCCCTTTATGTTATTTCTCTGTCAATATACGGTAAGAAATATGATATTCAAAAAACCGGGCCGGATATAGGCACCACGGTGCCTTTATCCGGATAGAAACGCTGGCGCCTATATACAAGAGTGGCGCCTATATACAAGAGTGGCGCCTATATGCAAGATTATAGGGTATAACATTTTATTTTTAAAAAAGTAATTTGTGTTTTATATCTTTCTGAGCAAGTCCATTTACACCAATTTGGCTTGCACTAAGCAAAACCTAACTGGTATGCTGGAGCTTTAAGGGCAAAAAATCTTGTGTGTGCTCATGCCAAAATTTAAAAGCTGATGAGGCAGGCAATGGAACAGAAAGACCCAGTCAAGTGGTCAAATGAGACCTGCTTAAATCTACCATCTAATAAACAGTATGTGAAAATAGCTCTTGACATCTTTTCTACAGTTTTTGGCTGTTCTTGACTTTTGTTTACAAAGAAATATATATCCTGACAAGTTTTCCAAGTGCTTTCCCTGAACCAATAAGCAAGTAACTTAAAAGTCTGTGCAAACAAAACTTTTGCTACAATTTCCTCGTTTTTTCTATGTTCAAATGAAAATTATTTTCATGTAATAATGAATAAAAATTTAGAAAAATCAGAAAGTGTTTAACGAGACCAATGTTGATTGGCTGGAGATCGCCCTCTTGGTTCACCTGTTGCTTGCTCAAAGTATTCTGATTGGCTTTTAGAAAATAACAGGGTCAAAATCATTTGGTATCAGAATGGAGTAAGAAACAAGAGGGTTAGATAAAACAGTTTGAGAAAGAGAGAACATTAATTGGTGAATCGAAAAATTTAGTCGAAAGATTCAAAAGCAAAGCAAAGATTGCAAATTTCCAATCATTGCTAACAGTTATGTCAGCCATCCTCTAAACAGAGCTTTGCGAAGAGAGCACACGAGAACAGAGAATGGCAGAAGTTGTTTTGATAGCTCTTTGCTTACAATGATTTTTGGCAACAAGCTTTTGACACATTGTGCAAGCCATAATAATTAGGTCACTTGAGTGGCCTTGTGTAAACAGAAACCAAAGTGACCTCATTTGTGGCTGGCTTCAAAAGCAGGCCAAATTTTTGGCTGACCAAATATTCTGCTGACCCAGCTTAAGATATTTTTCTAAACTGTCCTTGCACACCTGGTAAAGGGTGTGGCATTTGGAGATCTAAATGTTACATGGGTGTGTATGATTGCCAAAGGCAAATGAAAAATTAAGTTTCTTCAAGATCAACACAATCTCAAAATGGTTCAAACAGAATAATTATCAATCATGTATATTACTTATCTTAGTTCATTTTAGCTTCTTAATTGATTATCCTTGGGCTCTAGCACAGTTTTGCAAACAAAAGAAGAGCACACTTGTACACTTGAAAATTTGCTCTAGCACACCCCAGATCTCGTTGGAAACTGCCATACTCTGCAGTCCGGGCACTTTAGAAATATAATAATATCTTATATATATAATACCAATATAAACATTGCTTTCGTTGTTTTGTTTGTTGTTGTGTGGAATATGTATTTAGTTGGAATTTTTGTGTGCACCACGAGGGCAACCAGCCTAAATTTCGTCAATGAAAACAATCAGTGCTCAACATGCATGCTAATTTTAAGAAACTGCTTTCGAATATTAATCTTCTTGGGTCCTAAAGGAATATAAAGCACACTAGTGGAAAGCTTTCAATGGTATATATTCTTTTTTTACGTTGGTAACAGTCTTTTGAAAATTTTATTTCAAAAAAAGCAAAAAAAGAGCAACACCACACTATTACTTCTAACGTAAATAAGGTACGTTCATGAAACAATGCTTGACCACTCACCTTCATCTTTCGCAGATTTTTTGACAGGACCTTTATCGGTTGACGTGAGGAAAGCATTTTGGAAACACTTTAAATCTCCACAAGATATTAACAAAAATATAAACTTTCTTCGTGTAGTGTTAAGCACTAAAACAACCATCCATTTTTTCTTGTCCGATCCGAGAGAGGTTCGCATTTGAAACGAGGCTAGTGTTTTCCAAACATTTTCTTTCATAAAATTTTTGCATCTTGATCATCATTTATTCCATATCGATTTACGAAGTTATTTAGTCTACTATATACAATTGCATAGAATGAGAAGCTTATCAAAATTGATAGCTAACGTAATCAAAACCAAATGAATAACGTAATGAAACTTTTTCCTTGAAAATTTAAATAAAACTTTATGTGCAATTCATATATAATTTTGAACATTTTGGACCGTTTAACTGAGTTGCAAATCACCTGAGAAAATTCCGATGTTCAGGTGCAACAACTCGCGAGGCAATCAGTTTCGAATCCTTTGGTCCTTACTATCCGAGACCAGTGACGTCGCCAGCTCGAAAAAACTGGGGTGGACAAAAACATATTTCCTCGGCCACGCCCTTCATACTCTTTGAAAATCCTTTTTTAGTATCTTCTATCCATTTTAAAATTTTTGGACAAGCAACTTTCTCAAGCAGCATTTTTCGTAACGGTGGCTTCTTGCCAGTTTTTTGCCCTCAAAAGAAACATCTCGAGTTTTCAACGGATTTCGAGGAATTAGTAAATCGAATTCTGGGAAAAACGTGGGTGGATACTGCCCGAGACCGTGAGTGCCGAAAGCAACAGGGATTACCGGATTTTAAAATTACAGGCATTGCACGCACAAAGCTCAGCACTAAAAATATTTACTCAAGTACCATTTACACTTTCTAAAGTATCCATTCAACAAAAACTTTAATCACAATATGAAGGGTGTCTAAATCTTTTATTCAGATAAAAAACAATTTGCATGTTCCTAAGCAGTTTTCCATCCAGTATTCTTTATATCGTTGACTGTTCGAGTACTATTTTCTTTATACAGCACTTTTTAATAAAATTGCGTGTGATTGCCGTTCACGATTAGATGAACCAACTTGAAAACTTTATACTTCATGAAGAATGAGTCTGGTTCATTCGATGTCTTAAAATGACAGGAAATATTCTTATCACCTTGTTGTCACCTAGGTCATTGTTACAGCTCGCCTGGTTATTGTCAAGGAGCGAAAGTGTACATTTTTGTATATTTTGATTGTACAAAATGGTTTACCTAACCAAACATTCCATGCTCTAGGTCAATATATCAAAATTTAATAAACAAAGCTCTGAACAAGCATTTTTATCTCTTTTAAACTAATTTAAGTTCGATGCCTCTTTATCACATAAGGATGAGTTGCAGCTTTCACTGTTTTAAAACGTGTTTACTAAAATTAAATCTAGAACCTAGCAGAAATGACTGAATTTTCAGATTAAAGGCGGATTTCCTTTTCGCGGTATGGGCGGAAAACGGAAAACGGTATACTGTACAAGCATGCGCAGAAGATATTTTTTTGACATTCAAGAACTCTCATCAACATTTCAGGCGCGGATTAGCTGTCAAAGAAGGGCCGGGGAGATCTCTCTCAGGACCCTTTATTCACCAAAGTCAATCGTGCTGCCTCTTTCTAGGGACCACATTTCTCTTTTTGGGGTTGGTGTCAGTGGTGTGGAGCCAAATAATGTAGAGGAGGGAGGGCATATTATTTCCTCTATTTTTTATTCATAATACACTCTCTTTTTAAAAGAACAATTTTATAAGAACACGAGCCTAAAAACTTGTCAAAAGTTAAGAACAAATTAAGAACAAGCTGAGGCTGAGCTTCTGCAAAATGCAATTTTGAACAACGTTTTTCAAAATCGAGGATTTTTAGCGATGTGTGGGTGCTTTTTCGGTGAATATTCAAATTTGTCAGCAAATAAAGGCTATCTCACTCACTTTGTTGGCAAATGAGGCCTCAATACCTCCTTAGAGCGAAAAAGCTAGCAATAGCACTGCTTACACCCTCTTAATTTAAGAACAAATTAAGAACAATCCAGCCACAGATTTTCGAAAAAAATTAAGAACTTGTTCTTGTAAAATTTAAGAAACTTACTGGTTCTTGTAAAAGAAAAGAGTGCAAATGTTTCCGTTAGTTTGGTTTCTTACGCTTTCACTTCTTTGCTTGTAAGGAATGGAGTGCTGGGTAAGCAAAAACGATTATTGGTTTGATAAAATATGGTCATTTAGGCAAAAATTAGTCATATCATTTTCAAATTATTCAGAAAAAGAGGGGGCCCAGCCCTTCTTCGAGAGGTAGAAGGGGGCCGAGCACTCCTGGGCACCCTTTCTTATATAGTTTAACTCGATACAAACTTTAACAGAAAACAGGGTCGGCGATTTCATCAGGAGCCATTTCCCTGGCCATAACTTTTTTCCTTGAAACTGCTCTTTCTGGAAGACCTACCCTGGGTACCAGACTCACTTTACATAAAATAAGAGAGTCTGGTTCAGTGTGCCCTGACATCGTTCCGGTGGACTTATTTGAAAGACCCTTAGTCAACAGAGGCGGATCCAGAGTGAGTTCCTTGGTGCACAGAACTCAGTCAGTTTTCCAACATATAGCTAAAAATAGTGTTGCCTGAAATAAGTAATATTTAGGCTAAAAAAGTAAAACCTAGAAATTGTAAGTTTTATCGCAGTCTCTTCAAAATCTTAAAATTGCCAGTTTGATGTCATTCGTTTGCCCTCTCCTTCCTTCTTCTGTGTTGTGATTTTGAAACGAATTTCCAGACGCTGTGGAGGACAACAGCAGTCAATCCTAGAACTCAGAAATAAACGTTTTGTGCCTCGGAAGTCAATGAATTGAAACAATGAAATTTTTGTTTGGAAGACGCATGGAACTCAGTCAAAACAGCATCTGGAACTCGGAAATGATACCATATTTGTAAGAGAGCTGTACAATAGCCCGTAGTTGATTGGCTACCTATTGTTTCTAATCTGTTGTAGAACTGCAAAACTTTGAATTCGAAATGGCGACTGCAGATGTCTTATTTTTGAGATAAAACCAGGAAGTATCGTTAATTTTCCAAGAGCATTAACTACCTTTATTTTAAATTGCAGTCGCTGATGACAAGAGTGACCTATGGTCAGACGGAACACCATATTTTGAAAAATAGGCTGGTGTCTACATGGGCAAAACAACAAAATAGAGTAAAACAAAAGGGAAAACTTTGCTGTGGCATCCAAGACAAACAAGAGGGTATTTAGAAAGGGAAGGGTTTGCAGAAATTTTCACAGAGGCACTGTTCTCAGTCGGAAAAAAATCTATAATCTAGATTTAGCGAGTGGCTAGCACCTACCAACCCCCACCCCCCCCCCTACCAAAATGCAAACATGTGAATAATAATGTTGTCTTAGGCACAATTATCAATGCATTACATGAAAGACCTTGACCTTGGCCTGGAACTCAGTCAGATTTTTTGCTGGATCCGCCCCTGGTCAATCTAACAGACTGGAAGGAAACTAGGCCTGTAAACCAAACTGTCGGATAAATAACAACGGTACTCAGTAGTCAGCCGAGTTTTTGGAAATCTTAACGCAAATGTATTTTATATAGCTCTATAAAGTCGACAAGACTTTTCTGCCTAAGAATCCAATCAAATCAGGTGTAAAACGCCATTAGGGAACAAAAGCATGTGCGAAGCATGAAATTAAAGTTGGCACAATGCATTTATAAAATGCTAATCATTGATAAATTTTGTACAAAAAGAATGTTTTTGCTTTGATGAAGCCCCGTATGCCGGGGCGAAATATTAGCCTTCACTGATTTACGTGTGTTTGTTGTTGTTTATTCTCGGCGTATTGCGGTGTTCCTGCTCCTTATTAACTACATTTCACTAAAAAGCCTAGTTTCTTTGCAATGAGCGGCACTGCCTGAAATATCAGAGACTTTCCAAGGCCAATTTGCTTACCAAGTCTTGAATGATGTTTTCAGCAGCACCTCTTCAAATTTTTGGTAATGCGCAAATAGGTTATAAAGAAACGATGTTTGAACAGAAATATTCTAAATTTGTTCATAGAAGTAGAAATGGGGATTTAAATGAATGACTTCACGACTGTATGTTATCCGTTTAAAGCAAAGTTTCAGTCACCCTTCTTTCGGCTCCAGGAATGATATCTTTTTCGTCGTTCAATATTAGCTTTATTCCAGATAAAGCTACTGTACATTGAGTTATTTGTAAATGACGGACTGATATGAAAGCAAACCTTATGACGGACTGATATGTCGAGATGTTAGCGACCGAAACAAAAGTGTGGACTTATAAACAGTGTCTAGATATAATGGTTTATCACAATGATGGAAAAAGCTATCATTAAGTTGCAAATATCGTTGGATGCACAAAGACTGCTGCAGCAACAACGGCCGAACATTCCATCATTACAGCTTGGCATTAAAACGCAAAATTGCATTAAATGTGAATTTTCAAAAGCTTTCGGTAAATATTTCAAGGAAAAAGGAATTTTAAATGTACCCTCGTACCAATCGATATCAGCAAGACTTGCAGCGGTAAACAAATGGTATAACTTTATGACCCTGCACTGAATGATAGTATGTCTGCGTTGCAAGATTGTTTAAGATTTGCTTAAATGCAACCAAATGTTAGGCATCTCTTTTAATCGATTGGCGGCATCTCCATGCAAAAATCTCTTTATTTTATGTAAGGCCCAAAGGTCTTTTATTTTAAGCTCAGAAGTTTTGGAAAAGTTTATCGTCTTGATTTACTTTGGAAAGTTTTTCTGAAAATCACCATTGAATTATCGCCAGCCTCAGGGACGAAAACAAGTTGCTAATTTTGGGGGGGCGTGGAAGTATGAAAATTCCAACTTTAAGTGATAAATTTTTCATTCGACCAGTAGATCTGTTGTACCTACCAAATTGATATTTGTAAATAGCCCGAACACCATAGTTCTATTTTCTTTATAATTACCAAATCTTTACTCAATAATTAGCCTAAAGCATAAAAGCCTAAATCTCTAAATTTTGATTAACATGAAACAAACATTAAACATACTGTAAGAAGTAAAGCAACATTTAAGCAAAACCAGTATTAGATATACTTAATGATTAGTAGTATTCTTTCAGATCAATTGATCAATTTTATCTAAAATACATTTTTCACGATATAGAAGCACCAAGAATTTGGGCCTTTTATTTTCGTTCTTGATCGAAGAAAACTACCTTTAAACTTTTCAGAGGGCCAAATGCCTTTTCATTCTTTACAATTGAAATGATGATTTGAGAACAAACTTGTGCATATGCCTGATTCGAAAGATGAAATACTCTTCTTTGATCAAATACTTCTACTGCAGTTTTTGCAATGTGTTCTTGCTCCACAGCAGTTTTGTCATAGGAATTTATGATAAGGACTCAAGGACATTAACAAATAACAGGGGGAGTTTAGCATAAACTCGTTTTTTATAAGAAGCGTTGAGAATTTTTAGTACTGAAAGATTCTTAATCTTTTATTGAATTAACTACTCGTAGTTTCTAAAAAAATTCCCACTCTAATATTTTCTGATCAATGCGGGTATTATTATTCCAAACTGTAAGTTTCAAGTTTCTTATCCGTAAGTTCACCTTGCCTGTTCGTAATTTGATTCAACTTCCGTCAGAAAGAAAGAAAAAGAAAACGGGGCAAGTGTGCAATTTGGATCCAGTGGAGACGGGATTCACAATAGAAAACGATTGGATGGGTCAGCTTCAGCCTGTGAATTTTAATGTTTAGAATTTTTATATTTAAAATAAAAAACTTCTTAAAATATAAAATTCACAAGTTTGGTCTTAAGAAAAAAATTCCAAGTCAACCGTTATGTTTTCCAACTGTAACTGGATTTTCCAAACTTTGGGGGGGCGTTACGCCCCCCACGCCCCCCTATTATTTACGTGCCTGGCCAGCCTGCATTTATTTTTGTTCGAAAGGACAATCGATCGCCAAACTATCAGGATTCTATCGTGAGGGGAGTGTATACAGAATGCCTCGAACCATGTTTAACGGCAAAGTACGAAGTGTCGAAACATGAGTTCGATAACTGATTAAAAGAATCAAGGAACATTCGCAACATTTTAAATCACTTCGATTTTAGTTTTATTGCATGGAGGACAGGTATGTTTGTCTTTTTTTCTCTTTGTGTAAATTCAACGCTTAACAATAAAATTCAACCGAGATTTTTACATTACCATTTTTTTGATATTTCTCAAAGTACTTATTTTTTGCTGACGGAGAAGGTGGGTCGAGAAAATATTCTAGGTTGCACAGTACGTTTCAATGCTATCAAAGAAACCGTTTTGAAAAAATATTACTGCATTTATGCCTTATTTTGTAACTTTAAGTTTTTGGCAGTTGAAACTTGCGTTAAACCAACTGCATTTCAATATTATTATCCACTTAGGCTGGAAGTATGTCAAAGATTATAGCAATACTGCTAGCACTCGTTGCAGTTACTGGTAAGTTATTTTAATCTCCAGTTGAATTAAAAGGAAGAATACATTAATTTTATACTTCTCATTAAACAAATTTTTAGAAATCATGGTTGCTATCATAGTCCAAAAGTTTATCGCTACAACGAGTTTTGAACCCAAATTTTGGCCTAATATCATTCACTAATATCAATTTACTGGTCCTATTCACATTAAATGTTTTGTCACTTGGATGAAAATCGAGCTAGAAGATGCAGTCTTGGAAAAGATGCAAAAAATAGCAGATCGAAGGGATTTAGTATACACAAAAATTTATACTAAATCCCTTTCTAAAAAGCTCGTATAGTCTTTAAAGCACGCATTCATAAAAACATGAATGATTAGAAAATGAGTTTGATTTTCTAAAAATCTTCTGATTCAAGAGTGACTGCTAATCTACAACAATGAGTCCATCTCTGTATTTGCACCTTGTGAAACTTTGTGAAACTGAACTTCAATCAACGTGTCAATAAGCAAAGAGCACATGCATACAGTTGCAATAAAGAGTAAAAATTGATGAAGCCTAATTACGCCCGATGAAGCCCGAAAGCATAATTACGGATTTTTGTTTTCTATTTTTTGATAGATGCACTCAAAATAGACATCCTTTTGTTTACAGCTGCAAAAGATCTATGCATAGATAACTATCAAATGCTTGGATGCTATGAAGAAGAGTCACCAAGATATATTTTGTTTAACGACAAACATGATATCGATTGGCATGATATTGTTGGCTATATGAAAAGGTGAGTGCTTTTTGATGATGAAAAAATTTTTTTAAGTGTATAGCTTAAGCATGATGCTGTAACCTATAAAAATTCACAAACGGTCCAGATCTAGGTTCAAATGTACGGCCGAAAAAAATTTATGGAAGAAAGTAGGAAGTGGTGACATACTGAACCGAAGAACCAAAAAGAACAAAATATTGACTACTAAAACATTGCGGGGATGAGAAAGAAATGAATATTATCAATTATCCCACCAATCGCTCCTGCTTGTCAAAAATAAAGTGTTTGTAACCTCTCGTTTATCTTAATGAAGACTGGCATGCAAATGTGCACGGAAAGCGCACGAGAAAGGCTTCTCTGGATTTGCTCTTCATTACTGGGGTGAATGTTACGGTAAAACCGAGGAACAGCTACAAATTCTTAACGAGGTCGAACAACAAAATGACAAATGCATCGGAGATCAGAAATATTCGAGTTGCAACGTATCTTGCCATCAGCACTGTGTTGGAAAAGAATTTGCAGAGGCGGTTTACGCTTTCAAAGTCAGCGCAGAAGAAGGTTAGTGAATCATTTTGTGAATTTAAAGGACTCCATAGGCTTAAAGCTTTTCAGCTCACTTCTTCTGTCACCAAAAAAGAAACGTTTATAGGCTTCTATGATATCATGGCTGAAGATGCTATAAAAATTTACAGCTGCTGCAATATAATTAGCAGAAGCCTGTTTTTATCATATTACTTGGGTGCTAAAAGTAATTCTAATGGCACGAAAGCATATTTCTCTGCCAAGTTAGGGCAAGAGGCAAAAAGGACTCTTCGTAGTCTCGTTGTAGAAAAAAGTGATGGTTGCGGCACTTAATGCTTCACAGCATACTAATTTTCAACATTGATATATTATCTAAGATGAATTAAAGGTAGATTAGCGTCATAATTCATTCTCGACAGATATCGATGGTGGATTCAGTGAATGGCAAGAATGGACGCCTTGTGATAAATTCTGTGGGACAGGTTTGCAGCATAGAGAAAGAACATGTGACAACCCAAAACCGGCTGGGAAAGGAAAAGATTGTCGGTTGATTGGTGATTATACTCAATCGAGGGCATGTAAACTCAAGGACTGCCCAGGTATGTTGTTTGCAACAAGATAATTTGCAAAATACTTCTTTTGTTATGTAAATAAATTGTCATTATCAGATCTTTTAGGCTTTTTTGAAGCAATGATATTCTACAAATAAGTCAAAAAGTAACACAAACAGCACAAATATTTAACATTCAAGCTTTAGGATTGCTGGACCAGTACATGCTGGCCAAGGTTTGTCAGTTTCTAGAATATTCAAACTAAATAACATCTGATTATATCTTCCAGGAAAAATATCTTAACTACCGCTTCTTTACAATGGGCCAAAACAATTCTTCTTTAATTTCCGACACAAGGTAACATTTCAGCATATACCCACAAAGATGCTATACATCCTAACTGTTTCATTGTAGTTGATGGTGGCTACGGGGCATGGGAGCCTTACAGTGATTGTACCAAAACTTGTGGAGAAGGAGTTAAAACGAGACGAAGGCAATGCAACAACCCTGAGCCTGCTTACAACGGAAAAGACTGCTCATTAAAGGGTCCTGCAACTGAAAGTACTTCATGCAACACTCACAAATGCCCTGGTCAGTTTATTAACCACGATGAAACTATTATGAAAGAGATCTGGTTGCAAATAATGCAATATGTGATTTAACATTGGTGAATTAGTCATTCTCCTTGTAAACTAGTATATTAGTTGTATTTCACGTTATTATCAGTCAGCTACAATAAACTTTACGTGTGTTTGAGAATGGTTTATGTTCACTCAAAACCCATGTAGAAATTGCATTCTAGGCCTTACTTGATTCTCTTTGTCGTTTTTACCTGCAGTTGATGGAGGCTACGGAGCATGGGGATCATACACAGAATGCAGTGTCTCATGCGGAGGAGGATCAAAACGCCGGAACCGGCTCTGCAATGACCCGCCTCCAGCTTATGGCGGAAAAAATTGTACCCACTTAGGCCCTGCCACTGAAAGTGTCCATTGCAATTCACACGAATGTCCTGGTATGCATTTTCATTATATTCTAGCACATTTTAAATTTTTTTCAACTTTATGGTGAATTTACCTTTAATCTTTTTTACAAATAAAAATATCATACTTAAATTTTCAATGAATGCTGACATAATCAACATGTCATGCTTGCTATGCTTCAAAAACGCATAGCAAGGTGAAATCATATCATACTTTAGCCTAGTATATTTAATTCAACTGATCACTTAGTATCCTAGAGTTTGTGTAACATAATCCTATCCAAAATAATCGTTCCCGGCATTCCATTGGTCCATGCACCCATGGATCAAATACATGTTACTTTGTTTATTTCCAGTTGGAAAGGACGCAAATGAATATCTATGACTTTGCAACAAACAGAGGGTCGTGGGAAAACAAGAGGCGTTCTTTAAGAAATCCAGTTTCTATGTTTTAGTGAACGGAGGCTATGGAGAATGGGGAGAATACAGTGTTTGTAGCAAAAGCTGTGGAGGTGGAACAATGTCACGAAACAGACTTTGCAATAGCCCAGCACCTGCATTCGGGGGAAATGATTGCTCTGGTATAGGTCCAGCAAAAGAAACTACCCAATGTAACACTCACGAATGCCCAAGTAGGTCACACTATGTATATAAAGATAAGACAATCATTAATTTTTATCAAGATTTTTATGTGCTGAAAGATAATTTCTCTTCTTTCGCGCAACCAAATTGATGCATTTTTCTCCTACCATCGTTTTTGTTTAAAGAATTTCTGCAATTTATCAATATATTTTGCATCACATTTTCAGTCGTTTCCATAGCGTCGCTGTTTGGAATTTTTTTAAGATGAAATTGTTGTCTCTTACATTTTCACCTAGTTAACGGAGGATATGGTGAATGGGGAGGTTATACCAGTTGCACAGTTACCTGTGGAGGAGGAACAAAAAGCAGAAGCAGGCAGTGTGACAATCCGCAACCAGCTTTTGGTGGCAAGGACTGCACAGGCATAGGACCAGCTAAAGAGAGCATAAAATGCAACACGCAAGAATGCCCGAGTAAGAGGATGTTAACAAACGCAATTTTACTAAGTTTTAAAAAGCCATTTGACATCTCCTTGACAAAATTAGGCCTCAAACTTGTGACAATCTTAAATTTTTTAAAAGGTTAGCAAAACTCTTTGGTGACTTTCAGTTTGATTCTATTTTTAAGTTGATGGTGGATATGGAGACTGGGGAGAATATAGTAGCTGTAGTGTTTCTTGTGGAGGAGGATCGAAAGCGAGAAGAAGGAAATGTAACAACCCACTTCCAGCTTTTGGAGGCAAAGATTGCTCAAGTCTAGGCTCCGCAAGTGAAACTGCGCAGTGCAATACACAAGAATGCCCCGGTAGTGTATCTAAATATTTTTGATAAAGTCATCGTTTCTGAACCATTTTGACTTGAAAATTGTTTTTTTTGGAAAATTCTTTGAGAGGCTTTAATTTTTAGTGGATGGAGGTTATAGCAAATGGACAGAATTTGGTAGATGTAGTGTTCTATGTGGTGGAGGAACGAAAGCAAGAACAAGACAATGCAACTCACCTTCTCCAGCATTTGGCGGCAAAGATTGTTCAAAGCTAGGGCCCGACATTGAGACTACCCAATGCAATACACAAGAATGTCCAGGTGAAAACCTTAAACTGTAATGACTTGATTGTGATGTGATGTGATGACTTGACTGTGATGACACTCTCGAATAAACGCTTCTTTCACACGAGGTTTTCTGATAGAAGCTGGTCTAGACCTGTTCTACTTAAGATGTTTATCCACATACTTTCGTTTAAGAGTGGAAAAGACCACATTCTCGACAGGAAAGCAATCTTTTGACTTCAACTGATTTTTGTTCAGACAAACAACTCGTATTTATAAGAATTTGTTCCTAGATTTATAATAGCATGGCAAAATTCTTCATGGCAACTAACTAATCCTTCTTCCTATTCTTGCTCAGTCGAGGTACTCTTAAAAAACCTCGTTTCCTTTAACCCGGTAGAGCCGTAAAGATTGACTGTGCAACTTCTGCGACTTTGCTTTGCTATAGGCTACCAAGCAATGGTACAATTTTTCGATTAGGGCCTTCTTTCCTTTGATCTAGGACACTGATTGTATCAGTTCTTTCTCCCTTTCTTTGCTTCCAACCCTCTGGTACAGATTCTTTCCTTTTGTCCCAATCAAATTTTCCCAACCTTATTGAAATATAAATTACTGCTACTGACAGAAATGTGTCACATGATCTATATTATAAATTTTCAATTTAGTCAACGGTGGCTATGGCCCGTGGGGAAAATATGGGAGCTGCAGCGTCACATGTGGAGGGGGAGTCAAAACAAGGCGACGATTGTGTGATGACCCTAAACCAGCTTTTGGTGGAAACGATTGCTCAGCTTTAGGACCGGACACAGAGAGTGCTCAGTGTAATACTCACGAATGCCCTGGTAAGTGATGATCTCCAGAAATCAATTTGACTTTTGGATGTTTTTCTATGTTAGGCCTACACCTTACACAGATTATGATTTTAGGAACATCAAAGAATTTCTGTTTTCTCTCAGTTGACGGAGGCTATAGTCCTTGGGGAAAATACAGCGCCTGCAGTGTTTCATGCGGCGGAGGAATAAAAACTAGGAAAAGAACATGCAACCGTCCAAAGCCAGAGCATGGAGGAGATGACTGTTCAGATTTAGGCCCAAATACCGAAAATGCCCAATGTAACACACACGAATGTCCGAGTAAGCAATATTTATGATTTCGTTTACAATGTGAAAAGTAAGGCTGTTAATTTATTGTTGTCTTCAAAGGAAAGATCATAGATATTTTTTGATTTCCCATTGTTAATAAAGATGACATATCTAAAGTACGAAACAAACTCTCTTTAGTTGATGGAGGCTACGGGGAGTGGGGACAGTACAGTGATTGCAGCAAATCTTGTGGAGGAGGAACGAAAAATAGAGCGAGAAAGTGTGACAATCCTGTTCCAGCATTTGGTGGAAAAGAATGTGAAAGCCTTGGTCCTGCCACAGAAAGTACTCAATGTAACACACATGAATGTCCGAGTGAGCAATATTTATGATTTCGTTTACAATGTGAAAAGTAAGGCTGTTAATTTATTGTTGTCTTCAAAGGAAAGATCATAGAAATTTTTTGATTTCCCATTATTGATAAAAGGGACGTATCTAAAATACGAAACAAACTCTCTTTAGTTGATGGAGGCTATGGGGAATGGGGACAGTACAGTGATTGCAGCAAATCTTGTGGAGGAGGAACAAAAACTAGAGCGAGAAAATGTGACAATCCTGTGCCAGCATTTGGCGGAAAAGACTGCGAAAGCCTTGGTCCTGCCACAGAAAGTACTCAATGTAACACGCACGAATGTCCTGGTATGCAGAATTCTTATCAAATGATTTCGTATGGAGTATAACAATAAATTTGGAAAATAAAATTAACGCAGGCATAATGAAAGGTGGAGGTAGAACCTTGTAAAATATAGTCATTAAGCGCCTTTTTCATCCTACGCTGTTTTCCGATTAATGCAAGTATAGTGACCAAAGTTGCAAGAATTTTTTAAGCTAGGTAAGGAAGCCAGAAAAATTCTATTGAACTAGGTTAGCATCCTAGCAAAATTTGTATTAAGCAAGGTACGCATAGTTCTGTTCATTTTACTTACAATGAACATTCTTTTCATTTAAAGAATAAGAGCATAAGAGGTTAACTAGAAAATACTAATATAATATAAAGGGGGCCAGAATAACAGAATCTCTGTATTATTATCAAATTTATTATCTATTTGTGTATCAAACAAAATCTTTGTATTGAGCATTGTATGAATGTTAGACCGAATGTTGGCTGCCGATACTTTTTAGATATGCAATTCTTTACTGAAGGAAATGCCAAATGCAAATCTCTTTGGCTAAAATTTTCAATATCTTTTTAGCAAAACTTTCATTTGTGTTTTCAATTTTACTAACTTTGACGTTTTAGTTGACGGAGGATATGGGGATTGGTCCAAATACAGTGCCTGCAGTGTTTCTTGCGGAGGAGGTTTGAAGACAAGAAGTCGGTTATGCGACAACCCTGAACCTGCATTCGGTGGAAAGGACTGCTCGCAGCTGGGACCTGAAACAGAAAGTAGCCGTTGCAACACAAATGAATGTCCTGGTAAGATTTAATCATACAGCAATCTAAAAATCAACGTTCCATCATGTCTAATATCTCAAAAGTTGTTCTTCCTCTTTAAAGATATTCATAATATCCATGTTTATACCAAGTGCTTATGGTTGTGGTTACAAGCAAAGATTTATGTGGCTGGAGAACGGTACAGTGTTATCGAGATCTGGTATTGTTCCAAATATCCATACAAAATATTCCACTCACTGCTCTTACATAATGAAACCAATCCTGGAAACAGCAATTTAAAATAGTTAAGGAAAAACTGATAGGTGGGCTCAATTCTATCAGGAAACTCAGAGAAAACTACTACAATCACGATTGTTTCTTATATACCAAGCACTATGGGAAAGCCACTTGAGATATGGCAACTTGATGTTAGGTCATTTGCCAGAAAAGAAACTCTGCTGATTGCAGAAGATACAGGATAGGGCATTTTACCTCATTGAATCCGCTCCTATTAAAGTTCAGATACCATCCGTGTGGAAAGGTGAAAGTTCATCATGCAAAATATGTAGATAAAAAAACCGGTGGAATCTCGCCAGAAGCATACTTATAGTTTAGTTATGTCTTTATTTATTGCGATTAGTATTCCTTTTGTGTAAATAGTCGGTCTTAATTAGTTCAAATTAGAGTTATCTTTATTTTAACTAACTGTAAATAATGTTATAGTAACGATAATAAAAATCTGCACGACTAAACGTTGAGAAGGCTATCACATATGACCGAGCAATAAGGGTACACAAGATTCTTAAGGAAACGTGCCCGAAAATCTTAGGGGAAAGTTTATGGGGAAAATTCAGATCTGAAAATATGAAACTCGTAGAATAAACAATCTGCAAATACCCAATCCACGTTAGAAATCTCAAAAAAGTTTTTCATACGTCGGTGTAAAGGTCTGGAATGATATCCCAAACGACATAAGAAACATGGAATCTACTCACCTTTTCTAATAAAAAATGAAAACCTACATCTTGGGCCAAAAAAAGTAAAATCAATATAGAAATACGTTATCCCCAAACATGATCTCCTGGTAGACCAGTTTTTGTATTTGCTTTGTTTTGTTTTGTATGTAAATACTTTTATTTATAAAAATACAATTTTTTGTTACTGAAAGAGTATCATGATAATATGATAATATGCAATATGAAAACCATAGTTTCCATTTTGTTGAAAGAAAGCAAGTTACAGCGATTCTTTTAAAATCAGCGTGTGCATCATCATTCTGGATTCAAAAAGCAATACAAAATTCGATCCTTCCTTCCTTATGCATATAGAAAATAGCGATCTGATGTATAAAAATGGTCTTACATAATCAAGGATGATTGAATCAGTTCCATGGCATTTTGCATCCCTCTGGTATGGAATTCTTTCCAAAAACCCCATTTCAGAGCTCTATCTAAACCTGTCTCATTCATTCTGGCAAAATTGAGTCAAACGTTACATAGTCCGAATCTTCTCATTAGTACACGGTGGCTATGGCCCTTGGCAAGAATATGGCAGTTGCAGCGTCACATGTGGAGGGGGAGTCAAAACAAGGCGACGATTGTGTGATGACCCTAAACCAGCTTTTGGTGGAAACGATTGCTCAGCTTTAGGACCTGACACAGAGAGTGCTCAGTGTAATACTCACGAATGCCCTGGTAAGTGTTGATCTCCAGATATCAATTTGACTATTGGATGTTTTTCTATGTTAGGCCTCTACTTTACACACATTATGATTTTGGGAACATCAAAGAATTTCTGTTTTCTCTCAGTTGACGGAGGCTATAGTCCTTGGGGAAAATACAGCGCCTGCAGTGTTTCATGCGGCGGAGGAATAAAAACTAGAAAAAGAACATGCAACCGTCCAAAGCCAGAGCATGGAGGAGATGACTGTTCAGATTTAGGCCCAGCTACTGAAAGTGCCCAATGTAACACTCATGAATGTCCGAGTAAGCAATAATTATGATTTCGTTTACAATGTGAAAAGTAAGGCTGTTTATTCATGGTTGTATTTTGATAATTTTCAATTAATAACAATGTTAACATATTTAAGATACGAAACAAACTCTCTTTAGTTGACGGAGGCTACGGGGAGTGGGGACAGTACAGTGATTGCAGCAAATCTTGTGGAGGAGGAACAAAAACTAGAGCGAGAAAATGTGACAATCCTGTGCCAGCATTTGGTGGAAAAGAATGTGAAAGCCTTGGTCCTGCCACAGAAAGTACTCAATGTAACACGCACGAATGTCCTGGTAAGCCCTTTCTTCTGCAAATGACAAACAGCTTTTTTGCGGGATTTAATCATGAAAGACGTTTCCTCTTTTAGAATATTCATATCAGGTTTGCAGCACTTATTCCGTTTTAAAAATGATTTTCACATTAATTCATATCTTTAAGTAGATACTGGTTGGTGTCTTTTAAGAAGTGTATGGCAGTTGATATGCGTGTTGAAATGTTTGTACTTGAGTAAACAAAACCTTCCTTTATAAAATTTGATGTTTAGTTGATGGTGGATACGGGCCTTGGGGAGAGTATGATAGCTGCAGTGCCTTGTGCGGAGGAGGAGAAAAAACGCGACGAAGACATTGCGATGACCCTAAGCCAGCATTTGGTGGAAGTGATTGCTCAGCTTTAGGACCAGACACGGAGAGTGCTCAGTGTAACACTCACGAATGCCCCGGTAAACGATATTTTCAAAGAATTCAATTTTTACCTTTTGTCATTGATCAGTAATTTACAACAACGATTAAGATTCTAAAAACATTCAAATTCAAAATACCTTTTTACAGTTGACGGAGGCTATAGTCCTTGGGAAAAATACAGCGCCTGCAGTGTTTCATGCGGCGGAGGAATAAAAACTAGAAAAAGAACATGCAACCGTCCAAAGCCAGAGCATGGAGGAGATGACTGTTCAGATTTAGGCCCAGCTACTGAAAGTGCCCAATGTAACACTCATGAATGTCCGAGTAAGCAATAATTATGATTTCGTTTACAATGTGAAAAGTAAGGCTGTTTATTCATTGTTGTCTTTTGTTAATTTTCAATTAATAACAATGTTAACATATTTAAGATACGAAACAAACTCTCTTTAGTTGACGGAAGCTACGGGGAGTGGGGACAGTACAGTGACTGCAGCAAATCTTGCGGAGGAGGAACGAAAAATAGAGCGAGAAAGTGTGACAATCCTGTTCCAGCATTTGGTGGGAAGGACTGTGAAAGCCTTGGTGCTGCCAAAGAAAGCGCTGAATGTAACATGCATGAGTGTCCGAGTAAGATATATTTTTTATTTTTGTCAATTGAGCCAGCAGTGCTCTATTATTTTTTACCTTAAGAATTCGCCTGTATATTCAATAGCAGTCTACAAAAGAGTACTTGGTATAGCATTGAGAAGGAGGTTCATTTCAATGCCATTGTATGTTCATTCTACAGGGAGCTAATATAGAACTTAACATAAATCGGTTATATAATGAACAAGCCATTATTCATAGAAGAGGGTTTAGGTGCAAGTTCGTCTCCTTATCAGGTCAAGTAATTACTATAGTTCAAGGCCTGTAACTCTGTTATGTTGTGCTTGTTAAAACTGTTATTTTTCGTGACTTCAACTGTGCAGAAAATCGCAGAAAAAGCCAAACGAATAGAGTCCTTAGATAACGACACATCTAACGTAGATAAAAGGATAGCTGAAAGATGTATAATTTCTGGAAAATTTATAAAATCATTATTTTTTATATGTCTAGCAAATTTAAAACCAGTGTCAGGCGCCCTAATTATAGAGTTTGAATTAATCTAAAAAAATTGAAAGCTTTGTTTAAAGTTCAAGTTATTCTTTACGTGGAAAAAATATGGAAAACGAAATGGTTTGTTATGTTGAGAACAAGCCAATTATAATGTAGCCATCAATTTTTCAGAGAATTTGAAAATGGAACATTTTCAAAGAAAGGATAAAATATTGGCATGTTGTCTAGATAAATAAGCATTTCATTGCGAATGATTTTACAGAAAGCTTGTTGCGAAAAAGGAGAAAGACTGTGCATTCCGAACTGCATGAGCAACGCTGTCTGCAATTAGAACTACTTTTCCACAAATAGATTTACTGAATCAGTTTATGACCATACCAGAAGTCCCAACTTCTAAAACTTGGGTATTTCTTGTGAGAAAGCACGTGTCAAGAAAACTTTTTTAAGTAAATACTGGCTTGCTACCGAAGTTTGTAAAATCGGTAAAGGTTTATGAAAGAATGTAAAACCTGCGATAAAATTTGTCTCCATTTTATCTTACTCGTGGTGGTTGAAGCAGGAGAGGACCCGTTCGTGTCGTGGGCTAGCTTTCATGATTTCAAGTTCTATGGAGTGCTACAAGATACTCGGAATATTAATCAAGTACCGTGCCATTTGAAATGTCAGAAATCCGTAGTTCTATGAATGCCAAGCGATTTACAGGAAAAGAAGAACTTTTGAACAGTTAAATAAATTTACTTAAAAAGCACTATCGAATCAGATGGCTGTCAGAAAAAGTTTTTTTCATCTGATTTGCATTGCATTCCAGATTCAAAACATTCTTTAGAATTATAAATTTTTCATCCCAAATTTAAGCTAAACTTACATAAATAATTGCTGATAGCATATAACAATTTCGTAGTTTCGAACAACTAGGAAGGTTCTTGTGAGCTTTTACAAAAAAAATGTCTGCAACAACATTTGTTGAGCCAGGAGTCCCAACAGGAGGAATGAAAATTGCTTTCTTTTCAAGAAAGATGTAGGCTTTATTGACACTACGCAGAAGAAACTGAAGTTTTCTAGAGTGTGTTCTAAACACGTATGTTGACGTTCTCGAAAAGAGGTGATTGACAAGAGCCAAATAGCGCGTCATTCAATGCTCAGGGTCAGATCAGCAAAAAAACGTTGATGTTCACAAAGCAATTGTAAAATTGACTTGGCCTGTTGACCGTACTGTAGAATTGACTTGGCCATGGCACTGTAGCTATACAGCCAATAGCAGACTCTGATTAACCATCTACTTCAGCTTTTGCTATCATACAGCTCTTTTTTCCTAATAGGACACGCCTATGTTTACAATTGAACACCATTTAACACTACGAACACCATTTAAGTTTGCCTACCTTTTTAGTCTGACAGTACATAAAGATGAAACAGTTTGCAGAAACATTACACTTTTCTAAACATTTTCTTTTTGGATTCAAGATAAAAAAAGAAATTGATCCTGCCAAGGGTTGGGATTTTTCTTCCTGTTCCTCTATGAATTTCGTAGCTGATTTTAACTTCTAACTAGAAGGCCCTAAAACTTTCAAGAAATTAGTCAAAATTTTCCCAATTTTGATTAATAATAGGCTCATATGATACCTCACTTTAAGATTAAGTGAGTTTTGTAATAGTTCATCTATTTCTGTAAGTAGATTTTCTACTTGATGTCATCCATCCTGATAATCTATGAGTTGAATTTATGAAATTTACTCTCTTTAGTTGATGGAGGCTATGGGGAATGGGGACAGTACGGTGACTGCAGCAAATCTTGTGGAGGAGGAACAAAAACTAGAGCGAGAAAATGTGACAATCCTGTGCCAGCATTTGGTGGAAAAGAATGTGAAAGCCTTGGTCCTTCCACAGAAAGCACTCAATGTAACACACATGAATGTCCTGGTAAGCCTACTTTTCTGCAAATGAGCAACTGCCTCTTGCTGGATTTTATTATGAAATAACTAACATCTCTCTGGTCATTGCTATTTAGTTTGAAGCACAAATTCTTTTTCTAGAAATGATTTTTTCATTAAATTTTATTCGAAAGTAGATATTGGTTAGTGCCTTCGAGAGCTGTATCAAAGTGGAAACGCGTGAATAAATATTTTGACCGTCTTGATAAAATTTGATCTTTAGTTGATGGTGGATACGGGCCGTGGGGAGAGTATGATAGCTGCAGTGCCTTGTGCGGAGGAGGAGAAAAAACGCGACGAAGACATTGCGATGACCCTAAACCAGCATTTGGTGGAAGTGATTGCTCAGCTTTAGGACCAGACACGGAGAGTGCTCAGTGTAACACTCACGAATGCCCCGGTAAACGATATTTTCAAAGAATTCAATTTTTACCTTTTGTCATTGATCAATAATTTACAACAACGATTAAGATTCTAAAAACATTCAAATTCAAAACACCTTTTTACAGTTGACGGAGGCTATAGTCCTTGGGAAAAATACAGCGCCTGCAGTGTTTCATGCGGCGGAGGAATAAAAACTAGAAAAAGAACATGCAACCGTCCAAAGCCAGAGCATGGAGGAGATGACTGTTCAGATTTAGGCCCAGCTACTGAAAGTGCCCAATGTAACACTCATGAATGTCCGAGTAAGCAATAATTATGATTTCGTTTACAATGTGAAAAGTAAGGCTGTTTATTCATGGTTGTATTTTGATAATTTTCAATTAATAACAATGTTAACATATTTAAGATACGAAACAAACTCTCTTTAGTTGACGGAGGCTACGGGGAGTGGGGACAGTACAGTGATTGCAGCAAATCTTGTGGAGGAGGAACAAAAACTAGAGCGAGAAAATGTGACAATCCTGTGCCAGCATTTGGTGGAAAAGAATGTGAAAGCCTTGGTCCTGCCACAGAAAGTACTCAATGTAACACGCACGAATGTCCTGGTAAGCCCTTTCTTCTGCAAATGAGAAACAGCTTTTTTGCGGGATTTAATCATGAAAGACGTTTTCTCTTTTAAAATATTTATATCAGGTTTGCAGCACTTATTCCGTTTTAAAAATGATTTTCACATTAATTCATATCTTTAAGTAGATACTGGTTGGTGTCTTTTAAGAAGTGTATGGCAGTTGATATGCGTGTTGAAATGTTTGTACTTGAGTAAACAAAACCTTCCTTTATAAAATTTGATGTTTAGTTGATGGTGGATACGGGCCTTGGGGAGAGTATGATAGCTGCAGTGCCTTGTGCGGAGGAGGAGAAAAAACGCGACGAAGACATTGCGATGACCCTAAGCCAGCATTTGGTGGAAGTGATTGCTCAGCTTTAGGACCAGACACGGAGAGTGCTCAGTGTAACACTCACGAATGCCCCGGTAAACGATATTTTCAAAGAATTCAATTTTTACCTTTTGTCATTGATCAGTAATTTACAACAACGATTAAGATTCTAAAAACATTCAAATTCAAAATACCTTTTTACAGTTGACGGAGGCTATAGTCCTTGGGAGAAATACAGCGCCTGCAGTGTTTCATGCGGCGGAGGAATAAAAACTAGAAAAAGAACATGCAACCGTCCAAAGCCAGAGCATGGAGGAGATGACTGTTCAGATTTAGGCCCAGCTACTGAAAGTGCCCAATGTAACACTCATGAATGTCCGAGTAAGCAATAATTATGATTTCGTTTACAATGTGAAAAGTAAGGCTGTTTATTCATTGTTGTCTTTTGTTAATTTTCAATTAATAACAATGTTAACATATTTAAGATACGAAACAAACTCTCTTTAGTTGACGGAAGCTACGGGGAGTGGGGACAGTACAGTGACTGCAGCAAATCTTGCGGAGGAGGAACGAAAAATAGAGCGAGAAAGTGTGACAATCCTGTTCCAGCATTTGGTGGGAAGGACTGTGAAAGCCTTGGTGCTGCCAAAGAAAGCGCTGAATGTAACATGCATGAGTGTCCGAGTAAGATATATTTTTGATTTTTGTCAATTGAACCAGCAGTGCTCTATTATTTTTTACCTTAAGAATTTGCCTGTATATTCAATAGCAGTCTACAAAAGAGTACTTGGTATAGCATTGAGAAGGAGGTTCATTTCAATGCCATTGTATATTCATTCTACAGGGAGGTGATATAGAACTTAACATAAATCGGTTATATAATGAACAAGCCATTATTCATAGAAGAGGGTTTAGATGCAAGTTCGTCTCCTTATCAGGTCAAGTAATTACTATAGTTCAAGGCCTGTAACTCTGTTATGTTGTGCTTGTTAAAACTGTTATTTTTCGTGACTTCAACTGTGCAGAAAATCGCAGAAAAAGCCAAACGAATAGAGTCCTTAGATAACGACACATCTAACGTAGATAAAAGGATAGCTGAAAGATGTATAATTTCTGGAAAATTTATAAAATCATTATTTTTTATATGTCTAGCAAATTTAAAACCAGTGTCAGGCGCCCTAATTATAGAGTTTGAATTAATCTAAAAAAATTGAAAGCTTTGTTTAAAGTTCAAGTTATTCTTTACGTGGAAAAAATATGGAAAACGAAATGGTTTGTTATGTTGAGAACAAGCCAATTATAATGTAGCCATCAATTTTTCAGAGAATTTGAAAATGGAACATTTTCAAAGAAAGGATAAAATATTGGCATGTTGTCTAGATAAATAAGCATTTCATTGCGAATGATTTTACAGAAAGCTTGTTGCGAAAAAGGAGAAAGACTGTGCATTCCGAACTGCATGAGCAACGCTGTCTGCAATTAGAACTACTTTTCCACAAATAGATTTACTGAATCAGTTTATGACCATACCAGAAGTCCCAACTTCTAAAACTTGGGTATTTCTTGTGAGAAAGCACGTGTCAAGAAAACTTTTTTAAGTAAATACTGGCTTGCTACCGAAGTTTGTAAAATCGGTAAAGGTTTATGAAAGAATGTAAAACCTGCGATAAAATTTGTCTCCATTTTATCTTACTCGTGGTGGTTGAAGCAGGAGAGGACCCGTTCGTGTCGTGGGCTAGCTTTCATGATTTCAAGTTCTATGGAGTGCTACAAGATACTCGGAATATTAATCAAGTACCGTGCCATTTGAAATGTCAGAAATCCGTAGTTCTATGAATGCCAAGCGATTTACAGGAAAAGAAGAACTTTTGAACAGTTAAATAAATTTACTTAAAAAGCACTATCGAATCAGATGGCTGTCAGAAAAAGTTTTTTTCATCTGATTTGCATTGCATTCCAGATTCAAAACATTCTTTAGAATTATAAATTTTTCATCCCAAATTTAAGCTAAACTTACATAAATAATTGCTGATAGCATATAACAATTTCGTAGTTTCGAACAACTAGGAAGGTTCTTGTGAGCTTTTACAAAAAAAATGTCTGCAACAACATTTGTTGAGCCAGGAGTCCCAACAGGAGGAATGAAAATTGCTTTCTTTTCAAGAAAGATGTAGGCTTTATTGACACTACGCAGAAGAAACTGAAGTTTTCTAGAGTGTGTTCTAAACACGTATGTTGACGTTCTCGAAAAGAGGTGATTGACAAGAGCCAAATAGCGCGTCATTCAATGCTCAGGGTCAGATCAGCAAAAAAACGTTGATGTTCACAAAGCAATTGTAAAATTGACTTGGCCTGTTGACCGTACTGTAGAATTGACTTGGCCATGGCACTGTAGCTATACAGCCAATAGCAGACTCTGATTAACCATCTACTTCAGCTTTTGCTATCATACAGCTCTTTTTTCCTAATAGGACACGCCTATGTTTACAATTGAACACCATTTAACACTACGAACACCATTTAAGTTTGCCTACCTTTTTAGTCTGACAGTACATAAAGATGAAACAGTTTGCAGAAACATTACACTTTTCTAAACATTTTCTTTTTGGATTCAAGATAAAAAAAGAAATTGATCCTGCCAAGGGTTGGGATTTTTCTTCCTGTTCCTCTATGAATTTCGTAGCTGATTTTAACTTCTAACTAGAAGGCCCTAAAACTTTCAAGAAATTAGTCAAAATTTTCCCAATTTTGATTAATGATAGGCTCATATGATGCCTCACTTTAAGATTAAGTGAGTTTCGTAATAGTTCATCTATTTCTGTAACTAGATTTTCTACTTGATGTCATCCATCCTGATAATCTATGAGTTGAATTTATGAAACTTACTCTCTTTAGTTGATGGAGGCTATGGGGAATGGGGACAGTACGGTGACTGCAGCAAATCTTGTGGAGGAGGAACAAAAACTAGAGCGAGAAAATGTGACAATCCTGTGCCAGCATTTGGTGGAAAAGAATGTGAAAGCCTTGGTCCTTCCACAGAAAGCACTCAATGTAACACACATGAATGTCCTGGTAAGCCTACTTTTCTGCAAATGAGCAACTGCCTCTTGCTGGATTTTATTATGAAATAACTAACATCTCTCTGGTCATTGCTATTTAGTTTGAAGCACAAATTCTTTTTCTAGAAATGATTTTTTCATTAAATTTTATTCGAAAGTAGATATTGGTTAGTGCCTTCGAGAGCTGTATCAAAGTGGAAACGCGTGAATAAATATTTTGACCGTCTTGATAAAATTTGATCTTTAGTTGATGGTGGATACGGGCCGTGGGGAGAGTATGATAGCTGCAGTGCCTTGTGCGGAGGAGGAGAAAAAACGCGACGAAGACATTGCGATGACCCTAAACCAGCATTTGGTGGAAGTGATTGCTCAGCTTTAGGACCAGACACGGAGAGTGCTCAGTGTAACACTCACGAATGCCCCGGTAAACGATATTTTCAAAGAATTCAATTTTTACCTTTTGTCATTGATCAATAATTTACAACAACGATTAAGATTCTAAAAACATTCAAATTCAAAACACCTTTTTACAGTTGACGGAGGCTATAGTCCTTGGGGAAAATACAGCGCCTGCAGTGTTTCATGCGGCGGAGGAATAAAAACTAGAAAAAGAACATGCAACCGCCCAAAGCCAGAGCATGGAGGAGATGACTGTTCAGATTTAGGCCCAGCTACTGAAAGTGCCCAATGTAACACTCATGAATGTCCGAGTAAGCAATATTTATGATTTCGTTTACAATGTGAAAAGTAAGGCTATTTATTCATGGTTGTATTTTGATAATTTTCAATTAATAACAATGTTAACATATTCAAGATACGAAACAAACTCTCTTTAGTTGACGGAGGCTACGGGGAGTGGGGACAGTACAGTGATTGCAGCAAATCTTGTGGAGGAGGAACAAAAACTAGAGCGAGAAAATGTGACAATCCTGTGCCAGCATTTGGTGGAAAAGAATGTGAAAGCCTTGGTCCTGCCACAGAAAGTACTCAATGTAACACGCACGAATGTCCTGGTAAGCCCTTTTTATCTGCAAATGACAAACAGCTTTTTTGCGGGATTTAAACATGAAAGATGTTTCCTCTTTTAGAATATTCATATCAGGTTTGCAGCACTTATTTCGTTTTAAAAATGATTTTCACATTAATTCATATCTTTAAGTAGATACTGGTTGGTGTCTTTTAAGAAGTGTATGGCAGTTGATATGCGCGTTGAAATGTTTGTACTTGAGTAAACAAAACCTTCCTTTATAAAATTTGATGTTTAGTTGATGGTGGATACGGGCCTTGGGGAGAGTATGATAGCTGCAGTGCCTTGTGCGGAGGAGGAGAAAAAACGCGACGAAGACATTGCGATGACCCTAAACCAGCATTTGGTGGAAGTGATTGCTCAGCTTTAGGACCAGACACGGAGAGTGCTCAGTGTAACACTCACGAATGCCCCGGTAAACGATATTTTCAAAGAATTCAATTTTTACCTTTTGTCATTGATCAATAATTTACAACAACGATTAAGATTCTAAAAACATTCAAATTCAAAATACCTTTTTACAGTTGACGGAGGCTATAGTCCTTGGGAAAAATACAACGCCTGCAGTGTTTCATGCGGCGGAGGAATAAAAACTAGAAAAAGAACATGCAACCGTCCAAAGCCAGAGCATGGAGGAGATGACTGTTCAGATTTAGGCCCAGCTACTGAAAGTGCCCAATGTAACACTCATGAATGTCCGAGTAAGCAATATTTATGATTTCGTTTACAATGTGAAAAGTAAGGCTGTTTATTCATTATTGTCTTTGATAATTTTCCATTAATAACAATGTTAACATACTTAAGATACGAAACAAACTCTCTTTAGTTGACGGAGGCTACGGGGAGTGGGGACAGTACAGTGATTGCAGCAAATCTTGCGGAGGAGGAACGAAAAATAGAGCGAGAAAGTGTGACAATCCTGTTCCAGCATTTGGTGGGAAGGACTGTGAAAGCCTTGGTGCTGCCAAAGATAGCGCTCAATGTAACATGCATGAATGTCCTGGTAAAAAACGTTTCTCAATCATATGAATAGAAAAGCATAGCTCTGCGATTCTTGTTACGTTCTCGAGTATTTTCGTACTTTTTTCCAATTTCTTTGCTATTATTTTGCAACAGATTGAAAATACAAAAAGTACTCTTTCTAGTTGATGGAGGCTATAGTGAATGGGGACAGTACAGTGAATGCAGCAAATCCTGTGGAGGAGGAATTAAAACTAGAGCAAGAAACTGTGACAATCCAGCTCCAGCATTTGGTGGAAAAGACTGTGACAGCCTTGGTCCAGCCACAGAAAGTACTCAATGTAACACACATGAATGTCAAGGTATGTATGGATAAACTTATTCTTAAGCTCTGAAAATTGAAAATTACTCTTGTGTTTCATTAATTTTGACGTGTTGTCGCCAAAATTTGTTATAGCTATTGCAGTTCGCTCCAAATGGCTTGACCTTAAATTTATGTTAGAAGTTTTGTTGGCTTTTGAAATCGTCTATGCTGCTGATATCTCTTTGCAATAGTTGACGGTGGCTACGGGCCGTGGACAGAATTTTCAACTTGCAGCAAATCATGTGGAGGAGGCACGCAGACAAGAACAAGAGCCTGTGACAGTCCTGTTTCAGCTTTTGGAGGCAAAGATTGTTCAGGTTTGGGCAAGGATACAGAGACTTCTAGTTGCAATTCACAAGAATGCTCTGGTAAGATCGGTTATGTATGCTTCGAGCACATAATGCTATGTATGTTCCGAATGCTCTGGTATGATTGGTTATGTATGCATAATATACAAGAAAGATAAACACAAAAACAAATGCTAACACAGAATTTTCTAATTTGAACATGAATATACTCCATTGACGATCTCTGCACTTTCATTTTTCAAAAGTGGCTCTATTTTTTCCTAAAAAAAGCAATGATGTTTTGTTTTGTAGATTCAAAATACGTATTTGGAAAACAAGAACAAATTAGATATTTTTTCTTTAAGTTTCAGGGAACTTGGCATTTTTGATTCAAATAGTTTTAATGCTTCATTTTTGCATTTTTCAATTAGTTTGTAGATGTTTGTTTAATTTTTTATATTATATGCAGTTGATGGAGGTTATGGAAAGTGGGAAGAATACAGTTCTTGCAGTAAATCATGCGGAGGAGGAATCAAAACAAAGCAACGTCTGTGCAACAATCCCACTCCTGCTAATGGCGGTAAAGACTGTAGCCATCTAGGCCCATCAACTGACACCATTACATGTAACACTCATGAATGCCGAAGTAAGTTACCAGTCCGGGTCCACTTACTTAAGATTCCTAGAGCCGTGCCTAAACAAGAAATTGACACGAATTGACAATCTGGCCATTTCTGAAAACGAACTCCATTATAGAATTCAGGCGTTGAGAAAATGTTTTACAAAGGATGAGAGAAATTACTGCTCTCAAGTAAACTCTTTAATCCAATAGTTACATGTCAAGCCATGAATTCTGGAAATCTATCGTTATAGAAATGGTTTTGCTATCAAGAACCGTAGAAATAGCATTTGAGCAAAGCTTTTATTAATCAAGAGCATGAGCGTGATTATCAAGCTTAGACCAAGGATTCCAAAAACCAAGAATAAGCAGAGTTCAAGTCGCTCTATATACGCTCTATATCCGACCAAATATACATTTATTACATTGTTTATTCTTTACTGAGGTTTCAAGTTGCTCAAGTTGACACTTTATATCTATTTTAATCAATTGCTTTTGTTGTCTAAGGTAGCAATGTTTTGAGCAAAACACATCTCATACAATTTACAGAACTGCTTATCTATTATCAATAAATGATTGACACCTTTATTTTTCAGTCTACCCTTATTTTACTGTTTATATTGAATTGTTTAAACAATAAGAACATTTTTCATCAAAGGCTTGCAAAGTTAATAGATAAATTTTTTATGCACTAAGTCGTAAATGTTTAGTCGCAGTTCAAAGAATGTTTTTCTAAGATACGAAGGTTGACTAAGGCATTTTATACGCTTAAAAGCTATTATCAATGATTAAAAATATTTGACGTTGGCCAACGTAATAATGATGCCAACGTGATAACGAAACTCGTCCATAAATTCAAACAAGATAATCTTTTAATTTTTACAATTCAATTACAATGTTTTCTTTCTTGTTAGCTTGCAGTGATTTCAGGTTATGCAGCTACTTCAAACGATTCTGCAACAACAGACTAAGCCATCGGTTCTTAAGATACAAATGTCCCATTACTTGCGGCTATTGTAAAGGTAAGTCTCTAGGTTCATCCAAACATTTCTTTCAAATTCCAAAAAGGTTTATCAAAATATCACTTCTAGCTTATGCTCCCTTGTTATAAAATATCTGTAAACATAAGCATTTTCGCTTCAAATGTTTCGCGAGTTTCCTTCTTTTGAATCAAGAAAATTAACCAAAACTAGTATTTTAATAAGCTGTCTTTGCATTGATACCTTATTTTCACAGATAATTATGGTGTTTTTTTTCAGTTAATGGCGACTACGGACCTTGGACAACATTTACAACCTGTAGCAAGTCGTGTGGTGGAGGCACAAAAGCCAGAACACGGCTCTGTAATAACCCTCCTCCTATGTATGGTGGAGAGAATTGCGAAAAGCATGGACCTGAAAAGCAGACTGCTCCATGTAATTTACATGAATGTCCAGGTAGAGACGATTTTTCTAAGAAAGCAAATTTGAGCAAGAAACATCCCATCTTTTTCAATAAAGCTTGAGTAAAAATGGCATTCTGTAGGATGGTATTGTGTTTAAAATAATTGGGCTCGAATGCAAAGATATTCTTTTTTTCAGAAAAAAAGTTACTGGCATTATTCCAAACACATTCTCATGTGTCAAATTTAAAACAAATCGTCATTAAAGGAACAAATAGTTTTGCTGTAATAATAGATAAGATTTTGAAACTTTTTGCAGCTGTAAAAAGGAAGCGTTTATGATGACGTTTTCGCATGTAAGAGCTTCTGAACTTTTACAAATTCACGACAAGTACGAAAAAATGCAACTAAACTGTCAATACTTAATTTCAAGTGATACCTTTTGGCTTTGCTCAGTTAGCTTAATATTTGATTATTACTTCAACTAGTGGATGGCGGCTACGGACCCTGGGAACCGTACAGCGCATGCACAAGGTCCTGTGGAGGAGGAACAAAGTCAAGGAACCGCACATGTAACAAGCCTCCACCATCCATAGGCGGAAAAGACTGCTCAAGGCTGGGACCAGCCATGGAAATTGTCAGCTGTAATACACAGGACTGTCAGGGTGATCGTTACACTGTTAGCACAAATATATGTAAATCGAAGTATACTGTTTTCCAGACACATAACAGGGGAGATTTCGCATATCTAGATCGACATCGACTTACTTGCGAAGAAAAGGGGGTGTTGTCAATGTTTCACTTACAACGAATGATGGAAGAAATGCGTTTCCAGTACAAATGCTGTGAAGTAATGAAATCTTCCTGTAGCCTAAAGTTCAAAACAACTTCTTTCGAAAAAGCCAGTCAGGGGAAACTGTACGACTTTACTAAGCATTCAGTTGATTGCGGATTAAACGGATTTATCAAAGATTTGAAACTAGAGACAAATAGCGGACTAGATCAAGTACGATATCGTTATCAGTGCTGCAATGTCAAGGACAAGTCAGTTAACGGCTCATGCTATACGGATAATACATCTTATACTGACAGAGGTAATGGAAAGGTGTTTTATTTTGATCGTCAGTCTGTAATTTGTAAACCCGAGTACGGACTTTCATTTTTTCATTTAGAAAAGAACAAGGACAATACCAAAATACGATACCAATATCGCTGTTGCACATTGAACAATTGAAACTCTTTCTTGTAATTCATGTATTGTATCAAAATGTAGTTACGCTTGTACTAAAGACTAAATCTTCTTTATCTGTAATTTAGTTTGTTTTGTAATCTACGTTTTTTTTGCTTAATAAGAAGAGCAATACCGAAAATTTTAGCGTTTTACCTCAGCAGCGTTTGACATACTGGCATAAGCATGAATTGAGCAAACTGTAGAAGGGCAGTTGCTCTAAATACCTTGGAAGAGACACTTGTAATTTGTAATTTGTATGTAGTATGTCGTACAAAAGCAGGGCAGGTTCTATTTCCATGGGTAATCACAAGTGTTCTTTATCCTCGTCCAACCAACTGATGCGACGGGCAGAAGAAATGTTGCATCGTGAATGCAAAAGCCTCTTTGTTATTGCAAAAAGGTGCCAACGAAATCCTATCGGTCTTAAAACAGCACAGCCATGTATGCAACGGTATGACACGGAAGAACAAAAGTCATCAAATGCAGTTTAGAAATCATTGCAGATGTTTCTATGAACTGATAAAATGGCAAGGAGAAAAGCTAAGTAACCCTTCTCAGATGCATGACTTATCGTTAATTAAAGGTTAAACGCTAAAAGTTCGAATTAAGGTAGCCTTATCAGCTTATTGCTCATGGAAGAAGTCATAATTTTGATTAAACGCCAAAGATTGCGGACGAATAAACTTGTGCCAAAAAGGAGTTCGTTTTCACCTTGGGACTTCTTGGTAACATTCTCAATAGGCAAGTGGCACTGATTTGTCAACCTTAACATACATGTGCTCGCGTTTCTGATTGGCCTTTTTCAATCCACAACTGGGTATATATATTGCCTAGCGATCTATGTTCTGACGTTATAAACTCTGAAGAGTGTCAGACGAAAAGCTTTAGTTTACTCAAACGTTTGCTTTTTTCAAAGCCATATCAGATTAAATACGAAGGTATCTTGTCCGGCTAAAACATTAATTTATTCATGGAAACTACATGTGGACGAAATAGAGCGAGATGAAGAAAATTTACAAAAAACAAAGATATTAATGTTAACTATGACGAAAGCATGACAGATGAAGATGTAATAATCGCTGAAGACGATAAGGGTGTTTCATGATTGCTAAGTTAATTTATTTGACAAGATATGATACTGATTCAGTCAGTTGCTAGCTTCTACAACAGGGCTCCCTTAATATGCTAAATCTTTGCGACCAAGACGTTCTATTTTAAAATAGTAACAATTTTTGCATCACCAAAAACTTCGGACGTTTTTTTAATGCTTGAGCTCCTGACCAACTTCTTTTTCTAAACCAGTTCATTTCTTGAGAAATGCCTATCTGCTGGTATTTTTTGTAAAAGTGTTTCAATAAGAAGTTTCTTTTTCCAAACTGTTTTCAGCGTTCTTTGGAGCTTTACTCTCCAACCAAAAGAAAAGCAGATTCTAGTAGGAATGCAGTTTGTAAAATTGACAGTTGGCTTTGGCAGTTTGCTTGGTTTGACTTACCTTTGTTTTTACTGCCAAATTCTTTAATAATAATTAAGGGCCGTTGGAAGTGGAGAGGGGTTAGGGGGCTCCAGCCCCCAATAATTGTCAAACTGTTGTATGTTTCCTTTATAACAGACCCAGAGGAGGGGGGGTACTCACTACTTTTCTATATGGGGGGTCCATGTCAGCAACTTTTTATTAACCCCTAAATAATGAGTTAAAGTTTTGAAAAACCCCAAATATTGAGTCTCCAAATTTTGAGACCCTAAATATTATTACAAATTTTGAACTACCACTTTGTAAAATATTCTTGAATATCACAAAATTTTCAATCCCTTTACAATTTCCTTAATACCCCAAACAATAAACAACTAAAAGAAATATTTCAAGATTTAAAATCCATTACTTTGAGTTTAGGGACCTATGATTAAGCTCAGCAAAAGGAAGAAGACAGAAGAGGTTTGACTGTAAACCCATAAAATTGAAACAATGCCTCTCATAGTTCTGATAAAATTATCTGTTTCAAAGGGATGTTCAATATCTTTTTTGAAGTATCTCAAACAAATTTTCCCAGTAGGCTTTGTACTTTCATACACACCTATCTATACCTCAATAATTTTGCTTTCAAGAAAACAGAACAAAAACAACAAAACATCTGTTTGACTTTTGAAATAGATTGCCTTTTAAAACAGATCTTACTTCAACTGAGAAAAGTTTGTGCATAAATTAGCAAAAAACATTGCAACATTTTTGGTGGCTCCATAACGCCAGAGGCTTCATGCACAGGTCCAAGTGTGCCAGCATTTTAATGAAAATGGGGCATTTCATCATTTTCCGAATCAGGTTTTGAAAATTCTAGAATTATTATAGGCCTGCAGGTTTCAGATTGGCGGTCTCTGTTGGCAGTTTGTACTGTATTTAGAGATAGCCCGCCTAATTTATGGGCACTGTCATAAAAGTGTGATAAAATGCCTACCTCACTGGCACTATACGAAAAGGGTCTTTCTACTTGGCCTGTTGTCGCCAAAACATCGCGTTTAACCACCATATGGTTTCACATTCCCAGACAGGTTTTTCCCACAGTCGTGCTTCCAAGTTTTCAACTTCAACACGCGCCAAAACTTCAAAATTTCATACAGAATCCCGTTATCAGAAAGAGGTTATTACAAAAAGAAAATAAAGGCAACTACGACATGGACACAGGCAAACAACATAAAAACTACGAAAAAAATAAAGTTAGTTGTTGATGGAAAGACACGTAAAATATGCGTAGAATGCCACAAAGTTTTCAAGTCAATCGCACATATCATTGGTGGGCCAAGCCACGTTACTTGTACCGATAGCCATGATAAAGAGATCACTTGCCTGGCAGAGAAGAAGAGCCTTCCAGTGCAATTTTTGAAGATAATGTTTCAAAGTTTATTGCTTTTTACACTTTGAAAAAAACGTCAATAAGTTCTAGAGAAAAGGTATCAGCGCTGCAAAATTTGGAGTGTGAAACAGGCTTTGAAACTACTCCCCAGATGAACAAGAAATAAGGCAAAACTAGATAATTGCACCAAAAATTACAGCCAGAATTCAATAAGTTCTAAAGATACACTGATCGCTTCAGACTCGTCAACTACCTTTGCAGAGGAGCAACATTCCAACAGTCACATTGGCAATACATCTCTGGATAATCGCGACCTCCAGCAGGACTCATTCAATGATGTATCAGACAGGAAGGAAGTTTCACCTTCTGAAGATAGCATATTTATCAAAACATAAAAGAAATCTTCATGTTCCTCAATTGAGACAAGAACACTAAAGGATATATGGAATGGAATGTTTATTCTCTGTTGTAACCAGTGGTAAAGAAAGAGAAGTCATCCACTGCCCCATTTGTGTTTCTGCAGTTAGTAGCATCCCAGAATGTGTGAAAACTCATTTGCGAACATCACCCACCCATAGAGCTATTGTTTATGCAATTTTAGGCCATGATATGCCATGTGCTGCTGCCGTCGATCAAGTAAAATTATATTTTGCAATGGCAAAGCGTTTTATAGAAACAGTTGCATGTGATGAATTAGAAGTTGTTGAAGAGGGAGCCGAAAGACTGTAAAAAGAGTGCAAAATGATTACTGAAAAAGGTCCTTTTGGTGAGGTTGCAGTAAACCTCAATCACTGCATAAAAAAGGAGTGCTTTGCAATAAGGAAGGAATAATTAACATAATTACAACCATATCATAAAGCCTGTCAAAAAAATTGAAAGGTCATCGATACCAGTCCAAGGATAACTCTACATACACAGATTTATTTGAATCAGCATTGATGATTGGGGGGCCTCGAATCTGTAGCTTATTAGCTGATAATCTTGATGGCCTACATGTTGACACAATTAAATCATGGACAGAAAAGAACTCATTTGACTATGATCTTTCTAACCCTGCAAAGAATTTGAATTTCATTGCCTGCCTTTACAGAAATTGCAAAGAACTGTTAGGTGAATCCAGAAGTATACCATGTTTAAAAGCGGAAGGCGAGACAGGCATAATTGGAAAGCCAACATATGATGAAAAAACAGACCGTGTGCTTGGTTATTGTGGACCAAATGGTCATATTCATAATCATAAAAAGTTAGACAATCGACTGGATTTTGTGACTAGAGATCTAAGAATAGGAAGATATCCTGTACACAGAAATTATCTTCGACCTGTCCTTGACACATTCTCAAAACACGAACATAGTTTAAAAGATTCAGATGTGAACAAGAAAGATCGTCAAAATTGGGCAACTGCTCAAAGAACCTGTTCCCCGTCTGTACGAAAGTTTTTGAAAAAAATTGTTACAGGGGATAACGAGAAAAGCATCTATGACCCATCAGTGCAAGGCACTCATATAAATTTACACACCATATGGTACAACTATAGTCGGGGACAACTTTTATTTCATCTTTACGTTCACTTTTTATAGCCTTAGTATTATTAAATATTGTAAATTAGGTTTGATTGGTAAATTTCTTTTGTTACTAGTATTTTAACATAGTCATTAGCTCTTATTCTATTCTTTTAAACAGGTCAGGTTGAAAAACATATTTATGAACCTTTAACCTGTTTAAATATTATAAAAAGAAAAAAAATGAAATGAAAAATGAAAATCTTTATTGGCTTGAAAGCAGATTTGAAGGAAAGAGTTTTAAATGCAGCCCTAGTTGTGACGTTTTTGGGTATCTGGCGAAATTATGTAATATTGCATCCAAATCTTAATTTGAAACAGAATTTTATCACGCGAGAAACATTTCAAGATATTGTCCTGTCATGCCACTTTGCAGTTATGATGATTAGCATCTTTAGTGAACAATATTCATGTTTAGAATGTCATCTGCACCTTACTGGGATAGACGCTGTTGAAGTTTGCTTCAGCCAAAATGGGTCCTCTGTAATAAACAAACATACATACACAATTATGGAGATGGTAAGGAATTTGAATTCCATGAATCGACTTAGTCAAATTGAATCATCAAATCAAAATATTAGATTGCGAAAAGCACATTGCAAGCAAGATAATATTTGGGTGAAACAATAGAACGAAGAGGAAAGAGAACAACTCAAAACAGGAATATAAATGAAGCTGAGAGAATATCCAAGTAAAGCTGAGTTATTAGAAAGATGAAGAGCTGGCTATGAACTGGGAAGAAAGCTAGCAAAAGAGGTTGATTCACACAAAAATCTGTCGGCCTGTAACAATGATGCATTTTTTACTAAACCTTTCAGGCTCAAACCCTTTACATTAGGGTTTGACGAGATGTGCAGTGAAGACGAATTAGGGTTTAGTGAAAACATTACAATGGATAACTTGATCGGATATGATATGGAGAACGGAACTGTAACAACTGAAGAGAGTAATGATACAGATGCATCCAGGATCATTGATAATGCTTTGATCAATGAATGTCGGAACACTGTGCAGACTCAGCTTTCAGAAGAACTAGATGGAGGAGCACAAACACGAAAATATCAGCCTAAAATATAGGTACCAGAATTTAAAGTGTATGAGTATAAGACACCAGAAATTTTAGAGCTAGCAGCGCATGGGAAAATATCTGCTAACAGGTTAACAAGGGTAAGAGAAGTTGCCTCTGGTAATGACAAGACTGATATAACACTGACCGACAACTACTCAATCGGACTTTTAAATTTCATTGCAATCAAAGATGATAAAGGTAATGAATTTTTGATCGGAAAAGTCATTAGAATTTTGAGAATGCATGAGACAAATAGCGGGTGATCAAAGAAAATAGATTATGTGAGGCTAGTGAATATTAAGGAGCCTCTTCCTGAAATAATGTTCAAAGTTAACGTTTTGCAAACAGAAAACAGGGGTTATCAATATTCAAATGAAATTTTGAAGCGCCAATACACAATGTTATGTTTTGTGTAGAAATGAACATGGAGCAAGATAGTGGTCACTACCCACTGAGTGCGTTACTTTATCATTAGAAAGCCATTTCAACAGATTACGTGGAATATAAGACATTGATGACGATGGAAGGAGAATTCACATCTCAATAAGCTCCAGATGACGAGTTGGACGTAATGTAACACACACAAACACTAGTTTTTGATATTACTAATCCAAGGGACCTAGGACCAGGGACGTAGGAACCAGGGGCCAGAGAGGCCTTGCCCCTCACATTTTTACGAACTATGCAAATGTGCCCCTTCCAGATGGAAAAAGTCTCCTTTTTAATTAGGCACTAGTCAAAAAATATTCTGATTTTTCAGTATTTCGAAGGAACCTTGGACATTTTTTACTTCTAGCAAACTGTTATAAAAAATTAGAGTTGTGGAGATACCAGCGAATAATTTTAATATACGATGCCAAACTGATCTGGATACCTTCCGCATTTTAAAGGCTTTGACTGTTTCTGGTCGTGCCCATGTGCCCCTTTTCGATCTTGCCCTCTCACTTATTAGATGCTTGTCACGTATACTTAATGATTATGTTCGGTTCTTATTCTTGTGCCGCTTACTCTTAGGTTCGTAATAAACGGGGGTCTTAAGAAACGGGTGGGGGTTCGGAAATATTTCTAAGATCAAATAAACAGGGGTCCTAATAACCAAGGAAAAGAAAGGGAAGAAGTTAAAAAAATCCTTTCAGTCCTTGAAATTTAATAAGCAAGAGGGGGTCGTGATAAGCTTGGGGGATTGAAAAAACTGAAATTTGATAAGTGCCACCCCCGTTTATTCGGAATCTAAGAGTAATAGCTGACTTACAATTGAGTGGTTTTAATGTAATTAGATAACTATCGCAGTAATGAAGAGCTGTTCGAATCATTTAATTGTAGGCAATCTCTGAATATGATTTTGCGATAAGGTTGTCATTCTAACATTTGGTTTTCTTTTACAACTTCGTTTTCACTTCTCAGGCCCCAAATATTGATTTTTTCTTAAGGTGTAATTCTCAGACCCCAAATATTGAATATTTCTTAAGCTGTAATTTACAGACCCTAAATATATTTTTTCTCTGAAGTCTCAGGCCCCAAATATTGACTTGGACCTGCCATATATAAAAGAAGTGAGTACCCCCCCCCCCCATGGAACAGTGGGCAGCCCCCTACTAAAATCTAGCTTGATGTGCTAGTTAAAGAAATAGTTAACGAAGGTTTTCGAAGAAATTATAACGAAGAGAAAAGTAAAAAGTGTGACCGAAAACCAGTTTCAAATGTCAAATTTTTATCGATTACAAAATAAGTTAACCAACCTTTGTCTACAAAACTAATTGCAGAGCCGGAAAAATGGTGTTGGGTGCCGGGGGACCGGAAAGCCACTTTCCTTCAGAGCAAAATAAAATTTTCAGGCAAAAGCAGAAAGAAATTTCGTGTACCATTCTGTAATTTATTGTGCTTAAAAGTTCTTTGCCCATAGTTTTTAATTTGATTGAGCAAACTGAATCATTCTTCAAGTTCTTTAACATCTTTAAAAATTTGATGGCCAGTTACAAACAACTGTACAATCTTTGCGAAGTTTTTTCTTCTAGGAATTTCTAAAGAAACTGATTTTGAATAACTTGTTCCAAATGCCATATGACAAGGTTTCGTTATTTCTATGGCCTAAAACCCTCAAAAACGTTTCAGAAAGAGAGAATATCTTTCTAAAATCACTCAGAAAGCTCAGAAAGAGAGAACCACTAGATATTACAGTAAAAAGTATAGTATACAACAAATAGGTCTATTATAAACTGTTTTAGGCGAGGAAGGGTCCATATTGAAGAGCTGAATCCATGTTTTTCGCTGTTCAAAAAGGTCGCCCGAAAATAGTTTTGAGAACTTGAGAAACAAAGAATTGGCAGATTTTTCTTTGAAAGTACCGTACCGTGAAGTACCGTGAAGAAAGCATCAGAGTCTGATTTTATTGATGATCCTGTACTGCCAAAAAAGAGCAAATGCAAATCTTGAAACATTTGTAGTAGAGGGAGAATTAAGCAAGCTCAAATAATACTATTCTTCCTTGTCTTAACCCTAAAATCGAAGTATTCATTGTTAAAATCTAGCCAAAGTGTTAAATTCTATTGAAATTCGTATTGACGAGCCCAGTCTGAAAATTTTTGGTTTTTATTAGAAGGCAATTTATTCCTTAAAACTTTTGCAATGAGATTCTACAAAATAATTCCCAAACTTTACAAAATTGCTTAATCTTTCATTTCTAGTCGATGAAGTTTTTCTGTTGATATTTCTATTTTCATGTTTTTTATTGCTAAACTCTGTTTTCTTCATTTCTCATCATCATCTTATTTTCATTTCATGCAAAAAATTATTTTACTCGCTCCAATATAAAGGTTATTATAAAACTTGACAAGACTTCTCCTATTTCATTTCAATATTAAAATACATAAAATTTTGGGACATAGTGGGCTTGAAGGCTTGAAAAACTACCTAGAACTATTCTTGATCAAAACTATTAGAGAGCCATTGTAGTTTCTGGCCATCTTTTGAATACCATGCTTCTAAAATTTATCATGCTGTCAATCCAGGTGACTTTTTCTAGTACTTTCCATAGTTTACCACTTTGGCCCCTGTACTGTGAAACACGTTTCACCGGCCCTGAATTCACACTTCAAAATCGCTACATAACTTAAATGCTAGAATTTATTAACAGAAAGATGCAGCTACTTTTATACCGAAAAAGACTTTTAACTAGCTAGTGTGTGAAATTTAAAATGTTCAAGCTGCTTGCAAAATATCGCAATAAATGTGACTGTTGCTTAGAAGTATGTTGCAGACTTTTGTAGGTTTTTCATGTGCTCTTTACTACTTAAAACCTATTTTTAGTTAAGGTTTAGTGCATCTATTTTACAAAATCTTGATATGCTACTAAATAAACCAGGGTCTTTTCCCTCAGCTTAAATGCTTCATGTGTTGAACAAGGACTTCTTTAGAGATGCAGATGAGCCAATCCCAACTGAAACCATTGCACCTGCAAAAAATACGGTTTCGTGATTGCGGCTTCGATTACAAAACTTGAAAGATCCTTGGTTCTACAGTGCAGAAAGAACGTTCAATGTGGTTTGAAAACAGAGATAAGATTAAGTATCAGTAAGGTTTGTTTTATTTATAAAGTCTGGTTTCAGGCTTCACTCATTTAGGATCTCCTTCAAAAAACAACTAAATAGACCAAGAAACATAGTTGGAAAAAAAATTTAATCAACTTGAGATGTAGTTTCAGACAATATTTAGTCATACAGAAAGGCATCAGATTTCAAATAACCGAGATCAGTAGCTGGACGTTTATAAAATCAGTAGCTTGATTAAAAGAATTATAGGAAAATCCAAAGTAAAAATACGAAGAATTTGACAAATCAGCTCTGCGAATGGCACGTAAAAGATTGAAACCTATTCTTTCGATTTTCAACAGTATAGAAAATCTTGATCAATGCAGAAACATTGCCGAACATGCATGCCCACTTTCCTTGAATTTGAGTTCACACTTTTAGTCTCATCGATTCTCCTCTACTTCCTTACAGGAATAAGAAATGTGCTTACCTGGTGTGCCAGCACTGGATCTATCCGAAGCAGGAGGCCCATCTCTCATCGGGGTTACAACACGAGGTTCTTCAGGAGAAGGGCTAGTTGCAACGGGGTTTTCAAAAGAGCTCTTGAATTCGTTTGGACTGCTCAAGAACCTCTGGTTATCAGTGCCCATTGACTCTGGAGATGGATCCCGCTCCTGCAGCTTTATGTTATCAGCAAAGAGTATGTTTGATTTTGCAAATTGATCTGTTTTTTGGTTATTTTGTCTGTTCTTCATGTAGCACCCTATTAAGATGAACACAGCCACAACCAGCACAATAGATGAAACTACAGCTACAATGATAATAGTTTTACTGGAAGTTTCCTGCTTGCTACTGGGAGTTGGTGCTTGCGTGACGGCAGGGCTTGTAAATTTGAGGCTTGCACCCTCTGCTACTAAACTTTTCCCGTCAAAAACCAAGTTGAGTGTTCCATTATTTGCCATTGAAACCAATAAACTCTTGACTTCGTTTATATTGCCTTCACTGTTATGGTAAGTATTGTTAAGAAGAGTAAACGTGACAATTATGCTTCCGGCTCTTACTTCCAAGTTGGCAATACGCATCTTAGATATCTTCAGTTTCATGGACAGCATATCGACGATTGCTTTCTTCAGATCATCAACTTTGTTACTGAAAGCTTCGAAATCCACAGGGAATTTGAATGATACCTTGAATAAACATATGTAGCATTGGCATCAAAACTCAAAACTACTTATACACCCATCGAGGAGAAGATGTTGCTGAACATTTTTAATCAAAATAACAGAATGTTAAAAGAAATTAATGAGAAGTTTAAAAATCGGACTTGATTGTCTAAAAATGTTTCATACTTTCGGCAAATGTTTGCTCAGGCAGCACATAAAAATTTTTTTATCTGGCCCTTAGACAGTTCCTACAACAATGGCCCTCAGACAGTAACTTATTTATATTCATGAAATGACAAATAGCTTGTTTGAGTGTTTGACATGACAAACCCATGAGTGGTATAATTTGTTGAAGGTGCAAAGACGGCAAGTAAAGTAAGCGCAAAGAATGTGAATGGAAATCAGAACATTAGAATCACAGTCACAATCTCTTGAGCTCGAGCAATAGCTGTTCTTTCTTTCACCTTTCTTGGGACTGAGTAACACGAATAACGGATTTGTGCGTCGTACTCACCACAATTGGAAGCTGAACATCAACTTTTCCTGTGGTTTGAATTGGAGACGGATTTGAGCGGGTTCGTGGATTCGTTGGTCTGTTTGTCTCGTTGCTAGATATATACTGTGAACCATTGCGATGCATTGATTGTGTAGGCGATGAATCTTGAAAAATATCAAATTTTTGATTGACTAACTAACTAACTATTGTGTAATAGCAACAGAATATCATAACGTGACTATAGAGTTACCGTATGCTGACAAGCGAGAGAAAGAACTTTCTTTGTTGCTATTATTCAAGTGACAAAGTAAGCGTGCACTTTGAAAATTATATGTTGCCTCAAATTAATTGTCTAACCATATAAACAAGACTTTTCTTCTAGGTTAAAGGCATTTGACATGCATAAGTACAGCGAATCCAAAAATAACCTAGGCCAAATTGATCAGAGCACGCGCGTATGAAAGGAATTGGAAATTGCTCACATGAAACCACTATGCGCTACTCCAGGACTTTACCATTTTGCAGAAAGGTGGAAACTGTTCACGTGCTTTCCTTTGAGCGAAATTTGATTGGACAACCGCTGATGGTCGAGTGGTTGTAAGCCACTTTTACCTGTGTCAAATGCCTTTAAGTTAGTTAACTTAGATAACTACGCATTGAAGTTCACAATAACGAGTCACCAGTCCTTAGAAATAAAGCATTCTGTGAAAATACAAGCGCTAATTATATGTGACTGGAAGCGGAAATTTAGTTACCTGGTATTGTAGTGGGTGGAAAGAAAGTGGTGACAACGGGCAATTGAACCTTAAAAACAGCAACTGTTTTCAACTTGGTGCAGTTACATGTTGCTGTATTTCCACTTTTATACCAAGTAGCGCATCCATCTTTAGTCCAGTTTGAACCGGCTGCATTCCATGCTCTGCACTAGGTTCAAAGGAGATCAACGCACATTTTAGACTAGCATTTATTCATTAAACATAAAAGTTCAAGAAGTATGAAAATAAATTTTTCACAACTTTTTAACGATTTTGTGAGGAACTCCCTGAAAATGAGGTTTACAACGAGACACTATTTCGCACAGTGCGTTGGACTTTCAGGTGAAACGATTGCTTTTGTATTCAGACAGTTTAGTAAAGTTTTGGTTGTGTGCTATCACAATCAAATTGAAAATTCAGAGTCTGCAAGACGGTATGTTCGTCGCAGCGAAACGATGTCCCCTATCAAGAATGTATCGTCGCAAATTCAAAAGAGAAATGTGTTTTGTTGTTGTTTTGACAAGAGAATTGTTTGGTCAGTCTAGCTGTTGGAGTAATAGAGGATAAACCAACTTCTAGTCTATTCGTGGCGCAGCCCCTTTGGTCTTACCCATGGGTATGCTTACGGACCATATATTCAAAGTCGTAAGAATAACCCCAGAACGTTACACAGGTGACTTTCAGCATCAAAATAGCTTCTAGCAGCTTTAAAACAGAAAATATTTTCGCATAAAGTTTTTTTTAATGTTAGCTCAAGATATTACACAAATGTTTGATATCCACGTTTTCCTACCTCTACATAATGTTGGTCATCTGGGACTTCCTTTAGGGTCATCTTGAACAGGACTGCAGGTGAAATTGTTTCGTGTTTCTGAATTTCGTAGCTCTCAGGGTTGATCAACATTATCTTTACGACGTCTGAGATTCTGCCTGCAAATTCGCCTGGAAACATGTTGTAGTGGTACTGCAAAATTAAAACATACATTATTGATTTTGTAAACAAGGGATTTAAGAAACACTTATTTGTTAATGTCAAGAACATTTTGTTTTTAAGCTCTTGTTAAAGACCCGATACATGGCGCTATTTCAGTCCACTTATTTTAAAATAATTTATTGGTGCAATTTATATGTAGTAGAAATTTAAAGAGGAAGTATAAAACATTTTAGTTCGCGACATGCGCGTAATTGATGCGCAACAGGCGCATTTAAGACGTTTGGATAGCTGTTTCTTTTCTTCACATGATAGAATTTAGTGACATGATAATGATCGCTCCCATTCAAACAATCTGCGCAAAAGATTCGTTAAAATGCACAAAATACATCGCGGATGTTGGCAATCGCACTTTCAGTTAAAAGCTTTTCCATTGAATGAATAAGCAATTCGCAACGGACACAGGTTCACTTACCGATACTGATGCGGCGCAGACCTCAGTACACTGCAGACCGCTCTTAGAGCAATTCCAACTTTCATAAATCTTCTTGAAGTGAGAACCAAGGAGCACTTGTGGACCAATATCGTTATGGCTCACATTCACGTGTTCTGAATCGAACGTGAATCCCGGAAGCCGGTTTGCTCGTATGGTTGAGAGATTACTCTTGGAAACGAGATAGTCGCCAGTTGTCACTGTACCAGCACAAAGAGACCGCAGCAATTGAGGCACAGTAGTGGTGAAGTTGTCTTTCAAATTATCTTGATAGCTTCCTGATGTGTGCTCATCAATTAAATTATCAAAAATGGTCATTGTTGAATCGACCTAAAAAAGTACAATGTTCCTTATTACTTGCCATAAATGACATAAATCTTTTGAAATCAAGACGTTTATTTAAAAAAAAGTGAAACTTTCTTAGTCTAAAGAAAGCATAAAAGCATCTTGAGGGTTTGAATAAACATATAAAACAAATCCCATCGGCTAAAAAATCAGTATGATTTGCCAGGAACAGGCCCCTGCTCTCTTTTTACCGCAAAGATTTTCGTTATTCTTGGTTGCTTGAATGCTTCTTTCAACAAAATAGTGAGAGATAGCTTTTGAATTCACAAGAAAGCAATGCTTTATCACCTCTTCTTTCGTCTTTGCAGTAAATGTCTCTTGGGATTGCGTGCCTTGCTCGGCGCTCCTTCTACGTCTTCTAGATGTCTGAAATAAACATTTTATGTTTGACATCGATCAAAATTCGTTTAAAATACTTCTAGAAGATGAAAACTCAAACTGTGCATCTTTTAAGGTTTCAGCATCCATTTGATATTCTCTCTGTTTCTACTGACAAGAAAGATGAAACCAAGATTAATCTTTCAATGTAGTTAGAAGCATATTTCTGACATATCAAAGTACTTTACCAAAGATAGCATGGTTAAAATAAATTAAGGGAATTCTTTGGTAGAAGGCCATCTTCAATGTTCTGTACTATAGGAATCAATCTAAATCATCCAATCAAAAACAAATACAACTGCATCCATTTACTTACAGATGGCTCATTGACTTTCTCTCTTGTGACAAACACCCTGCTAATTTGAGCACCAATGCTTTCTTTGGTCTCTCCTTTTAATTCCACTCCTTCCTTTGGGAGTGTCGTTGATTCTAAAACAGTCAATGCAGCTTGTCTTGTTTCATCTGAAGGACTTTGTTCCAATATGGATGATACCTGTTGTGTAAATAATATCCTATACATTCAAATATGCATATAAATAATTACATTTAAAATGATTAAAGTGGATCTTATCCACTGCATCAACTCATTCGCTGCTGATTCAATTGAAAAGCCCTTCTCGTTTACACGAATCATCTTTTAGACATGAACAAAAGAGTTTTTTAAACTAAATGAAAATACGCCCACAACTACAGATATGGAGAGAAGATCGAAGAGGAACTGAATAGAAGCTAAGTGGTTGATTTCAGATGCTGAAAATTCTAGCTCGTTATTTAGAGACGAAATAGTAATGAAGAATTGCAAAAACAAGCTAACATATGACAAAAATAAGAAAAGAGAGTATATTGACTGAGAGAGTAAAGTGCAAAATAGGCCAAGTTTACCTGTTTAGTGAGATCTTCGTTGATTGAGGTATCGCTGGGTGAATCCATAGTCACAGATTTGGCTGTCTCTGCCATTGTAGCAAGGAGTCCTACAAAACGTATACTGTTTCTTTTAATATGATACTTTAATTTTTTGCTCAGCTTCAATAAAACATTTTGTGATTCTAAGCCAAAAGAATCCTTAAATCCTTCTTACAAACTTTAAATACTTGCATTTTTTCCTCACAAATAACATTCTAGTAAATGATACGAACTAGCTTAATACAAGATGTGTTTGCTTCAACCTTTTCTTGAAAGTCACGCTTGCTCAAAAATCTCTATAGAGAAAGTAAATTGTCGGTCACGATGAGTTCTCCTTCAATAAAACGCGTTTTTTATCGATACTTATTTCATTTTCATTTGCTGTCATCTATTGCTGAATAATGTGACGACTATCATTCTATAAAATAATCATCTTACCAACTGCTTTTGACATGTCTCTCTCTTTGATTGCCTGGTCAGCCATGTCCAGCATATCTTTTGTTTTTTCTAAACTGATTGCTTCTGGCTGTCTCACCTTCACTGCTATAGTTGCTTTTGCAGTCATTCCTTCGCTATTCTTTGCCTTCACATACAGCTTTATAGTGCTGTTCCTAGCGTTATCTCCTGTTAAGTAGAGCATAGAATATTTTCTTCAATAAGAAATCCATAGCGCTAAATTACTCTTTAGTCTCAGCACAAAAAATTACATTACTAAGTTAAACTTTTAAAATCAAACCTGTTGATAAGAACTATCTTTCAATTTTATTTTAAAGCTGATGTTTTTCAGAATATTGCAAGACAAAGCTTGTTTGAAATTCTGTTATTTATTTATTCACCGTTTTGACAATTCTTAAGTCTTATTTTATGCAACCTACCTGGGGGCAGTTGTACTCCATCAATGAAATTTTGTTCCGAGAACGGCCTCAATATTACATCTTTTTTCCCCTCAGATGTTTCCATTTCATATCCAATCTCGTATCTAATTTCTTCTTCGTCTTTTTGTACCCAGCCATCACCAGGAGTAATCGTAAAACTGGTATTCAAGGCTGTTCCATTAGCTGGCTCCACAATTATCTCACCTTTCAGACAAACATGTCGGTAATCACACAAACTAATGTCATACTTCAGTAGAATATAAAATCTAAATATATTGTTATCAAAAAACCTAGTCTGTTTGTCTAATTTGTTTCCAAACTGTTATGAAAGATAGTTATGTTTTTACAAAATAATTTACATCATTTATCGTTTTTTTACAACATTGTTCAGTCAAGAAAAGTCTGCATGAGTACGTCTGTAAGAGATAAAACATTTTTTGAAATGATTAACCCATGTTTAAGGTAATTATTGGCAGAGAGGTTTTAACTACTGACCTATTGGTAGATTATTATTAGGAGCACAGAAATTAAAGTGTCTTGCAGCCTGACTGCTTCAAATCAACTACTAGACATAACAACGGAAAGAAATAGTTTCAGAATAAAGGTGCAGTTGGTGAAAATCAAAGAACTTCTTGTCACCTTATTGTTAGATGACTTTTGTCAGTACATGTAATAAAAGTATTGGTCTGATACGCAGTCCTTTACAACAAGTCTTTTTGAGCTTACCTTTAGTCGGTGGTGACGGTGTTGTAACAACAATGTGTGCTGTACTCCAGCCATCTTCATTAGTTGCATTCAACTGGATTAGGTATTTCTCTCCTTCAGGTAGAAATTCGCTGTCTATTACCAAAAATTTCCTTCGGAATGTCTTCTGGCGGGGTCCTCTGACTTTAACAAACTCAGAACCTACTAATCTGACAATGCTTTGGTCAGAAAGGTCCAGTTTTGTGTAGCCTGAAAATGCAAAGTTGACATTCATATATGTGTATATATATGGTAACAAAATCAACTAAAAAATTGGGTATGTTTTACAAGCTAAGACCATTTAAACTCATCTGGGGGCAATCGCAGTAATAGATAACCATCACAGGGAACTGAGCTAACAAATTGCGGTCTTTAAGGAATACTAGATGTGTTTAATGATTTCTGATTGGTTGAAACTATAAGATATAAACGTAGCTACAACATATTTTCTTTCACGATACTCAAACATCTGGAAAATTTTGCAAAAAGACTCAGAAGAGAAATAGCTCTGGTCCGCTGTATCTTTTGTTGGTAAGGAAATAGTCTGTTTTCATAATTTATTTGCGCAAAACATTAACAACCATTCGCTTGAAATATGCCAGGTATCTCTTTGACACTTGTACAGACTGAGTCACGAAATATCTTTAATAGCAGACTTCATCGCTTTATCAAAGAAAGATACTAAGAAAATATGAAATAAACTTAGCAGAGTTTGCACCTTCTTGTTCAATGCTGCTCCAAGTTGTGTTCGCTGTAGTCGTCGTTTTGATGTAACCTATTACGATGATCTTCTTTCTGTTTCTTTTCTGATCAAGTTTCACTTCTGCTGGCTCTCCGGGCTTTAAATTCACATTTACACTATACGAACTCTGCCTCTCACCTTTGGAGTATGTCAATTTGAACACATAGCTGCAGTAGACATAAGTATATATAAGTAGACATAATACATAAGTAGACATAAGTTAAAATATGCAAAATAAAATGTCAATTGTAGCAAACCGTAAGAGCTTGCAGTTGTTAATAACGCATTTAGCTTCAAATCGTTAGCATTATGTTGTAGATTTAAAAACTGCGTAAGAACTTGAAACGATTTTAGGTCAAATATAAATGAAAGCTTTTCATTTCAATTCAATTTAACGACAATTACAAATCTCTCTATTACATCGGTAGCTTGCAACTGGCAGAACTGTGTTTACAAGATATGACTTTAACAATCGCAACGTAAAAGAGAAAACTGAGAAAAAACAACCACAATTAATAATGATAATAATAATAATATCATATTTATACAGGTTAAATTTGTTCAGTAACAACGTGCTGTTATGAATAAAGGACCTGTCTGAAATTGACATTTAAAGTAACAATGACGAAAATAAAATATTAAAATTTTTACAAAAAGTCTTAATTCTTGAAATTAAAGTTTCACTCTTCATTTTGTCTGTTAATTTATTAAAAACCTTTGCTCCTTGAAAAGAAAAGGCCTTTCTTCTTGCCTGCTTCGGATTGTACTTTAGGCAAAATAACATTCTTTGTATTGGCACGAGTACACTTGCTATGGTTTACTCTTGTGAAATAATTTTGAATCTGAAAGTGAAGTCATACCTTTTTTTGCATTCAAGAATTTCGTCAGCATTCAACTCAATGCGACTTTTCTCCTCCAGCACAAGCCTTTTTGTCGGATTGGATTTTTCAAAACATGGCTCTCCGCCTTCTTCTGTACATTCCCAAGCATACCTCGCAGACTGACTTGTTTCATCAGGGTCAATTGATGGTCGTCCATCGAACACAGCTTTGTCTTTACAACCAATAGTCATTTTCTTTCCACCTTGACAGAAGAAAACGAAAAAAACCAATTTAGTTAGAGCAGTGGTCGAGCTGAGATGTACCCTTTCTTGAGTACTCTCGTTTGTAAAAATCTATGCTTTGTCAAAAAATCAAGTCCTAGGAGTAATTAGTTAAAATTTTCCGAGAAAATATTTACAACTAACGTTATAAAACTTTATAATTTGCAAAGATCTGTACATTTAAGGTGCGTACGTGAATGACTCCGTTAAAGCTTGCTCTGAGTATCTATATTTCTATCTTATGTGCTTATATTATAGTTTTTCATTTTATTTTCTTAAAAATATTATGAAAGACAAAATTTCAAATTGAAATGCAAAACTTCAATAGTTGAGAGGAGAAATTTGATATCCAGTGGAATAAACCGTGTTTTTCAACAACTGTGCCTCGAGATAATGTCTTGTGTGCAGTAAAAAAATTTAAATTTTCACCTTTATGGTCTTAAAAACTGAAAAAACTAATCGCTATCCGCAAATAATGTGCCGTGCTGTGTAGTCTGGTGATCAGCTATGTAATACTTTTCCATATTACATCATTCTCTTTGTGTTTTTTATTCCTATCCAAGATACTTCGATGAGAGCGATTTTATATTGTGAATATAGGCCACAGAGCTTCATTGTTAATATTTTCTGATGGTAGGGTGGCGCACGAATTTTCAATGAAAAAATGTACCGTATATAAAAAACGGTTGTAAAACGCTGGTTGAAAGGATATAGCAGTTTGACAAATCAATACCTCTTATCTTGGCTTTCAAAGGTGATCCATCAACTTCAACTTTGATTGAAGATTCACCCGTCAACACTTTGCCTGAATCCAAAGTTGCCCTTGCAACAACTTTCAATGTGTAATTCTACGGGAGAAAATTTGATTATATTTATGCAGGAACAAATTAAAAATTGTACGAACAGTATGTTAGAAATATGTCATAGTAAAATTATCGTGTTATTTCTTTAACTTGGTTAATAAACTTTTTGATTATTTAAAGCTAGTATCTTTGCAATGAAAGAAACCTGAGCAACCTGCTTTAAATCACTAAGACTTTGTGAAAAGATAATCAAAAGTCACACTCCAACTACCTTGAAATATCTACATAAAAAAGAATACCTTTCCAGGCTCAAGATCTCCCGGCTTGACCAGCAGATTTCTTCCTTCATAATTCTTTACAATTATTTGGTCTAGGCCAATAACTTCCCACAAGAAATTCATTGAAGTTGGCTTTTTTCCTGTCTGACATTGGCTAACTCTTGCGATTGCTATAGAAATTGTAAATCATTTGAAATATAAACAATTAAATGTTTATTGTCATTTGGATAGAAACGATTGGATAGAAAATACTTTTGAATTCGAATTTTTGAGTTAACATTCACGTGAAAATTTATAGAAACAAAGTTGTTCATATTTAGTTTCGTTCATAGCTGTTTCTACTTACGTTTTAAGTGGTATCTTCTCATTCCTTTTAGTTTCCTTTGCTGATCGCCTAAAATTTTCACCAACATTGTAGAATTATGGTTATCAATAGTTCTGATCTCTTTCTCCATGCAGTTTTGCTGGCCAAATACATTTCTTACGCAGAGTTTAAGGATGTATTCTTTATTCGCAATTAGCGTCTTTCCGCTAAAACAAAACATTTTGTCTTTAACTTGACATGTCTGAATTGCAATGGGGCCAATTTCTTCAGAGTGAAAATAATCAAAATCAAATTTTACCAAATTTCATCGTGCTAAAAAAGATTAATTTTGTGTATATTTCAATTTTGTGATTTTTTGATCGATAATATTTCACATCAAATATATTTTTGATAGCACTTACTTTACTTTGAACCAAGATCTTCTTTGTTCTGCTTGGACCACAGTGCTTCTATTTTCCTTTTCCAGAAGTTCCCAACTATATTTCAGCTTTCCACCACCAGCTCCAGAAGATTTTATACCATTGAAAGTTGTCTTTTCGCACGTTCCTAGCAAAGAGAATGATTCGTTTTGCAAATATTTTAACCAAAAAATGTCTTACGATGAAACAATATTTATCTGGGTATTCAATTGGACGATATATTGATTTTTATATGAATAAGTAATTTACATTTGGATCTATTTCACTATACTAAGCAAAGATTAATATTTCTTAATATCAAACTTGAAATAATATTTAATCTGATCAGCCATTAATATCTTGCATGGGATGAAAGTAACAAAGCATGAACAAGATTCCTACCAAGAACAGATGAAATTGTAATTGCGTACCGATTGACGACTGGCCACTTATTTTTGCTTGGATGTTGGTTCCCGGCAAACTGATATCCACTTTTTGCAACCTTTCGCCTTTGAGTACAGAATACTGTTCTTCCCTGAGGCACTTCAAATTTTCTCTATTGAGTGTTAACTGGACCTTGGAGCCGTTAGCTGTCGATATCAAGATTGAACCAACTGCGATGTTTATGATAATCCTCTTGTACGTCAGTTGACAGCGTGAACCGCCAAGCTTTTCGACTGTCGTATGATGGAAAAAAGACTCACAGCTTGGTCTCACGTTCCCTTTATCCCGACTTGCACCTTGACTTGCCGCAACAAAAGACGCTGGTTTATCAAGATTGATTAGCAGCCGTCTCATGCCGGTAGAGAATGCAGCCGAGATTGCCCTGGGTTGTGGGCAGCGTACGGATACGGTCGGCGACGATTTTGCAAATGACGGTGGCCGCACAGCCGAGCTCTTCAGAACATGTAGATTGAACATCTGAGCATAACAAGATTTTCTGTTGCTGCTTATGATTATGCTGCATTGAATGGCTGATTCATTGATAAACCTTGCTTTGGTCTTGAAATCACAATACCTCTCGCACGATGCACCGCAAGCCAAACTGACAGAGTTCTGGAATCCAGATCCCTGAAACAAATTCAAAGCAAATTGTCGCAAAAAATCTTTTTTTTCATAAAAATCCTTTTTGTTTAGTTTGCATAAGCAAACTATATAAAGAAGCTCTGTAAAAAGGTTCACTTTTTACCAAAGAAATTTTCTGTGTACTTATTAAAATATATGTATCCATTAGACATGAATTTAGTACACAACATTCCCTTTCTAGCGCACTCGGTAATAACGTGCTTTTGGTTTAAACGTACTTTTCTTACCCCTTTTAACAAAATGTTTGTGCTACAACTTACTTTGTCTCTTGTTTGGGTATCAAAATTGCTTTACTTATCTTCACCGTGTCACTGAGTCAGGTTAGTAAAAACATTGGGTAATATAAAGCAATTTGAACTTACTGAATCGAAAAAGAAAATTCATTTCAAATGCTTTGTAAAAAGACTTGTGGAACCTCCGTGGTTTTTTTTACGTAATTATAAACGTTTTTGGTAGTGCAGAATGAGAAAATGGCTTTAAAAGAGCAAATATTTTAAGTCATAGTCAAGCTTTCGTCAGACAATCTTCAAAGTAAAAAGTGTCAGAATATTTATCGAAAACTCAAAATATGTATATCCAGTTGTGAATCGAAATAAAACAATCAGAAACCCATGCACATCCCTGTAAAAGTGGCCTAATAAGTGGCGCTTGATTATTAAAAACATCACTTAATGGAGTTCAAGGGTGAAAATGAGCGCCGTCTGTTGGACACAGTAGCGGTTTTTCCAGTAAATGGATTCTGTCGATTGCTAATAGACATTGATATATAAGACAGTCAGTTAAAGGCATCAAAGAATCAAGCTATTTACCTTTATAACAAAAGAGCCATTTTGACAGCTGTCGATTTCTGACGGAAAAATTCCCTGCACCGAAGAAGAGCTGCTCGTCACTTTCAAAACTCCGCCATCAACGGCCATATCGCTTCCTTCGCCATCGATTTTGCATTTCATTGTGTAATCACCGACTTGTTTCACAAAAGTATAGATTTGAACATGGTACTCAGAAATGACTGGATCTTCACACAAATCATCACTCTGTTGTGTCCTTTTCTGTTGTATAAAGGGTCGAGATAGTCCTTTGCCGATTTGGATGATGTCGCTGTGACGAAGGTTAGATTAGTTGTGCAAAAAAATAACACGTCTTTCAATTTTATTCAAAAACTTGCAACATTTTCAATTCAACAGCTCCTTTCAAGCAACGTCTTCAACAGTTATCGTTCAAACCTTCTAAATAGCTGTACAAGGAACAATATTTTGTAAACAAAGCTTTAATTATCTTTTAAGCAAAATTAACGAATTTAGGTTAAACATTATTTATGGAAATGATGAATTTTTACCTTATTTAAGTAAAAGTACTTGCCAGCATAGACAATATTTTCAAAAGCAGTGTCTTTGATAAAGACAGTACCCACAATGGAAACGAAACTATCATTTTATTACCTCGGCGACCCTCCAGATTTCTCCAGGGTACAAGACAAGTATTGGAAGCGCGAGAATCCAACTGCTTTCATTTTGATCTCAAACTTTGATTCAGAATTTACCTCCTTCTCACTAACCAATTCAAGTTTCTTTGCACACGCAGAGGTGGCATTGGCTTTGCAAACTCCACAGTGGTTGATGTCTGCAAGAGGTTTACAATCAATTAAAACGTCAACATAAGCAACAGCAACATCTCTAAATTTGCCAGCTCAGCAAATGGAAGCAACTTTTGTTGTAGAAACAAGTGCACACTATGCAATTGAATGAAATGCTGTGATCGCCTCAACGCAGAAAAAATATCTTATGCAATATCCTATCTTATACATTATAAAATTGTAATTATAATGCATTGAATGGAAATCAGAAGATTCAAATCAAATATCCCAGGTATTTAAGATTTATTTGAACGAACTATTGAGCGAGTAATCGAGCGTATTGAAAAGATCACTAAAACTACTGATTTGAATTCATGTTGAAATTTAACTTAATGAAATGATGTTCGTGAGTAACTGTAGCATTTTTGTCAAGATTGGATTTACTATAAAAGATCTTTGCCATTATAAGGCTTCAACCAGTGACCTTCAAAAGCAGCAATGCAATTACAGTAACAGTTAATTGTGTTGGTTTCATCTCAAAGAAACTAGCACTAAAATTGCTTATTTGATAGCATGTAAGGAATTTCAGTGAATACTTTGAATGATCGTTTAATAGGCGAGGATAGCAGAAAAAGCATGGGTGAATGTTGATGAAACAAGTTTCCCCCACTTAACTTCTTGTTTATATGGGTAAAGTCTCAATATCTGTTTTTTTACACACAGGATGTTCTTTTTTCTGCAAAGTATTTTTTTATACATTTACTTGAATTTGAGAAAACGTAACGTTTTTAAAGCCGAAAAGTGAAGCTCTTTTGAAGAATAATGCTTATCTCTTTCTTTGAGCACCAACGCCACTAGACAGGGGAATTCTGTTGTGCAAAATATACCTATGTTTGCTGATATATACTCTTGTGAGTTGTTTTTATTCATGATAAGATCCAATTTCTATATGAGATGTAATTTTCCATAGTGTTGCTTCCTTTAAACTAGCCCAGTATGGTCTACCCAACAGCTGTAAAGTCATTGTCATCAAAGAAGAAGAATTCTTGATTTTGGAACCTACTGGTTTTGGCGCGTAAACTAGAAATACATATTCTGTTTTCTCACATATGCAAAGCATGAAGATTCCATAAATACACTAGTTTGTGTGTTGAACAATATAATGGCAAATAGCTAGAAATTTAAGTAAAATTGTACTAGGAATAAAAAATAGATTATTAATTAACGACGGTTTGAGCTCATTATCAAGTGTAATAACGGTGTAATAGCGGGCTGTGCTGCAAATGTCGTTACTTAATAATCTATTTTTTATTCCTAGAACAATTTTATTTAAATTTATCGAAATATGCAAAGCATGCTTTTATTTAATCTATCATTCCATCACTGACAATCTATTTGCTGAGTAGCCGAGTAAAAGACTGATTATTCTCAAATGAAAGCAGTCGATGACACTAGCCAAAAAACTAAGAAATTATTGACCGAAATAATACGAATGCGGTCTTGTCCTAGACACCTTTGTTGGTAAAGATAAATAGAAAACATAAAGAGCTTTTCCCACGAACGTTTTTATATTAAAAAAAATTCGATTTAAGTTACAATATCGACATAGTGACAGATGTAAATAAGAATGTATGCACGAATGCTGTTCTAGTAATAGACTGCAAAGAGCTTGATATCAACAATCGAAAGAGTCAACCAAGTTTGTTAGCCCTTTGAATGTATGTGTTTGGGACCTCAAAATCTGAAGTCATTTCTGTCTTTCTAGTTATGATTTTAAAAACTTCTTTTGGGGACCTTTTGTACCCTTGAAAACATTAAAAATTTGAAAGATGCATAAGAAATCATATTCAGGACATTAAAACACAATTATTGCGTAATAATGCTTTTGATAAACCTACATTATTAATGACATTTTGATGAAATAAAAAATGTTCACCTTGGTTATGTGGTTTTCCCGTTCTTCCACCCACACAGATGCCACACTTGTTTATGCAAGCTCTGCTTCTCCCAAACACACAGTCTCCGTTGCAATCCCTTGCGTCTTTTCCTACAAACGATCTTTTTTGACATCTGCCACAAGCATCAACAACATTTTCACTTTGAGTTCCATTTGCATAGCACTTTCTTGCACAATCTCGTTTGTGAAATACTCTCCTAGTGGTACCACCACTGCATCGACCACATTCATCTGTCGAAAAGGAATTTTGTTTTTAATTCTAAAATGGCTTCGAATAAACTAAACATTTTAGAACATACTTAGTCCTATTTTCTGATACAAGGAATTTCGAACAAAACAACTGAAAGAAACTCTCACTGACAAATTTTCCAGGGAGTGATTTTGCATGTCACCATGTTTTATTCTACTCATGTACTCATATTCCAACAATTTATAAAGCAGGTTTTTATGAAGTCATCACGGTTGCACTTTGTAGCAGATATTTTCATTTTGATGTAGACTCCTAGTCGCCATTTACTGTCCCATCTCCCAATACCGTTTTTTCTCTCAAAAGCGCCCTGGGTACTTTTAAAATTTTTCACTGCTTTGATGAGGCACTTTCTAAATCTTTTTTCATTTCAAGCGGTTAGTTTGTCATGAAAAATATATTGTTTGCAAAGTCCAACAGGGAAATGTAAACGTAAAGTTACATTCATCTGAGGTTTTCTGCTTTTCCTTTTAGATTCCTGTTGCCTTGTTTTGACTTTGCACAAAACAGTTCTACTGAGTTGGTTTTTCCTTAGTTAAACTTCTTAGGTTTTTACCTTTTACGATAAATTGGAAAAATATCATATGCTCCTTTTTAATGAATTATCGTTAACTTACACTACTTGAAACTTTTTTGACACATTTCAATTTTTGCATGAAATTCCAATGAACGTTCTAATTATTAAAGAAATTAGAGAATTATCACTATTATTTTTTAAAAATGGTGATGATGGTAGAAAAATCCAGTGATAATGGCCTTGTAAAGCCCCTCTCAAAAGTTCCAACATGTCACCCAACAAATCACCTAACATACTTCGTCGATGTTGGAAATTGCTCAATCGTTGCTGTTCAAAAAATTGAACATGTCACTCAACATTGCACCCAACAGTTCATCCGAAATTGTTTCGTGCAAATTAAAAAGGGACTGAGTGAGAGTGGCATTGGCAGATCAACTATTCCTACAACGCAGGCTCTTCATTGGCGTTTGGTGCACATTCTTTTACCCTGAATTCATTTTCTGTCTTCATTAATCCATTTTGCAAATGTACTTAATTGTAGATAGAAGCGAAACCATCCTGCGAAGTCAACAATGTTGTAATATTGAATTTGGCGTTCTTCAACCAACCGTAGGTTTCGCACGGCTAACAGTGTAGGGTATGATGGTCAAACGATCCAACGTTTTACCCATCATTCTATAACAATGGAACTGTTGGAAATCGGCCACCAACATTTTTTACCTTAATCCAGTTTGATCCAACTTCCAAAATGACCATTCTGGGTGACCAAAAATGGTTGTCAAACGTTGAGTGCAACAGTAGAGCGTTTGACAAAGGGGTTAAGGTTTTAAACAAATATTAAACCAAATTTGAAACAGTTCTTTGCTTGATTGATAATAAAAAAATTATAATTACTTCCTTCCTAGGAGCAAGGGACAACCTATTTAGGTGAATCAGAAGATTCGTGAAAATTAGATTACCCAAAACAGCACCCGATGCAGGAACACCGTCACAAGGACAATGGATGTTTGAGATTTTCTTGCTGCCACACCTTCCGCAGCCGTCTGGTTGCCTCATAGATCCTGGCACATCGTCACAGCCGTTTCTTGTCACAGACATTTGTACAGCTTGCTGGCTAAACAGTCTATTTGCATCTCCAGAGATATTGCAAGAACCGGACTCGGTATGAGACAGCGACATCCAGACACGGGCTTTGATCCATGAGCAACCCATTGCTTGTTGAATGCTCCATAACTTTGAGTAGTTGGCTGGTACAAAGCGGATCTTCATAGATGAGTTCAAGCAAAGAGCTAGTCCACCTAATAAAAAAATATCTTCATACAGAAATGAAATAATGTGTTGCATGTTACACACTAAATATAAATACATTTTTTCTTAAAATTTGTTCCTGAAAAATGGCGCAATTAGAGCATTAGTCAGGTATTTCATGGTCCTAATGGTGCGTCAGTAACTAGATATTCGTTTATGCCCCCATGGTAATAGTATTTATTTCAAATGACACAATTTTGTACTAATATACCTGTTGTTATTCATTATTCATTTATTGGAGCGATTCATTTGTTCATTTTAGGAGGCTAACGTTTCTATAGGCAAATCATTCCCATCATGCATAATCGTCTAAAAATAGAAATTCAAGAAATCGTTCTTCTAAAAACACAATATCAACTTCGGAAGGCATGACAAGTTGAAAAGTGTTGCCTTGCCAGCTTACCCTGTGCAATATTGACTCTTTCGAAGGATCTGCCCGGTAATTTGTATTCCCAGTATCCTAAATGCCCGCACTCTGACACGTGTTTAATTGCCAGTCCAACTTTGGTTCGGTCAAACCTGCCATCATTCCTTAGCAATGACTCCCCGGTCGCCTTTTTACCGCCTGCATTGCCACAACGTGTGTTTCCAGTTCTAATGATATCTTCAACTTGAAACCCAGCATTTGAAGATCTTTGCAAATCGAAGGGCAGAGAAGGAAGACAGGTGTCCACAACCGACAATTCAGGAGCGTCAGGCTGTTCTTTTACATTCACTTCAATTTTCACGATTCTGTCACCAAGTATCGGGGACGATATCTGCGATTCAGATCAAAATATTTTCCATTTATCATCAAAATATTCTACATCAGCATTTATCAAGGTTTTAATATTTTGTAAGTTAATTGAGTCATTTTTTCTCATAAATGTTTCACATTATGCTGATGTAGAAAATATAGTGGAAAATTTACAACAATTCTTGCTTTTCTCAATTATCAATTACAATAATTCTCAATCAACATTTGAAAAACTTTTGTTCTATAAGTTGCTGAACTATTGCAATATTCAAAAGGCCGAGGTCGTCGCCCCTCTAGCGCTAGAACTAGCAGTACTAAAGCTTCTACGTTATAAAATGGCAAACTGGACACCGAGTCCACAAACCTTGATATCTGTTGGAGTAACAGCTCCCAAAATGCCTAAATGTAGTCTCCCGTTAAAATCCTCTCTTGGATAAAAGGCAATGCAGGTTTCCAAGCCTATAATGAAAGGTCTTTTTCTGCTACATTCTTTTGGAAATGACAGCATTCTTGATTGGCCATCTCTGTATTTCCATGTGCCTAAAAAGAAGCAAGTCAAGGATGTTCAAAACGTACCCTCTTATACAAGCTGATGGTGCAACAACAAATCACCTACATACACGAGAATTGTTAATTTTAATTAATAACATAATCATATGATAAAACATACTACATAATATCATAATATTAGCCATTCTTGTCTACTAAATACCCCCATTTGACGGCACTACCTTTATAAATGTAACATTAAGTTAAAAATGTTCAAAATGCATTGTTCCGATTCAAGTTGCAGAATTTTGAATCTTTTCACAAACATTTTCAAATAAATATAAACTGGACGAATTATGTTTTGAAAAAAATCATTGTTAATTTGCATGGAGCCAGCAAAATTTCGTGGTGTTTAAGCAGCTTATCATCGTGGTGTATATTTATGGCAATTTAGTTCCGAGGCAAAAGTAAGTCATCGTTCTACTAAAGTGCATAATCGGAGAAAAGTGAAGATAATACCATACCAAATTTCCAAGGATGTCCTTCACAGCTTACCACTGCTATGCTCATTCTTGCACTCCTTTGAGCTGCCAGTAGGGAGATATATTTTTCATAAACCTTAGAATCAAGTTTCGTTGCAATTTCTGCAGGAATAGCTTGTCTTGCTAAAGACGCATCTTTTGTAACGTTTAACTTGTCACTGATCTAAAACAAAAGCAATAATTTTGGTAATTTGTACATATATTTCAATAGTTAAATATGGTCAGATCCAAGTATACCTGATGCGCAACAATATAATGCTGTCATCCTTTTTTGACAGATGTTGAGCCAAAATTCAACTGGGCGCATGTGTTGAGAGCAGAACACTGTTTCAGGACAAAACCCTAAATGGTAACATCACGGTTACTCTTAAAAAAGCAAATTGAATCTCTTTACTAGACCAGCAACTTAAAAGGCACGATGCATTTATCAAATAGCGCCATTAACATCTATGTTTTATCTAAAGATGCATTGCAAATTGCTGAACGAATTTTGCAGCTGCTTCCTACCTTGAAGCACGGGGGGCTCTTGGTGTCTTCGTTCATCTCCACAATTTGTCGTTTTTGTAACAAAGTAGCTTCAGCTTTGGATACTTTAGGTAAAACGACCAATGCTATCGACCCATACATTTGCTCAGCGGCCACTTCAGCAACTTGCAGGAGCCTAGGCCTTGATCCGAGAAACACTGAATATTTTATGATGCATACACCGTAGAAGTTTTCTGCAACTGGGCTGAATCTTGATAGAATGTAAAAACATTATAAATTTATTAACTTTCTTTACTTAAAATTGTTAAATATCTTTTGTTGTATTTGCAATTTTATTATTTAATCTCAAATGATAAATTGAGATGTATGCTTCAAACACGGCGTAGACTATTTTACAATATAGCAAAAAGGCATGTTTGTTTTAAGAGGATGTCCATCTTTTCCATGCTGCCAAAATTATTAGAGTTAAGAACTGATTATTCTCTTTAAGCCACTTGCTCTTGAAAGGATATGAGCACTCGCTCAAAGTTATAGGTGTCTAGAGAAAATGTCAATCGCCATTAACAACCTCAAAAATAGGTTACCTTAGCACAGCATCTAAAGGCAGCAAAACTCCCCTTATCTGGCTGTTTCCTGCTTTTATTTCTGGCATGACTACCTCTTCACCAGTTCTACTGCTGCGAGTGAGTAGCTTGAAATTGAAGGCTGATCCACAAGGCATGGATGCTACGACGACAAAGTTGCTTCTTCCTGGCAGTTTGATTTGATTCCGAAGAGGTAAATAGTCTTTCAAAGTTATAAATGGTTCATTCTGTCCACTGGATTCTGTTGATGTCGGTGGTGTTGGTCTGTGAGCCGAAGAAGGACTGGTTCTTAGTCCAGGTACTTTGGAGTTATGGTTCGAATGTGTTACGGGCTTTGTATAACTGGCTGATATAGGAGAGCCACGAGTGGGTCTGGTCACCATTGTTGGCTTTGGGCTGAGGAAAGATTGTTGTTTACATTAGATAAAAATATCTTTACTCGATAAAAATCTGAATGGCTATCTGCAAAAAATACAGACCTAAAAACGTATTAAAATTACTCATTTTTTAAGGTAGAATAAAGGGGCGTAATCAATGCTGATAGTAAGGTTAAAAATGATTAGAGTTACCCAAAGTATTTGTTGAAAATCAAACAGTTTTATACCAAATCAGTCTAATTTCTTGTTTTATTAATATTTGCTTCAATATTTGAATATTGATTCTTCAATTTCACTGGAAGGACACCCTTTAGAAGCAATATCTTTAGAAAATACATTCCACTAAGGTGAAATGATGAAAAGCTATTTGGATGCACATAAGCAATTTCCATGTGTCTTTGTTATTTGTTTTTAGCTTGAAGAACATGTATCGGGACAAACTATTAAGATCAGGAAAAATCTCTAAAATTCGGTGGTCCGGGCTAAGTCTTGGCATAGGCACTGTCCCGATAGCGACGGCTAGACGTTATGCAATTGCAATAGTAGATGGCAGACATTACCCAAATTAATTATTCTACTAATCGCAATTGTCTAAGCTTTGTATAAGTAGTAAACATACATATTTTACATATCTAAACATATTTTTAATGTACAAAATTGGAATGAAATTCAAAGACTTCAATTTCTAATGTAGAGAAAAAAGTAAGTTAACTAATTTCTTACTGACCTCGCTTTTATTGTCATGGTTATGTTGTCGTTATTCGATTCACACATTCTTTTATTCCTCATCCAATGCTTGAAAACTCTGTTTAAAAATACAAGGAAATTAAAACTAACACAGCAAAACATAAAATATGATACAATGAACACTTTAGCATTGGTTACTAAAAAAGTCATAAATATAATAATGACACTTCTTTATAATAATTTAAGTCAAAGATGTTTACGCAAAGTTTAGAGGTTTTGTTTTCAATAAATGTTAAAGGTGGGAATAGAATTTGTTTTGGAACAATTTAAAGGAAAGCCTCTAAGCTTTTGCATATTGACTAACCACAAAAGAGTACTTTATCCCCTAATCTTGGTTTGCTTTGTTACATGGAATATAAAGTAACTGTAATCATTTGCCAGTTAAAATCATGGTAAAGTAATTTTGATCTTAGCTAATACTAAGTTCTTCTGGCTGATGATACTTAAGATAATCATTTCTATGAATTCCACCACTTCGTTTTATACAAGACTGCCAATAGCATTATTTTTTCTTACAATAAGCTATTCAAAATCATGTATCATGAAAGAGTACTAATGTCAAAAACTTTATGATAACATCAAATTGCCTTGGACAAAGAAGATCTCGCATTCTGCAGAAAACCTTCTTTTCATTTGCATGACCCATTTCCAATGGAACCTCCAGCTTTGGATCAGCGTCGCATCTTTCTGCAGTTAAAACACAACCAAACTTTCTAGGGCAATATTTTTCACCGTCTTTGCATTTGAGTCTAAAAATTTTGACATCTTCTGGGCTTGGGGCTCTTCCCTTACCACCAGTAACTCTCATACATTCTTCGTCACAAGAGATATTCATAAATATTCTTGGATTGCAGCTTTCCGGGCTCCTGGTGCAGTTGCCATATACAGGACAATAGAATCCTTCACGGCATTTTGATCTAAATAAAAATAGCATTAAAGGATTAACAGAATACTAATTTAGCGATGTGAAACATTTAACACAGAATAATTCAAGTTGGCAGCAAGCAGTCTAATTCTCTTCAAAGGCCTAATTTTGCAACCAATAAGATGTTTTCCCTGCCAACTCAGCCACGTAGCATTGTTGGAATCATTGCAATATGCTACTGTTCGGGTGTTTAATTTGCTGAAGGAAATTGATGCTGTTGCACCAATTCTTAAAGGGAATTAAAAACATTGATCGCCCTCATTTTTCTCAGACAACTGGTTCCCACTCAACGTTACATAGGAAGAAAAATGCACTAATGTAGCCAAAGATTGAAACACCTACTGATCTTCAAAGGCAGATCGGTTCATCATCAACGCTAAGTGCATAGAGCTGCATCTTTCACCGATTCTTTTGCAACGCATCTCCGACCAACAAAATGTCATGTTTCTCTGAGAGCACATTCTTGCACATTTGCCAGGCATTTGTTCCTGCTCTCTATTTGGCTCCCCGCCTCGACCTTCACCCAAGACCCGCTCACGCAATGCATCAAATATCTTTTGTAAGCCTTCGGATTTCATTGAAGAGTTCACTTTTGCAACCTCTTTCCACACAAACCCAAGCATGCTGTTGTTGGCCATTGGTCTTTGCGGGCCTAGAATTCAATTTAATATTTTGTTGAATAAGTTAGCACAAAAAATATTTTGTATTGGAAGTTCCAAGGCAAATATTTCAGATACCCTGTGAAGGGATCCTATCTAATACTTGACAACTATATTAAAACTGTTGAAACAAAGCTATGGTGGATGCACCTTTTCCTACAACTTGAAAAGGTAGCTGTGATGCATCTATATGACTTTTAAATAAAATCCAGAGTGCGTTAGATTATGCCATGATAAAATTTTGAAATCACTGGGCAAGGAATCACTGCATTTTTTTGTTTTGACTCCTCTTATTCAAAATAGGAGCCATCTTGCGAAGCAAGACAATTTTGAACTATATATGGATGCGATATCCGTAAGACTATTTATGCAAATATATTTCTTGAGCAATAAAAGAGTCTCTGGTTTCTACGCATATAAAGGCAAACACACGGCTGTTGGCATTACCCATGTTTGGTGTCCTTGACGCGAACGACAACGGCTCCTTGCTGGATGCGGTAGGTCTGGGGTGAGTATGTAGAAACAGGTCCATGTCTTTAATACAAGGACTCGATTCAGCCTCACACTCACGCTGAAAAGGACACCTTCGAGTGCCCGAAGGACATGGTTTTTCAGGAGCATCATGCAGGCTTACAGTTGGTTGAAGCGATGAAAGAGATGAATCCCGATTACAACGAATGTGCTGCTTTTTGCAAAAGGTAACCATTTCCTCAATCCGTTGACAAACTAAAATCGGTAAAGAGATTATCAATTTTACGCGAAACATGGACCTACAATTGTGCATAAAATAACACAATTGTCACAATTTACAATACAGAGAAAATACAGAGAAAATATTCGTTTCATCAACAGGTCATGGAGTAGAAAAGCTGCAGTGTCTTCTACATACATTTATAATTTATTGGATTGATATATCAAAGCCTTTTCTCGAACCAAGAGGTCTCGTTCCAGCAGCGATGTTTAATTTCTTCATTTCAAAATTTTCTCTCATTCTTAGGACTCTTCAAGATATAATTTTAAGTACAGATCTCCGAACAATTTCTTGCAAATATCTTTCCAAATAGATATACGAGTTTGACTTCTTAACTTATATCTCCTTTGCTCTTTTATCTCTCAAATCTAATCATATTGCTCTGTTTCACATAATTCTATAACAGAAGGATTTAAACTTGCCAAGTTCAATTATCTCGCTGTTTCCAGTCAGTCTAAATACAATTTAAACGCCTACGAAAGATTTATGCGGAAACACTTCCATTTACTGAATATCAGCTCGACAATGTGAACATTTCTATACACCTGGTAGACATTAATTTTTAAATTCTTTTTCTAAAAGACCGAGGCTTCAAGATACTTATAAATAATATAAGCAGAAAATTGTTCACTTATTTCTTACCTCCAGGACAAGGATATGATTTACTGAAATCCAAAAACATTTTGAGAAACTTCAAGTAGCTATCTGCCATCTTGGTCAAATTTTTGCTCACTAAATGTTTCAAAGCGGAAATGTTTCTCATATCAACCCTTTCTTGCAGCATAAAAGATTCTATAGATGGAAGTTTACTCTTGACTATATGTAAAATGAACTTCCTCATCATATTTTGATTTTCAGTATGAATATCTGCCGACCCTGTCTTGTCAATGTCCATTGAAGCGAGAGAAGCACGGATAGGTTTTTCAAAAGTTGCTGTAGGTCTTATGGACATGGAGGCATTCAAAGACCGTGCTCTAAAGCCGACATCTTTCATCAATAAATTCAGTAGCGAATCGGCAATTCGGAAAAAGCTTTCTTTTGCTGGTTGGTAATGACCCGGTGTTCCTGGAGGAGAGGGCTTTAGACTTGAGTAGTGGGTGCTGTGGTAAAATTCCGTAGATGTGGAGCCATCGTTTTGCTGTTGACGGATGGCACGTCCAGCATCGACTAATGCTGAAATATAGCGATAGAATTTTGCAAGAGATTCCTTTGGATCTGCTAGTTTATCTGAATGATGCAGTTGGTGATCTTTCGGTGATGGCATAGGATATGGCTTGATGTAATGGGAATGCTGTTTCCATGCTGATTGGCCTAGCAAAGAACGAGTGACTTCGATCTTTGCAACTGTACCCATCATCCTGCTGAACTGAATTGAGTTCGAAGGGCATATCTAGAAAAACAAAGTCAAGAACTGAAGAAAACTATGATTTATGAACGAGTTACCTTGAAATGTCGTCAACGTAAAACGCTATTCTGATAATAATTTATATAAATGTAAAAAACCAACATCTTCCTTGCTGTGCTTCATGAATTAGGAGCAGTGGAAATTTTTACGACAAGAGGAGAATCAAATGCAGTGACAAGTTTTCTTATATTTTTTTTATGAAGCGTCACCCAGTAGATTCTTCGATGTTCCAAGGTTTAAATAAAGTTTCTGTGCTTTCATGTAACATTTTTTTAGACGATATACAGTACCATATTCATAAAGCAACTATTCATGCAAATCAATTACAAGCAGATCATACCTGGCCATCACATGGAGGCGGTCGGTCTTTCATGAACTCATTAGCAGTCGCAACACTGAAGCAGTCTAGAAATAAACATGCAGCATGATGTAGAAATATAACAGTTAATTGTTAAATTTTGTATGAGAGGCTTAGTTACTAAGAATAATGCTTTTGGCTGCATTCACACGAGGCCGGCCGAATATATGGTCAGCCAAACGTTTGGCCTGCTTCTAAAGGCGGCCATAAATGAGGTCACTTATACGTTTCGCTTAGTCCTGTTGTGTTAGTGAACGCCTTTTTATGGCAATGTATTTGTCTTTCAACATGTAGTGTGATGCTTGTATTGTCCGGTTAATTAGCTTCCTTTTATGTATTAGTGTGTGTTGATCACGATATGAGTTAGTCTTCTGATTGAAGCATTAGAGAAAACATCAGAGAACGAGTATCTTTTGTGCCTTACTTATTCGGGGCCTAGGCCCTTTGGCCTAGCCCATCGCTCCACCAACGAGCTTGGTTATTCACTGATTCTTCACCGTCATAACAAGAACCCTGATCGTTACATTGGATACGATTAAAATGCTTCCGAATGCAACAGAGCTGCTACTAGCAGACGGGGACTATGACAGGGGCACTGAGCTCATTCCCCATCAAGCCAACACACTTGGAAGTCGTTAATCCAAAAAGACTACTTTACTCCTTCCTTTTTTCATTGCATAAATGGATGCCCTGTTGTCCTTGGCAAAGCGCTACGCTCATGGCCACTACAATTACTACATTTGACCTTCCTGTGAATCGCTGACGTAAATCTTACTTCTTGTATTCACATTCAAAGGCCAGGTCACAATCAAAATTTCCTCTTCTACTAACACAGATCAATTGTTATTTTCCAAGACAATGCTAGTTTGTGAAATAATTGCAGTGACACATTAAAAAACCACGAGCTTTTCTTCAACTGCCTTTACGGTAAGTTGTTACTTGTAACCTGTTCTTTATGACAAATCCTTATGTGTGACTTAAATATTTTTAACATATACACGTAAATTTATGTCTACATACGCTACCAAAGATTATGCTCTTTGCATTGTGAACCTATTGTGCAGTCCATACTTTTATAAAAAAGCCTTAAAAGTTTTTTTGCTGCCAGTGTGGATTTCAATCCGCGTGGCATAGTTCGGCAATTATTGATTGTTAATTGAAAATTGAATTCTAAAGTTGTAAATGGCTTTGAAAAAAGCAAACATTTAGTAAACTAAAGCTTTTCGTCTGACACTCTTCAGAGTTTAAAACGTCAGAACATAGATCGAAAACTCTACGCTAAGAAATATATATACCCAGTTGTGGATCGAAATAGGCCATCCAGAAACACGAGCACATGACTGTAAAGGTTGACCAATCAGTGCCGCTTGCCTATTAGAATGTTACCAATGGAGTCCTAAGGTGAAAACGAACTCCTTTTGTCTACACAGTAGCGGTTTTTTCGTGCTTATGTAGATAGATTCTAAAACTGCTAGGTGGAACGACGATCAGGCTTTACCAATAATCCGAAACATGTCGCCATTATAGTTTTTTGCACAATCTGGGTTTTCTAGCAAATGCTGCCCGATAGCAGAATCGCAGGTTTTAGTTGTAATTTTAGATTTGCAAGATCGAGGTGGCTGTTCTCTTTGGGGATGGGTTTTGTTTCTAATATTAGATGGAACATGTTGTTTTATCCTATCCTCCAATCTTTGGGTGGTGCGTCCTACGTAGCCAGAATCAAACTGGCACGTAAATTCATATACAACAGAACTTTTTTTTGTGGCAGGAACGCAGTCCTTTTGAATGGACGGAAGGGCCTTTTTCGTACTATAAACAACACGTGATAGACGAAAAGCTTTAGTTTACTAAATGTTTGCTTTTTTCAAAGCCATTTACAAGTTTTGTACCACCAAAAGATTGTTTGAATTCTAAAGTTCTTGCTTCACCGTGAATATTCCTTTAAAAGTTGCAATTGAAAGGTGGTCAATTTTTCCCTTCAAAATACCTGCCAAAAACCACTGTAAACGCTGGTATTTATAAAATTTCCAAAACAGCTTTGTCAGCCCTTTCTAAAATCGAAGCTGCGTATGAGAAAACCAGACAAGGGAGGTGAAATGTGAATAGATGGGGGAAAATTTCCATTGCCTTGTAAATGAGCCTTTTTCGTACTATAAACAACACGTGATAGACGAAAAGCTTTAGTTTACTAAATGTTTGCTTTTTTCAAAGCCATTTACAAGTTTTGTACCACCAAAAGATTGTTTGAATTCTAAAGTTCTTGCTTCACCGTGAATATTCCTTTAAAAGTTGCAATTGAAAGGTGGTCAATTTTTCCCTTCAAAATACCTGCCAAAAACCACTGTAAACGCTGGTATTTATAAAATTTTCAAAACAGCTTTGTCAGCCCTTTCTTAAATCGAAGCTGCGTATGAGAAAACCTGACAAGGGAGGTGAAATGTGAATAGATGGGGGAAAATTTCCATTGCCTTGTGAATGAAAAACTTTTTATGCAGATCATAATTATTCTTGATGAAAAGCAGGTACCAAATTGAGTAAATTTGGTTTTGAAAAGAATTACCAAAACCGGATTAACTGGCTTCAAGCGGCTGCTTTCTAGAATGCTGGTGGTTGATGTCACCCAGTCAATGTTTTCTTGTTGTCATGGTTAAGTTTATTTGTAAGTTTGTTGTCATGGCAAAATGATTTTACTAATCGCGCCCATTTCCACTGAATCAGCAAAATGGTTGTGACCGGGCCCTATCAACACTGTCACTGTTATCACTATGGCATCGCCAAGATACTACAGCTAACAAAGTTTAGGTTGGGTTTGATCTTTGAGAAAAGTCAAAATCGCTAATTCAATTTCATTAATTAATTTTCATATCTAAGAATTCGAGTAGCCTAGAGTTTGATAGAACCTTGTGGGGGGAGGGGGGGTTAGGGTGGTGATACAGTTGTGTCCCATAACGCAATGTAAAGGAATTTAAGAAATATCAAGGAATCCTGATTGACAGGGAATTTTTCCCAACAAACTGGTATACAGGGTAACCGGATGTTTCTCACCTGTTTCCACTTCCTTGGGGTAAAACCTTAAGATTTTGAAGGGTGTCCAAAAACCTTTCTCCCGAGAAGTCATGTGATCGGTGACGCAAATAGTAACAGTAAAAAAATGAACAAAAAATGCCTGAAAGCTTATATTCTAAAATCAACGCATTAAAGACTATCATGTGTCAATGTTTTGATGACGTCATTATATGCACAAGTCACAAGTACAGAAAATTGGTAATTTCCACCATTTTGGACTTTGGATTTCCATGTTGACAAGAAGAAAGGGCGCAAGTGGTAATAATTTTTTGCACGTAAGGCTTTCGAATTTTCGTGTCTATAAGCAAAAGAGCCAATCAAGATAATTTTAACAAAGATTGATAAACACGCATTATATTCCACATCAAACAATTTTCTACTACCTTAGCGGTAACAGTAAAGCCAATTGGAATCTGAAGCAAGCAAGCCAGTAACCCTGGACGCCAAAGATATATCAGTAATTTACATCCTCATAAGCTATTTTGAGGACATACTACAAAATAGTCTCTTGTCGTCCTTCATTTCCGTTTGAAAATTTAAATTTTTTATAAAAACGTAACAACCACGCATTTCAGGTTAAAGCTTTCGTTTTAAAACAATAAGTTTACTATACACAGTTCACTATACAAAAGAGATTGCAATGATGCAAAAAAGTAGGGAAAATGAAGTAATGCAATCTAATTGTTCGTCAAATTGAGAGTGTGTGGTTTATGATATTAATAATTCATTAATCTGAGGGTTTGTTAACCTGATGTACTTACGTTAGGATATGTAAGGCAGAATTGACGTTAAGTCTCATTTTGCTGGAAAGTTTATATATAAAAATGCAATTTATTGAGATTCCACGTTATTTCAAAAAACTTTACAGTTAGACTTTTGTCCCGCATTTGCTTTAACAAAATTGGTCTCGTATAACAGCAAAAAGGACTTTTCATAGTATTCGTTGTAAAATAAGCAAGAGAGTGAAGCATAAACCCTGCCGATAGTAATAATTTGCCTTATAAGACATTTTTATAACTGAGTGGTGGATTGAGACAACAGGTTCATGATAGTTGTTAAGGCTGCATCATGTAATTTTCTTAGTTACAAGCTGCTTAAGCTTCAGTATTACAATTGAACTTTGCAGCAATGGAAATTTAAGCTTGAATGTAAAGACCAGAAATTATAAAGATGATATAATTTAAGTGCTGATCAGTGTCTTAATTAATGTAAATCTTTATTATCCTAAATTCTACTAAAATTTATCTGAGGTCTGGGACCAGCAGCTTCTCTGATCCATCACGCGGGGCAAGTAAACTGCGTCAGCACTACGTCAGCACTACGTCAGCACTTGAAGCTGTTTTGCATTGAATTGAAGCATTGAACCAGAATAATTTTCACTTTATTATAAGACATTACAACAAATTTGCTCCTTTTTGACAGCACTTGCCTCCGTATATGTCAATGCTCCTGCCGTCTATCTTTAATAGTCACTTATTATAAGTTCAAAGAGAGACCTTTAGAGATGCAAATTAAATAAATCGAAATTTGGACATTAAGTAGAAGAAGTGAAGCGTCTTTGAAACGCTTTAGTCTCGAAAGAAACTATTTGTTATTTCTGAAACATCTCAGCACATCTATCGTGCGTGCAAGTAATTTGTCATTGCATAGTCAATAGATTTTTTATAGACTATGGCCTTTTTTTATCCGCTGAAACAGCGCAGAGAGAAAAGGATTCAAAATTGAAAGGGCAATGTACCCGTTTTAGATTCAAACTGGAAAACTTTTAAAATTCCATCAAACTGAAGCACCATGGTCAGGGTTCTAATGATGTCACTCTTGCTTTGGTGCTGGCAAATTATCAAAAGACTGAAGAGATGCCCGTAGCCTTATTTTTAAATCTAGTGCTTTTTCAAACATTGTCCTACATAGATAGTAGAACAACCTTTGTTAAAATGCAAAACAAAACAAAAGATGTTGTATAACGTGCAAAGAAGAATTACCCGCATGATGCCATTTTTAAAACCAATGGCATCATCGGTGAAAGGTTTGTTCGATCACAGGCAAGGTAGAAATTTTCTCACCATGCTAGAGCATACAAAATAAATTCTCGCAAGTATTAAGCAAACAACCTAATCGTGATCGCCGTTTCAATTCCTGTTAAGTTTCAACACTAGAAGGTTTTTATTCCACTACTTTTTGCACTTCAAAATTGGAAAAATACCAGAAAAAAATATTAGCTGACATACTTGCGGCTGTCAAATGCCTTCTGTTTCAAATAGAATCTATTTTTGCTGCTGCAAACAGATTTTAAGTTGCTCGCAAAAACGTTTTGCCCGAAATTTTTAATTGCTTTTTTAAACATCAGTTTTCATCTTAATTCAAACTTTTCACCAAAATGTATTTTAAAACATCATATTGACAAGATTTTGCTTGAATTTCTATGGTGGCTGTAAATGAAATCAACGAGTTCCCTTAGAGATTTATGTAGCTTCGTTGCAGACGAATTATTGCAATCACCTTTAAAGCTTATTGTACCTGTTATTCCTTAAAAGGAATCACCTTTAAAATTCAGAACATGTGTTATTATAATAAAATCTATCATGCGATATATATCATATTAAGCGAACTTTTTTATCCTTCTTTCTGAAAATTTGGAAGAAGCGTCAATTTTATGGTGCTTTGTCAGTGGCAGAAATAAATGTAGAAGGAAGAGTTATCTGTTGATAGCCTATGAAAATTGAGACAGAAAAAGTTTTCTCGCTATTTTCGAGTCTTTCTATTCTAATCTTCCCTCTTTTCTTTCAAGCTTCAAATATACTGCGTTTCATGCAGCTGCAATAATTCAAAGAAGGTTCCTTCTGTCCAATTCCATTTTTAATCGTAACTTTTTGCAACGTATCCGGTTGACAATTACACCACCTGCTGCAAGATAGCTGAAAATTCAGAAAGATCAGGACCGGTGCATGTTGTTTCTGCCGGAACACCTCCGCAACTCTACAAGCATTGCAAAATCCAACATTCCAAGCTGTGCTTCGATCGAAAGTTACGCTAAAACATGTGCTTAAACGTGAGATTTTCCATAGGCAATCACTTAGATTCGCTCACGTTCAGCATATTTCTTGCTAGTTGTTAATTGCAGGTATTAATATTCATGATTGCTAAAGACCAACTATTATTTCAAAGACTACAAGCAAAAGTTTGGAAAAGTGATCAAAGCGAGCTCGACAAGTATTCCTGAATAGGATTGTGGAACCTTACCACCAGACTGTATATTTATAGCCTTAATCAAGTAGTTCTTGTAGCGGATCTTGTAGCGCACAATCAATATTGACAAAACCGCACTCGTTAAGTATGCTTCTGATTTAAGTCGATAGTATTACTTAGCTGAAGTCATTATAGTATTACTTAGCAGAATCATTGCTATTTCAAACAGGTAATTTGACTGCAAACGATCCGTGGATCACGGAAAATCATCTTGATAGAATAGTCTTTAAAAGATTTTAAAATGCTGAAAAACAGGTACTTTCCAAATACTTTCAGTGTTGATCTGTGTCATGTTCCAATAGAAAGTTTATTAATCAATAACACTCACAACTCAAGCAGTACTTACGAATAACTGCGAACAGGACTTTTGTTGCAGCTCGCATCTTGATTGCTTGGCTGCAGTATCCCTATGAGCGACTTGGGTCAAGTATCTTCATATGGCATGTTGTCTCGTTAAGATCTGAATTCATTAATAAGTAATACATTTAGCTGGACCTGCAGGGATCCAATTCACATTCAACAAAATGACAAATAAAAGCATGATTAATAGATTATTCTTGTGGTTACCTTTTTTTATCCTAATAAAGAGGTTCGATTTGTAATATTGATCTGGTCATCAATGGTTGAATTTGCGAAGAGGAACCTGCAAATTCAGGAAAATAACCATTTCAATGCTGTGAAAGGGCAAATCTCTGAAGCTTGCAACCACTCTCAAAGACAAACGTAAATTGTTCAGTTGAAAGTTTTACTTGCACTAGCAAAGCGCAAGGTTTTAATAAGAAACGTATCTAGCGGTCTATTACCGAACTTCTGCAAACATTGCCTAGTTTTTGTACTATGTGCCAGGCAGCATCGAGGCTACCGTGAGTGCAGACTCTAACCTCCTTCGTGGAATGCATCTAAAAATAATGTTGACACCATACTATGAACTTATAATCAACTGTTAAGAAAGTCACTGAGAGCCAAAGCGTTTTCCTACGAGGGAGAAGATATTTAGTCTGACCGATAATGGGGCGGAAGAAAACTTACAAAGGTAGGAAATTTTCTGAGGACAATTTTTGGGAAATTAAATTTTTTGGGAAAAAAGTTGGGGCATGAAACCGAATCAAACTTTGTGAAGAGCTATCTCAAATTTTTGGCAAAATTATCCATGTTCTATGGCTCCTCAAAATCAGAAAAGTCAAAGATGCTGATTTTGAGGCATATAATCCTGGGCTGTGGTGTGGCTTCTTGCTTCTTTGCAAAAAGTGTCTTCTGGCAAGCACGATAGGAATGTGTCTTAAAGCATGTTTATTTGCACATATTTTTCCACCTTGCAATCTATGAATAGGCAGGCTGGACTAAATCATCGCAAGTTTACATGCAAATTCTACCCCACCTTCAAGCGTATGGCTTCTCTTTTACCCTACCTTTGAGCTTTTCCCTAATACCACAGCATGTCATTTATAGAATGCTAACCCATGTACATAGGTAAGATCTTTATTCCACTTTCCAGACAGTTTAACATTTACATGAAAAAATTTCATCCCAAGAGGTGCGATGCGACTCGGCAAGCTAAGAGCAGAATCGACCAATGTATATGATTGGTTAACGATAATCTTTCTGCTGCGCCAGAGCCGTGACATTTTATCAGTTTCTTTTAAAGAAAGCAGCATATTTTTATTCATTTTATTCATGATAGCCTGTTTCGCAGATTAGGGCATCATGCAATAACCTCCCCTAGATTAGAAAGGAACTTTTCTCTGTTAAATGTAACAACGAATGCTTGTTAGATTATGAACCTTCTTCCATACTCAGGGGCGGTCTGGCATCATTCTGACAGGGTGGCTAGAAACTAAAAGTGCCCGGTTCACGGTGTGACAGATGAAATTTGTTGACCCACACCCATTGCATGCTCAATCGATATCAGATACGGTCAGTCAATTTGAGATGATCTTTAATTTGAGATGCAACTTTTGCAAGTTTGTACTGTATTTGAATCAAATGCTCTTTACAGGTAACCTATATGCACAATAAAAACATATATATGCTACTCCAACACAATTCTGATAAGACATTTAGATAGTAGTTAACAAATGTGAAATTTACAAATTAGGCCAAGAAATACAACCTGTTTGTCACCTTGTAGTCCTGTCATCAGTTTAGTAACTTGACACAATTTCAAAATCAGTCACCTCAAAACTCATACGCACTAAAACATCAGATACAGGACTCTAAAAAGGTGCAGCCTGTTCTTGACGATATCCAGCTCCCTACATAATTTTTCGCAAGAAACATATGCAGCAAAAGTGTCATCTTGCATTTATACGCAATGTTGCGCGAGGCATTGCTGCAACATGCATTCTATAAAAGGATAACATTTTGAACACAAAGGGAATACAGCTGGTATGCCAGAAGTTTATCCCCGAGCGCTTCCAAGTCGACATATGTTACACTAGAAGGCTTTTATTGCTTGCCAGCATTATTTTAGCTTCGGCAAATCTTCAAGGCTGTAATATTTACGACCAAATATAGGTAGCGATCTCTGGTTCGTCGAAAACCTTCTTTTAATCTATCGTAGCCTTTTTTCCCAAACTTGTATTATATACCTCTTCATCATCGTTGCTTACCTTTTCAGGCAGTCACTTTTCTTCTTTTCCGTACAAAGTCCAGCTCATGAGCAACACCTGCCCATTGTTCAGCCATCTTGTTAACAAACCTGACTATTTTCTAAAAATCTCCTCTACCTTTACATTACATATCGGAAGGCCCGGATTGCTATTGCTTTTTTTATACTGGGACACACCTGTTATATTGGGTAATAGGCAGCTTAAAAATGATTTAAAGGAATTTCAAGTCTTCAATTCTTTAAAGCCAACGAGCACCGTAAATAAAACAGATGTTAAAAATATTCGATATATAAATACCTTACAATTACTGACAGCACGGGTGGCCTCGTCCCTTTGCCATACAAGTTTTCATTCGAAAAATGTATTTTAAATGAATCTGCTAGTCTTAAAAGGTTTCCCAAAGCTTTGTGCCGTTTTCCAGTAAAGAAAGAAAAGATAAAGATAGGAGCTAAAAGATATTATTCTTCGTCGTTTTCTTTATCAATGAAAATCAGTTTATGACGTCATTTGTCTTTTAGGCCTACACTTTGTTATGCGATGACATAACCAGGGAGAACTCCCCCCCCCCTCCATTGGCAAGAATTCTCTTTGAAAAAGAGCTTTTTCTGGCATTTAAAAGGGTTTTGACTCCCAATTTTCCCTTGCGCAATTCGTCTTTGCCCCCTCCCCAAAATCTTGCCACCCTAGCTACGCTATTGGGCATCTGATAAAGTAAACAATTAAAATTTTATTATAGTTCTGGAAGCATTAGAGATAAATGGAAAAGATCTACAACTGATAGAGAACTTATGTTGGGAACAGAGCGCATCCATTAGAATTTAAGGAGAGACCAGCAAGTTGACATCAGTTATGAGAGGTGTCAGACAAGGATATGTGTTATCCCCACATCTTTTTAATCTATACAGTGAAGTCATTCCGAGGGAGATAAAGAATATGCCAGGTGTGAAAGTTAATGTTGTCAATATTAACAACTTTAGATATGCGGATGACACTGTATAAACTGTGGAAAATTAAGCAGCCCTGAATAAAGTTGTGTCAGAAAGTCAAAAGACAAGTCTTCAAATTGATGTAAAATACACAGAATGTATGCTTATATCAACGGAAAAACAAATGTTCCTTGTACACAGCAATAACTAACGTTTTGAAGTTTACGTATCTAGGAAGCTTGATAGCATTAGATGGAAAGTGTACCTGAAACCGAGAAAAGAATTGGGATTGCAAAGGAGGTTTTCGACAAGATGAATGCTGTATTTAAGAACAGGCAGCTGAAAGTGAAAACTAGGACCAGAGTGTTAATATGTTGTGTGTGATCAGTTTTACTCTATGGATGTGATGCTTGGACAATTAGTGAAAGCATGGAAGCAGTATTAAATCAATGAA